>JANAVB010014300.1:60000-87500 GCA_029216955.1 Iris pallida
GCCACCAAGTTGACCCTTTAAATTATATTTTTTGGACAATTTTGTGGAGCCAACTTCGTCGACTCGTATCTCCCCCATCGCAGCAATATTAGACGTGCCACTAGTTCCTGTGCACAGCTGGTATAACCATCTTCTTGTCCCTCAAGTTTCGTTTTATTGTGAGATTATTTGATTTGTTGAATTTGACGCCAAAATTGGTCATCCGAATTCGTAATTTTTAACTTGTAAAATTTTAATTTTGAACCCGGGACTCCATATTCAATTTTTGACACCACCAGTAGACTTGTGGCATCGTTCTGGCACAAATTCATATAAGGTTTGCTTGATTTGGAGGACGTGTGTCCTGCACGCATTTCGGTACAAGACGGGCCCCACAGTTCGAGTCAACGGGCCATTTTAAGATTAGCTCATCGAAATCCAATTTTGGATATACCGTTGAGTTCGTATCATCATTCTGGACTCTTTGACATATACTTTGTTAGAATTAGTGGACATTGGCTCTGGCACACATTTTCGTACAAATCGAATTTTAATATCCGGGTCAATGGACCAATTTGAGATCGGGCCATCGGAATCCAATTCTGGATATACCGTTGAGTTCGTATCGTCATTCTGGATTCGTGAACATATATTTTGCTAGGTTTTGAGGACTTTTATCCTGACATATTTTTCGGTGCAAAGTGGGTCCGACACGGACATCGTTTTGACCCGAAATTATCTTTTTGCCCTGTGTCCAAATTGGGCTTATGGGTAGGCTATTCTAGCTATTTTGACCATTCTGGACACGTTGGTGTTGTTCGTTTCATCTTCCGAAAACATCTATAGACTTTTTTTCCTTATCTATCACCATTTGTTATAACCCATCAATTTCAGTGCATCGAAATTGAGATCCATCAATTTCAGTGATTTCACATCACTGAAATTGATAAGTTGACAATGTGAATGATTATAAGGACTAGCTTTGACCGAGTTTAACCTAAAGTGGACTAGGAGTTACCAGAGTTGACCAGTTGACCAAAGTCAACTATAAGTCAACATTTGACCCAGTTTGACCTAGAATAAGCCTAGAAGCATAGAATTAATGTATTTATATATATTGTTTACTCTAGAACACTAAGTAACTCTATAAATTCATATTAGGTCTCTGTGACGTCGGTTTAGGCATAGACCCTCACTTATTACTCGGGACAGCAGGCGAGTACAATTTCTAATAGTTTTTATCTTGATATCTGCTATATCTGATTCTTTAGTGTTTTACTTGATTCCTAACACGATGGTACACGGACCAGTATACGTCGGATCCTGTCATGAGATGCCATTTCTGGGTTACCATGGTATATTGGTACTGTTCGATCTTGTTTTCTTGTACTTGTATAGACGTCGATTCCTAAGGTGATTTACTACGCTCTTAGATAATCCTGCATCATGACGTGACATGTTCGAATCCATTATACTACTCAGATGGGGAGTAATTAGAGTTTATGTGATCATACCCCACCATTAATGTTTCATGTGAGTGTTAATCATACAACCCATGTATGATTAGCCAAGTGTTAGTCATACATCTCACGTATGGCTAGCCAGGCCATATTCTTGTGCAAGTTTCTAAGCCGATCACATAACGTTCTAATATTTTAAGGCACCATTTTATGTTTACAATTATACATCGGATACTCCTGTACTGTTCTACATTCCTGTATTTCATACCCTGACATGATATCCAGTTTTACATATCATGTTTATATTCCAGCCTTGATATTTTATCTTATATTTCGTTATAATTGTCCCTTAAAGAATTAGTCAATTCACATGGAACTGTTGTTAGTTTATGTACTCGTCCCAATCCTGACTGGATACGTTGATAATATTTTTAGGAGTTGTTATGCCCTCATTATTGGACTACAGTATGCTAGCTGAGGCAGATCTCGATATTCTTTCACCTGAGTTGTCTCCCAAGAGTTCTAGGTCTGGTAGTTATTTTAGTTTTGTTATTATTTTCCTCCATTTTATTTCTTGTCTCATTTGATCCTATGTAGATTCTAGTTGTTCTAGTGATATTGTCTTTCTTGTCTTATCTTTTTTAGCATTTGTGATGTGATATAAGTACCTTTATTGTGATGGACCTTTAGATGTTGTAGTTAGTATCAGATACTTGACAGTGCTCCACCGTCTATACTGGGGCGTAGGCTGGACGTGGCTCACGTATTCATATCCATATATTCGGGTGCGGGTCGTGACACGTTTTTAGTGGTGGCCCAGCATGTCAGTCTTTGCTATTAATGCGAAGTCGTGGTAGTACTTGAGCTTATCTGACTGCAAGCCTGTCCTAGGATTAAGATTGAGTCATAGAATATTTTAGGATTTTGGTACTCAGCCACATATTAGGACCTCTTGATAGATTCCAAGGATGGCCCCTGGGAGTCTTATTTCAAAGTTTTTCGAGTCTATTTCTCACTTGCTTCTATTCGCCCTGATTTTGAAACATATGTCCGTTATCGAACCATATTCTTGTATTGGGATGAGTTTACGGACCCCAGAGGGAAATAGAATATAGAAGTTGAACTTATATATCATCTAGATTGAGAAGAGAATATGATTATCCAATCTTATATAAAGGTTAAGATTTGTTCTAGATTATATTCCAGGAATCTTGCCCTAGATAGTACCTTTGGGACATCCCCTGAGCACCTCCCTCTAAACCCTACCTTGGAATCTGTTTTCGTTTGTTTCCATTTACTTATCCTTGATTCGTTAAAAATTTTGAATGTTGATGTTCGTTGTTGACTTTGATTTGTTTCTAAACAAGTTTTTATGGATTGAGTTAAGATATATTCTGATAACATATTTGATGAGGACAATGAGTAGGATAAATGTCTACTTTATTTATGGAGTTTAGAATTTATCGCAGTCATACAAGCTAGCATGACAAGGACATGGAGCCTAATTTTGGATATACTATCCTAGTTATGGAATTTAGATTTTCTTACAGCCATACCGGTTGGCATGGTAAGGAATTTAGATAACATTATTATAGGGTGTATACCTTAGTTATGGACTCTATCATTTATTGCAGCTATGCTTACTGGCGTGGCAAAAATTCTGGCAACATGATTATAGACGCGTGTGGTTGTCAGATCATATCTTAAATTGATTACTTCTTTTGACCAAATGAGCAAGAACAATTCCTATCGTTATTTCTTGTCTTATCATTTTTCTTATCATATGAAGATTTTCTCATCTTACCATTATTCCGTTGTCTTAATTATCAACTATCTCGTATCTACATCTGTCATCTACACTTTAAATTTTTTGAAATTCTCATATCTCTGTACCTTGGAGAAAAAGTCGAGGAAGTATCATAATCATCTATCTCGTAGAAGACGAATTTGTTATCAAGTGGTATCTTGGTAGGAATTTGAGATGTTGGTCATTTAGGAAAAAAAATAGGGATAAATATATGACTGGGATTGGAAATAAAATCAAGAGGCCGGTATTATCAATTAGGAAAAACGATTACACTTGGAGAATTATTTTGAGTATGGATTGTTTTAGGAGGAACGAAGAATGATTTCAAGAATTGGAATGTGCATGAAACTGTAATATTTCATAGTTGTTATTACAGCTGAGGAGGATATTCAAGGATGACTGGATTTTGAGAACCTAAATATTTTTAAGTTACTGATTCTTGAGATGTTTCATTTTGAACTAAGACAAAGTACTAAATTTAGGGATTCAAGATACATGGAAATGATATTATGATTGCATGCAGTGATGATGCTAAATTAAATAAGTATTGGTAGAGAATGATTGAGAACTGGTGGAAAAAAATTGAGTTATAAGAAAATCTAGAGATTTTGTAAGATTACCAAATTTAAGAAGAGTAATATCTGAAGGTACAATTAAAAGATATATGGAGGTTGAATTATATAATGAAGAATGAATTCTAAGTTGTAGTGGCATTAATAGGAGAAGTATAGATTTGGACAATGTCCAAGAATTTTTTTAAATTATGATACAAGGATTAGATTAAAATTTAGGACAGTGTAGAGGAATTTGGACTTTCAAGATGACTAAGTTGAAAGGATTACAAATCCGGTGAAAAAGAAAGAATAGATTAATCGAGGAGTTATAACAAGAACATGCTTCATGACTGAAAATTTTGGATCTGGGTAGTAGTCGAAGCAGAGCGAGGTGATTATCCCGACTTTCTTATACAAATTCTACATTTTGGTTTTCTATCATAACGGAAGAAATTCAATTCCTTATCCTTGAATTGTTTCCTAAATTTCAATATCATTAAGATTTTGATTCCCTCTGATTATGACCAATCGATTTTGGTCGTCTTGTTTATCGTGCCAAAGAGTCTTGATTGCTGACTAGACTTAAATGACTTCAAATTCAATTGTGACCTGGATTTCCATCCTTGGATGCTCGTGCCCAGACTTCGATGACCTTGTTCTTATTTTACCTAAATTATGTTTTAATCAAGAATTGACAACTTAGATCGTGACGAGACTTAAAAAAATTTAATCGTGATTGGATTTTAATGCTATTAGCACTCGTGCTTTAACTTTCGATTTAATTCTTACTAATGACTAAGTTCTGTTCTAATCACGATTAAGCTTCATGCTATCCTTGATCATACTGAAATCTCATGTTTGGTCATTCCTAGGCTGCTATCATACTCTTCATCATATGTAATACTGTTGACCAAGGCTAGACTGACCTAATCTATAATCATGTCGAATTATATTTTGATCATTTGGTTTTTTATATGCCAAAAATCTTTTCTGACCATGATTTGATTCCTCGAATCTTATCTGAAATTCTCGTGATTCTATCGTGCCAAAATTACTAGTCGTGCATGTCACTCCCATTTTTTATTATACGTATTTCCAATATACATGTACGAATTCCTGACCCGTATTTTGACTTGTCTAGCATGGCTTGGTTTGGTCTTGGTTTAGCTTGGCTTGGTTTATTTTGGTTTTGGTTAGAGATGGAAAGGGTGATATAAATATCAACTTCCCACTCTCTCTCCTCATTACTTTCATTAATTCTTCTTCTTCCTCCATTAATTCCCTCCACCCACCTTAGGCAAGTGTAATCCTGCTTCATGAGAGTTCTCATGTTTTATGGTTCCAATGTATTCATTACTTAGTTTTATGACTCTTTAGTACTTAGCACTTTTGGTTTTGGTGGATTAAATCTTGTAGATCTAAGTTTTTTCTCAAATCTTGGTTTTTTTGGGTTTTGATCTCTCAAACTTCTTTATTTTCAAGTTTTGATTGTTCCATATTGTAGAGAATTGATTTTACTCAAAATAGACTTTGAAAACTCGAATTTTGATTTGTTTTGAGTGATTTATGAACTTGGAAAGTTCATTGTTCTATGAACACAAGTTCTCGGATTGGGGAAGAAGAACAGTGCTGGGCGCATAGCATTTGTATGCATCCATAACTGCTTTCCTTTGGGCGCATAGCCATTTGTATGCGCCCAAGGCTCCATTTGTATGCGCCTCGGCACATAGCCTTTATATGCGATCGATTGCACCCTGTGTTCCCTGCTTGGGTGCATAGTTTTCCTTATGCGCCCACTTGCCATGGAAGATAGTCTCCAGACTTATCTTCCACTGCACCCTGCCTCACTCATATGGGCGCATAGACCATGGGCGCATGCACTCTTTGGTGCATACCTTCCATAACATTTGCTTTACATGATGCATTTAGCCTTGGGCACATATATAGCCCTGGGCGCATGCTCTCCATGTCACCCTATTGTCCCCTTATGCCATCTCTTGCAATTATCCATGTTTGTCCCCATGGTCCTTAGTGTGAGTTGTGACTTTGCTTGACTGGTCCTATAATGTTATTTTCCATGATTGCATATGTACTCTGAGCTTTAAACACGATCTTGGTGGCACGTACACTCTCTAATAACTCCTTCTGTGGCCCGTCGTGGCGCACTCTTAACCAGTAAGTTATTGGCATATAAGTGCACTTAACATGAACATGACATGACAATGTGGCTTTACACGTTAACTCTTGATAGTAACCCGTCGTGGTGCACTCTTGACAAGCAACATGACATGAATAAACTTGATAGTAGCCCACCGAGGCGCACTCTTGACTAGTAATCCTGATAAGTAACCTAACTTGATAATCTTGATATACTGTTGCGACGACTATCTTGACTTGCTAAGTAACTCTTGTCTTGACACCGTAGGTTTTTGTGCTTGTATAAGCTACATGTCTCATCTTGTATCATGTCTAGGACATGGATTCCTGGTTACCATGGTCAGGAATTCATATTGAATCTGACTATGATAATGACTAGATTGATCAAGTAGTTGATGAAAAGATTTCTCAGCTACAGGTAGTCCCATTAGCTGGGCTCTTTAATTGGACTTGTAGACTGCCTTCGAGTAGGGCACATTTCCACGTTGTCATTTGTTGTACCCCTAAGTCACCTAATACAACTCTCTCAACTTGTAACTGGATAACCTGGATTAAGTCTGCAGGGCTTGTAGCTATTGGAACATCTCAATGCATCTTATTAGTAACTAGGCTTGTGATAACCCTAGTTAGTTAAAGTATCAAGCCGTACTCATTGCTTGGCCGTGATTGATGGATGGAGTCCCGTCTAGTCTAGTCTTGTCTGGACAAGGCCAGTACATGGTTACTTAAGCACGTTTCTGTTTATGCTATACCTTATCGATAATCGGTCAGAGACTAAGTTCTGTTCAGGGGAAGGGTTACAACCCCGGTCCTTGTTTGGTTTACGAGTTGTAACTTGGTTACCGGAGTAGTTTCTTAGTCATCTTATAGTTTATCCCCTGAATTCTTAGCTCCAAGTTTTCTTGTCATTATTATGCCTTGTGATCTAATATGCTGGTTTTAGTTCTTAAGTGAAGCCTCCCTTGTATCACTTGCTCTTTCTGAGATCTGACCCAGCTGGTTTTGTATGGCCAGATTTCGAAGTAACTTCCGAGGATCTTCCAGCCTTCCAGCCAGATGGTGAACACTGGATGCAACCCTGGCAACGAGTGGGTTTTATTTTGCTCTTCCACTCTATTGTAAATTATTCTTTTGAGGCATTTAGCCGCCGAGCAAGTGTTAGCTCGTGAAAGCTTACATTCATGTCGACCTAAGGGCTGTAACATGATTGACAAATCTAGGGTTGATCATGTATGACTTAAACTTTTGCTAGTCTTCACATTTTGTATGACTAGCTTCATGATCATCTGAATATTTAATGTTTGGGATGCCTTACCTTATATGTCTGATGATCTACCATCTTGTTGCATTTACTTGCTTGCTTGAGATTGAGACATTAGGCTTGTACTTGACCATAAGAGACTGTTGACTTGTAGATAAACCCTCATACGTCTAGACAGCCGTGACCGTATTGCGAGGTAAAATTCACTTCAATGTACGTAGTTGGCTGTGTCTGTCCCCCACTCTATTCTGGTTCTGGAGCGTAATAGTGCCTAAGTAATTCTGAACTGATTATCTTAATCGTGCAAAAACTTGTCGTTCTTTGATCGTGCTAACATATTGTCTAAACTTTCTATTATGTTTTAACCTCACTACCAACCTTTAATTTCGAGAACGAAATTCTTATAAGGTGGGTAGGATGTGAGCCCCCTGAATTTTAGAGATTTTTCAAATTTTCTAAATAAATTATTTTCGATAATTTATTTTATTTAATTATCATTAATGCTCTTTTCCGTGACTTTGATTTCTGGAGCGTCAGAAATGTCAATCTCTGGAAACTTTCTTCATGAGTTTGTAGACAAGATTATCTTTATTTTGATATATCATGTCCCACTCAAACTTGTTCACTTATACTCTTTTTGCATCGCACAACTTCGGGTCAATTTAGGCCACTTGATCGTTGAATAATTATTAATAATTTTCCACTTTTATCTTTGATCATCATATGCACGTTACCGTGACTTTTAATTTAGGAGCACAAGACTAGTTGTTTTCACAAAACCAACTTTTCGTGCATGATCTAGTAGAGACACCCTACACCCATGACCTTCGTGTCCCATTCAGACACACATCTTGTGCTTCATTTACTTCGCACAACTTTCCTGCACAAGACCCAATCTTAATTTATCCTACGGGTCACATTTATTTCTGACTTGAATTTGGGACACACTTTCGCCCAAACCTGTCGACCCAAAATATGGACACGGCCACATTAAGCCTACTACCTACATGACTCTTGTGTCTATTCAATTGAGCCCCCGCATGCTACTTATTTACCCGCGATCATAAATGACTAAATTAAATTATTTATTGCACCAAGTCCGATTTTGACCCGCCCCGACTCAATTAACCCAACCCAAGCTTCATGTTGTCCCCTCATGACTAGCCAAACACCCCACACAATTTTCTCTCATGATAAACACCAAACACCAAGTTTGTCCACTCAAATTATTCAAGGGACAACTCCAATGACCTAATTTAATCATGGCCCTTGATTTTGCCTCCATGAACCAACACCACTCATCCATTTATACAACCCTCACCCACACGCTCCTATTGGCCGGCCCTAACCCTTATGCACTCTCTCCTCTCAAATATCTCTCCCTCTCTTTCTAATATACATATATCACTCTCTCTCTCTCTCCTTACCCACTCACACACAACCCCATCACCAACAGCACACCCCCTCCCTCTTTTCAGCTGACCACCCCCTCTCCCTCTATCACTTTCATCTCTCTCTCTCTCTTTTTTCTAATATATACACAACTCTCTCTCTCTCTTTATACAAACTCATCCCCTCACCTCATCACTATCACACACACCCTCCTCCTCCTCCTCCTCTTCTTCTTCTTCTTCCCCATCACCACCATTAACATCACCACCCTCACCATCATCTTCTTTTTCTTCACAGCCTTCTCCTCCTCCATTCTCCACCATTAACACCATCACCATCATTTTCATCACACCACCACTACCACCATAACCATTATCATCCTCACCATTCTCCTTCTTTTTCCCCGACACCGTTGTTGTGTCCCCTACCTGGTCCTAGCGCCGCCGTACGGCTAGCACAGCAGCAGCAGCAGCTGCAACAGCCAGCGCGGCAGCAGCAGCGAGCAGCAGCTCCGACGACAAAGCAGCACGGTAGCAGCAGTGGCTGCAGAGGCAGCGGCGGTGGCGACCGCGTGGCGCCGTCACGACCCCCCTGTCCGACGAACCTCCGGCGAACACCCCCGTAGCTACCGCCCTTCTCTCCGACGCGTGTCCTAGGCGATTCGTACGTTTTGTACAAATTCTGTCGTGACGCGCGCGGGATAGAACTCAAAAATTGCGTTTCGGGACAGTGACTTCGTGTCGTTTTCTAAAAAAACTGACCGTTGGATTGTAGATTTTTCTTCCGTCTCAATCTCAGTATATACCCCTTCACCCCTGTCAAGTTTCAACCGTTAATTCCGTCGTTTGATACATCAAAATCGGCCACAAAGTTGACCCTTTAAATTATATTTTTTTGGACAGTTTTGTGGAGCCAACTTCGTCGACTCGCATCTCCGCCATCGCAGTAACGTTTGGCGTACCACCAGTTCCTGTGCACAGTTGGTATAACCATCTTCTTGCCCCTCAAATTTTGTTTCATTGTGAGATTGTTTGATTGGTTGAATTTGACGCCAAAGTTAGTCGTCCGAATTCGTAATTTCCTAATTTCCAACGTGTAAAATTCTAATTTTGAACCCGAGACTCTGGATTCAATTTGTGACACCACCAGTAGACTCATGGCGTCGTTCTAGCACAAATTTATATAAAGTTTGCTTGATTTGGAGGACGTGGGCTCTAGTACGCATTTCAGTACAAGGCGGGCCCTACAGTCCGAGTCAACGGGCCATTTTGAGATCGGCTCATCGAATATAATTCTGGATATACCGTTAAGTTCGTATCGTCATTCTGGATTCGTTGACATATACTTTATTAGAATTAGTGGACATTGGCTCCGGCACGCATTTTTGTGCAAATAGGATTCTAATATCCAGGTCAACGGACCAATTTGAGATCGGATCATCGGAATCCAATTCTGGATATATCGTTGAGTTCGTATCGTCATTATGGATTCGTGGACATATATTTTGCTAGGTTTTGAGGACTTTTTTCTGGCACATTTTTGGTGCAAAGTGGGTCCGACACGGACACCGTTTTGATCCAAATTTTTTTTTTTGTCCTTGTGTCCAAATCGGACTTATGGGTAGGCTATTCTAGCTATTTTGACCATTTTGGACATGATGATGATGTTTGTTTTATCATCCGACAATATCTGTAGACTTTTCTCTTATCTATCACCATTTGTTATAATCCTTCTCTTTTCGGTTCGTACTTTGAGATCCGTGCATCGAATTTGAGATCCATCGATTCCAGTGATTTCATATCACTGATATTGATAAGTTGACCATGTGAATGATTATAGGGACTAGCTTTGACCTAGTTTAACCTAAGTAGATTAGGAGTTGACCAGAGTTGACCAGTTGCCAAAGACAACTATAAGTTAACCTTTGATCCAGTTTGACTTAGTTTGACTGAGTTTGACCTAGACTAGGCCTAGAAGCATAGAATTAATGTATTTATATATATTGTTTTCTAGAACACTAAGTAACTCTGTAAATTCATATTAGGTCTCGTTGACGTCGGTTCAGGCATAGACCCTCACTTATTGCTCAGGACAGCAGGCGAATACATTTTTTGATAGTTTTTATTGTCTTGACATCTGCTATATCCGATTCATTTATAGTGTTTTACTTGATTTCTAACACGATGGTACACGGACTAGTATACGTCGGATCCCGTCATGAGACGCCATTCCTGGGTTATCATGGTACATTGGTACATTATTCGATCTTGTTTTCTTGTACTTGTATAGACGCCGATTCCTAAGAGATTTGCTACCCTCTTAGAGAATCCCGCATCATGACGTGACATGTCCGGATCCATTATACTACTCGGGAATGGGGAGTTATTAGAGGTTATGTGATCATACCCCACCATTCATGTTTCATGTGAGTGTTAAGCATACAACCCATGTATGATTAGCCAAGTGTTAGTCATACATCTCACGTATGACTAGCCAGGCCATATTCTTGTGCAAGTTTCTAAGCCGATCACATAATGCTCTAATATCTCAAGGTACCGTTTTATGTTTACATTATACATCAGATACTCATGTACTATTCTACATTCCTATATTTCATACCCTGACATGATATCCAGTTTTACATATCCTGCTTATATTCCAGTCTTGATATTTTATCTTGTATTTCATTATAATTGTCTCTTATAGAATTTGTCAATTCACATGGAGTTGTTGTTAATTTATGTACTCGTTCCCATCCTGACTGGATACGTTGATAATATTTTTAGGAGTTGTTATGCCCCCATTATTGGACTACAGGATGATGCTAGCTGAGACAGATCTCGATATTCTTTCACCGTGAGTTGTCTCTCAGGAGTTCTAGGTCTGATAGTTATTTTAGTTTTTTTATTATTTCCTTCATTTTATTTCTAGTCTCATTTGATCCTATGTAGATTCTAGTTGTTCTAGTGATATTATTATCTTTGTCTTATCTTTCTTAACATTTGTGATGTGATATGAGTACCTTTATAGTGATGGATCTTTTAGATATTGTAGTTAGTATCGGGTACTTGACAGCGCTCTACCGTCGATACAGCGCGTAGGCTGGGTGTGGCTCACGTATTCATACATGTATATTCGGTGCGGGTCGTGACACAAACAATGAAGTAAAATAAAGAGAAAAAAGAGGAAGGATGTTAATTTGGAGTATCTGTTTGGAGGTATCATTGTGTGCCAATATTAATGAGATATTCCAAAAGTAATAATTTATACAATTTATAATAATTTTGAGTATGTATTTGGAGTGCATCTACTGTAGATGCTCTTATTTGTATCAACTCGCAAGAATGTTTTAAGAGAGATATAGAGAGGCAATAATTGTTGTCCTAATTGCACATGTCTGTGGAGTTCTTCAGTACATAGTGAACCGAGGCATCCGAGGAAAGCCTTCTTCAACCTATTCCTTAATTTTGTATTGTCTGTATGGATCATCGTTGGACGTAGCAATTGTAATCTCCTGCCAAAATTATCTTCGAGGAGCAGAGTGGTTTTGTGAAAGGGCGCAACATCGTGGACAACATCCTGCTCGCTCAAGAAATGGTCACTTGCATGAAATTCCCGGCTAGAGGAGGAAACATCGCCATCAAGCTGGACATAGAGAAAGCCTACGACCGCCTTGACTGGCAATTCATGATCTGGGTTTTCAGGGCTTTTGGCTTCTCAGAACCCTGGATAGATATCATCTTCAGGTCCATCAACAATTCCTGGTTCTCCACCGTTATTAACGGCCAGGCCGAAGGCTTCTTCCACGCTAGCCGTGGCGTTCGCCAGGGGGATCCTCTTTCTGCCACTCTATTCATCATCACTGCGGAGGCCCTCAGCAGAACCCTTAAGAGCATGCCCAATACCCCACGGTTCCAACACTTCCACACCACCACTGGCTGCCTCATCATCACCGACCTTGCCTACGCTGACGATGTCCTAATTTTTTCATCCGGCGACATCGGCTCCATCGAGGTTGTCCTTCAAACGCTGAACAGGTACACCAGTTGTTCCGGTCAAAGAATCAATAACAGCAAGAGCGTCATACACCCATCACAAATCGGACAGGTTCCACTCCGCAACGCTCTCCAACTTGACTTCCTTTGCCACAGCATACCCACCTTTAACCTATTTAGGGTGCCTTCTGGTCTATGGCAAGGCCAACTCGGGTATCTTCGAGTACATGGTCAGCACCGTCAGAAAAAGGATCCAGGGCTGGCACAATGCTACCCTTTCGCCCGGAGGCAAACTGATTCTGATCAAGCACGTCCTATCCTTCATTCCTATCTACACCCTGGCGGTCTGTAACCCCCCCAAGAATGTCCTCGCTTCGCTTGAATCCCTCTTCGCCAGCTTCTTCTGGGGTCACATCAAAGGCAAAGATAAGCACCACTGGGCCAGCTGGACCACTATGGCTAAACCAACCTCCGAAGGCGGTCTGGGATTCTGTAGATTGGAACACATCGCCGACGCGTGCTCCATAAAGTTATGGTAGAAGCTGCGCACTGACAATTCTATTTGGACTCGCTTCATGAAAGCGAGATACTTCAGATACTCCCATCCTGGGACGACCTTAGTCAACAACCGTTCATCGGCATCCTGGAGACGCATAACCCGATGCCGTCAGCTTGCAGACCCGCTCATACACATCCAGCTGGAAAACGGCTTCTCATCGATGAGCCACGATCGTTGGCTGGTGGTAACCTCTGGCATCCCCCCGAGTCCCCTCTGCGGGAAGGCCAGATCCGCGAGCTTTGGGATCCTTCGTCCGGATGGATCTGGGATCGAGTCACTAACTGGCTCGGTCTGGCGGCGGCCGCCCCTCGTCACTGCGAACCTCCGCCTCTCCGACACGCCGAACATCATAAGATGGTCCCCTAGCCCGGACGGCCAGTTCTCTCACCTCTCCGCCAGGTATGTCGTCCGCGGCATCGAGACCCCATCCCCCCTCATCGCTTGTCACGCCCCAGAACCAGAATACTGGAGAGCGGAGGACAGACACAGCCAGCTACGTACATTGAAGTGAATCTCACATCGCAATACGGTCATGACTGTCTAGATGCATGAGGGTTTACTACAAGCCATCAGTCTCTTAAGGTCAATAACAAGCCTAGTGTCTCAATCTCAAGCAACAAGTAGATATAACAAGATGGTAGATCATCAGACATACAAAGTAAGGCGTCCCATACATTACATATTCAGATGATCATGAAGCTAATCATACAAAATACGAAGACTGGCAAGAGTTTAAGTCATACATGATCAACCCTAGGATTTGTCAATCATGCTACAGCCCGTAGGCAGACAGTAAATAAAGTTGCAAACGAGCTAACACTTGCTCGGCGGCTAAACGCCTCAAAAGAATATTTTTACAAGTGAGTGGGAGAGCAAAATAAAAACCCACTCGTTGTCGGGATTCCTTCTAGTGTTCACCATCTGGCAGAAAGGTTGGAAGATCCTCGGTAGCTGCTCCGAAATCTGGCCATATAAAACCAGCTGGGTCAGACCCCAGAAAGAGCAAGTGCCACAAAGGAGGCTTCACTTAAGAACTAAAACCAGCATGTCAGCACATAAATCATAGATAAAATAACATAAGACATGAGTGAAAGAAAGCATGATGATAAACGATAAGATAACTAAAGGACTATTCCGGTAACCAAGTTACAACCCGTAAACCAAACAAGGACCGAGGTTGTAACCCTTCACCTGAACAGAACTTAGCCTCGAACCAATTATCGATAAAGTAAAGCATAAACAAGCATGTCCGGAGATATCCATGTACCGGATCTGGGCAAGACTAGACAAGATAGGACTCCATCTATCATTCACGGCCAAGCAAAGAGTACGACTTGATACTTAACTAACTAGGGTTATCACAAGCTTAGTTACTAGCAAGATGCAATGAGGTACGCCTACGGCCACAAGCCCTGCAGACTATCCAGGTTATCCAGACGCAAGGTTCAAGCTTAGAGTTATCATACCTTGTAAGGTGACTTGGATGCAACACATGACAGTGTGCATAGTAATCGTTTCATGTAGTGCCCCACATAACAGTGAGCTGGAAATGTACCCTACTTGTCGGCAGGCTACAAGTCCATCAAGGAAGGCGCCCAGATAACGAAATTGCTTGTAGCCGGAATACCTCTCTATATGCTCTACTTGATCAATCTAGTCATTAACCTAGTCAGATTTGGTATGAATTCCTGACCGTGGTAACCAAGGATACATATCCTAGACATGATGCGAGACAAGACTGGTTGCTTATACAGGCATATTCAATACAATCACCCACGGTGTCAAGAATTTACTTAGCATGTCAGGTTAGCCGTCGCAACAGCGTATCAAGGTTATCATGTCAAGATTACTTGTCAAGGGTGCGCCACGGCGGGTCGCCATCATGTCATGTTACTTATCAAGATTACTTGTCAAGGGTGCACCACGACGGGTCACCATCAAGAATTATCATGTCAAACTACTGGTCAAGAGTGCACCACGGCGGGTCACAAATCATGCAATTCCATCAGTAAGCCTTGGTCCGATTAATCTTCATAAATACGGTCATGATCATATCGGGTTCATGTCAAGTTTACATCAAAGGGGTAAGGATATAAAATGGATGCAAATTCATAAAGGGGAATATGGGGACATAAGCACTCAAGGGGGGAGCAAGAGGTAGCGTACGCTCAGGACAGCGTACGCTCAGGTCAACCAGGGCACGCTCAAGTATGCGTACCAAGAGACACGCTCAAGTCTGCGTACCAGGGCACGCTCAAGTCTGCGTACCAGGGTACGCTCAAGTCTGCGTACCAGGGCACACTCAAGTCTGCGTACCAGGGCACACTCAAGTCTGCGTACCAAGAGACACGCTTCCAACATGAAGCGTACTCGAGGCTGCGTACGCAAGAGTCACGCTTCCAATAGGAAGCGTACTCAAGGCTGTGTACGCAAGAGTCACGCTTCCAACAAGGAGCGTACTCAAGGCAAAAGTCACGCTTTCAACAGGGAGCGTACTCAAGGCAAAAGTCACGCTTCCAACAGGGAGCGTACTCAAGGCTGCGGCTCAGTGGCGTAAGCTAAAAAGCCCTGCACACTGCTCACTGTCTTCTTCAAACCAGCAAGAACTCCATGGTTAAACCAAAGCTTCAAAGTTCATAACTTGGTCCGAACAAGTCCAAATCTAACTTTTCAAAGGTCAGAATTGGGTAGAACAAAGTTTTCCACCACATGGAACAATCAAAACTTGAAAACAAAGAGGTTTGATAGATCAAAACCACCAAATCCAAAATAGCAAAATTCTAGATCTACAAGATTTAAAGCCTCAAAATGGAAAATGACAAGTTCTAATGTGCCATAGAAACATGGGGAGAAGCTAATGGAACAATAAAATGGCTCTCTTGTAGAAGCAAGTTGCACTTGCCTATGGGTGTGGAGAGTTGGGTGGAGGAAGAAAGAAGAAGTTAATGGAGGAAGTAATGAAGAGAGAGAGAGTGTTGGTAGAGTTTTATGAGGGTGGGATGTGGTGTGTTGAGGGTGGAGCATAGGCTAAGGTGTTCCAACACACTTTAAACCAACCCAAACCAATCCAAAATAAACCAAGTTAAACCATTACATGCTATGATGAACCTAATCAAGATTAAACTGAAATTAGCTAGCCAGGCAGGAAAAATAAAAATACATGTCAGGATTCCGTATACGTATACTGGAAATACGTAGAACGAAAAACGGGGGTGATAACTCTACCCACCTTAAAAGAATTTCGTCCTCGGAATTTAATCCAGAGGCTAGAGATATCGAACAAGCTATATCAATTGCAGACAATACAGAACTAGTAGTCAATCAAGCAATCATTCATGCAAGCAAGGAACTTAAGCATAAGGCATAAGAAGACATTATACCTTACGAGTCAAACAGGTCGGAATATCGCGATCGGATATCATCCTCACACTCCCATGTTGACTCACGCAAAGCGTGATGACCCCAAGCAACACGGACTAACTTGATAGTCTTGTTCTTGAGTATCTTCTCCCTCCGGTCCAATATGGATACGGGTCTCTCTTCATACGAAAGGTTCGTACCAACAACCAATTCCGAATGATCAAGGACATGACTCAGATCCGGGATATACCGTCGTAATTGGGATATATGAAAGACATCATGTACCTCACGTAACGATGGCGGAAGAGCGAGACGATAGGATACATTACCTACTCGCTCTAGAATATCAAATGGCCCTATATACCTAGGACTGAGCTTTCCCGTACGCCGAATCGAATGACGCCACGGGTAGGCGAGATCCTAAGGAATACGTGGTCGCCGACAGAAAATTCAAGGGGACGCCGATGAGAATCGGCCCAATGACGCTGGCGATCTTGGGCGACTCGAAGATGATCTCTGACTCGTCTGACCACCTCAATAGTTCGCGTCACCATCTCTGGTCCAAGCATTTGCCTCTCACCGATATCGTCCCAAGCTAAAGGAGACCTGCACTTCCTGCCGTACAAGGCCTCGAAAGGTGCCATCTGGATACTAGCCTGGAAACTGTTATTGTACGAGAACTCTACGAGATGCAGGTGATCTTCCCACGAACCACCGAAGTCGAGTGTACATGACCGCAGCATGTCTTCAAGAGTCTGGATCGTGCGTTCTGACTGACCATCTGTCTGCGGATGGAAGGCTGAACTGAACTTGAGACGAGTCCCCAAACTCTCTTGAAGACTCCGCCAAAAGTGCGAGGTGAATCTTGAATCTTTGTCGGACACAATACTGACTGGCACTCCATGTAATCTAACTATCTGCCTGAGGTACATCTCTGCAAGCTGATCCGTCGACTGACTGATTTTGAAAGGAAGAAAATGAGCTACCTTCGTGAGACGATCAACTATAACCCAGATGGCATCCCTCCCAGCTGGAGATCTAGGTAATCCAGTTACGAAATCCATGGTAATGTGCTCCCATTTCCATTCTGGGATCGGTAAAGGTTGAAGAAGTCCATATGGTCTCTGATGTTCAGCCTTAACTTGTTGACAAACTAAACCGAGAGACAAACCGGGCTATCTCCTCTTCTTGCCATTCCACCAAAAATGCTGCCGTATATCACGATACATCTTCGTACCGCCGGGGTGAATGGAATACTGAGAACTGTGGGCTTCTGTCATGATCTCATGTCTGATATCACCACTGGGTACACAAAGATAACACCCATGTCGGAGTGTACCATCTTCATGAATGCGTAACTCTGGTCTCTGTCCTGCCACACATTCTGTCCTAAGCCGCTGAAGCTTAGAGTCCGTGGACTGAGCTAACTTGATCCTCTCAACTATGCTGGACTGAACTTGCATACTGGCCATCAATGCCACACTGGAAGGAAGAACAACTTCAATACCCATCTTCTGAAGATCTGCTAACAACTCTGGCTGTGCCGTTAGAAAATAAACTTCGGCTCTCCTGCTCAATGCATCTGCTACTACGTTGGCCTTCCCAGGATGATACTGCAAGTTGATGTCCTAATCCACAAGTAGCTCTAGCCATCTCCTCTGACGCATATTAAGATCCTTCTGGGTAAACACATACTTCAGACTCTTGTGGTCGGTGAAAATCTCCACCCGATCTCCATACAAATAGTGTCTCCAAAGTTTTAATACAAAAACTACGGCTGCTAACTCCAGGTCATGGGTTGGGTAATTCCTCTCATGGTCACGAAGTTGACGTGACGCATAAGCGACTACCTTACCATGCTGCATCAAGACACATCCTAATCCCTTGCCGGATGCGTCGCAATAAACTGAAAATCCTTCCGTCCCGTCGGGAAGAGTGAGAATGGGGGCCGTCATCAATCTCTGCTTCAACTTCTCAAATGAACTCTGATACTCTGCTGTCCAAGCAAACTGCACATCCTTACGGGTTAACTGCATCAGCGGTGCTGAAATCCGAGCAAAGTCTGACACAAAGCGTCGGTAATAGCCGGCCAATCCGAGGAAACTCCGAACTTCTGCAACGGTGCTAGGTACTGGCCATGTCTCTATAGCCACTATCTTCTGGGGATCAACTTCCACTCCACCTCTGGTGATGATGTGACCCAAGTACGAGATACGATCCAACCAAAACTCGCACTTACTGAACTTCGTGTATAACTGGTGCTCCCTGAGAATCTGAAGAACTACACGAAGATGTTGCTCATGCTCTGCCTCGTTCTTGCTATAGACTAAGATGTCGTCTATGAACACTATCACGAACTGGTCCAAATAGGGCATGAAGATACGATTCATGAGGTCCATGAATACGGCCGGCACATTAGTCGCTCCAAATGGCATAACAAGGAACTCCCAATGTCCATACCTAGATCTGAATGTTGTCTTCGGGATGTCCTGCTCTCTGACTCTGATCTGATGGTACCCTAACCGCAAGTCAATCTTCGAGAATACTGCCGCTCCCCTGAGCTGATCAAATAAATCATCTATCCTTGGTAAAGGATACCTGTTCTTAATGGTTACAGAGTTCAAGGTACGATAATCAACACATAATCTTGACGTACTATCCTTCTTCTTCACAAGAAGCATCGGAGCTCCCCAAGGTGATCCACTAGCACGAATGAATCCCTTGGTTCTAAGTTCTTCAATCATCTTGTACAGGACCTCCAACTCTGATGGTGCCATCCTATAGACTCCCTCTGACACTGGTGCCGTCCCTGGAATCAAATCGATAGTGAATTCTATCTCTCTCTGGGGGCATGCCTGGAAGCTCTTCGGAAAATACGTCAGAAAACTCTTCTACAACTCTGGGAAACTGAACTGCTGCTGCTACGGCCATCCGCAATGCTGGAGAAGAAGGTTCTATTCTGCCTCGAAAAAATGAAAATTCTGGCTCACCGGGAACACGAAAAATAATCTTGCCGACATGGCAATCTATACTAGCATACTGGTCCCTCAACCAATCCATTCCTAGGACCACATCATAATCGGCCATCGAAAACTCTATCAACCTAGCGGGAAACTCTCTACCGCTGACTACGATTCGACACGAGGAAAATACCCTATCTACACCCACAAGTCCATTACCAGTAAGTATATGAGCCTTACTGATAATGACTCGGGCTCCAGTCCTATCCGTATCGCGAATCGTGCAGACATAAATGAATACGATGCACCTGAATCAAATACTGATATAAAAAAGTTAACGAGAATGGTACCTGCCACCACCTCACCTGATGCCAACTTCTCCTCTACGGTCAAAGCCATCGCTTGACCGTGCCCTCTGGGTGCTGGTCCCCTCTGCTGGAAACCTCTCTGGCGGTTCTGAACCTGAGCTTGGACTTGGGCATACTGCTGCGGTCGCTGCTGGAATGCCTGAGCCTGAGGCGCAATGGCCTCGGAGGCTGATACTGCTGCTGCTGCTGCTGCACTGGTGCTGGTCCCCTCACTGAGGGACTAGTCTGGGCCGATGAGGATGAACCGGTCTCTGTGGGCAGGACCCTATCATGTGATCCGGTGCTCCACAAGCCAAACACAATCCTTGTGCTCGGCGACATTCTGACACTACATGCCCTGGCTTCCCACAATGAGTGCAGCCCATTGTAGAAGACTGCCTCCGCTTCTGCTGCTGAGGATACGTCGGAGTCGAATGCTGAACCGACGTAACTGATGCTGCCCTCCTCGGAGCCCCAATGGTCCCTAGCTGCCGGGGCTGGGGCTGAAGACTGGATCATCTGACCATGGGACCGCTTCCGTCCTCCAGTTCTGTCTATAATTTCTGCGAGGTATACTCATGCCTCTTAGCTGCACGCAAAACAGCATCAAAGGTCTGATGCTCAAACTGCTCCACTGCTAGAATGATCTCTAGGTGGAGTCCTTGCTGGAACCGCTGCGCTCGATCAAACTTGGTTGCCACCAAAGTGGGAGCAAACTGACTCAGTCTTGAAAACTTGGCCGCATATCCATCGGCCGTCCTGCTTATCTGCCTGAGATTGGTGAACTTCGTCTGTAGGTCATGCCGAGCCACAGCATCGAAGTACTTGATTTGAAACTTGTCACTGAATACCGCCCATGGAACAGGCGTTGCCAAACCAACTGCCATCATCGCCCACCAGGTGCGGGCTAGGTCCAATAACTGTAGACGTACCACAGCTACCTTCTCTCCTTCTGGAGTCTTGGCTGCATCTAAGATAATCTCAATGTCCTGGAGCCACGCATTGGCTGCAATAGCGTCTTCACTCCCATCAAAGAAGGGAGGGTTGAGGCGCTTGAAACTGCTAGCCGCACTGTTCCCTTGATAACCAACACGGCCCATGTCATCCTGTACTGCCTGGTGCAGGGCATCGCCCCGACGATCTTGAGATGCAAGCAATGTCCTGATGAGACCCACCAAGGTGCCATCGTCAGGCTCTGCAGGCTGGACTGGCTGAACTGGGGGCTCGGGGTCCCCGGAATGCATGACTCGGGAGGCCACTCCAGAGTGCTGGGCTTGGTCTCCAGGTTGCTGCTGGTCCACTGGAGGTGCTCCGCCTTGCTGATCGGTAGGACCAGGAACAATGCCGCTGAAGGAAACGTCATAGGGAATAATAAGAAAGGACCATGATAGATCGAAGATATAAACAAGTGATCAGGTCAAGGATTCTGAAAGATCAGAAGGCACGAGTAGAGATCAAAGGCGAGTGCTGATTGAGACATCTATCCGGTAAAACCCTCACACATCTTGATCTACAAGACCTGCATGGGCTACCACTTAAACCGTGTCACGTCCCAGAACCAGAATACTGGAGAGCGGGACAGACACAGCCAGCTACGTACATTGAAGTGAATCTCACATCGCAATACGGTCACGGCTGTCTAGATGCATGAGGGTTTACTACAAACCATCCATCTCTTAAGGTCAATAACAAGCCTGGTGTCTCAATCTCAAGCAACAAGTAGATATAACAAGATGGTAGATCATCAGACATACAAAGTAAGGCATCTCATACATTACATATTCAGATGATCATGAAGCTAGTCATACAAAATACGAAGACTAGCAAGAGTTTAAGTCATACATGATCAACCCTAGAATTTGTCAATCATGCTACAGTCCGTAGGCAGACAGTAAATAAAGTTGCAAACGAGCTAACACTTGCTCGACGGCTAAACGCCTCAAAAGAATATTTTTACAAGGGAGTGGGAGAGCAAAATAAAAATCCACTCGTTGCCGGGATTCCTTCTAGTGTTCACCATCTGGCAGGAAGGTTGGAAGATCCTCGGTAGCTGCTCCGAAATCTGGCCATACAAAACCAGCTGGGTCAGACCCCAGAAAGAGCAAGTGCCACAAAGGAGGCTTCACTTAAGAACTAAAACCAGCATGTCAGCACATAAATCATAGATGAAATAACATAAGACATGAGTTAAAGAAAGCATGATGATAAATGGATAACTAAAGGACTATTCCAGTAACCAAGTTACAACCCGTAAACCAAACAAGGACCGAGGTTGTAACCCTTCACCTGAACAGAACTTAGCCTCGAACCAATTATCGATAAAATAAAGCATAAACAAGCATGTCCGGAGATATCCATGTACCGGATCTGGGCAAGACTAGACAAGATAGGACTCCATCTATCATTCATGGCCAAGCAAAGAGTACGGCTTGATACTTAACTAACTAGGGTTATCACAAGCTTAGTTACTAACAAGATGCAATGAGGTACGCTACGGCCACAAGCCCTGCAGACTATCCAGGTTATCCAGACGCAAGGTTCAAGCTTATAGTTATCATGCCTTGTAAGGTGACTTGGATGCAACACATGACAGTGTACATAGTAATCGTTTCATGTAGTGCCCCACATAACAGTGAGCTGGAAATGTGCCCTACTCGTCGGCAGGCTACAAGTCCATCAAGGAAGGCGCCCAGATAACGGGATTGCTTGTAACCGGAATACCTCTCTATATGCTCTACTTGATCAATCTAGTCATTAACCTAGTCAGATTTGGTATGATTCCCTGACCGTGATAACCAGGGATACATGTCCTAGACATGATGCGAGACAAGACTGGTTGCTTATACAGGCATATTCAATACAATCACCCACGGTGTCAAGAATTCACTTAGCATGTCAGGTTAGCCGTCGCAACAGCGTATCAAGGTTATCATGTCAAGATTACTTGTCAAGGGTGCGCCACGGCGGGTCGCCATCATGTCATGTTACTTATCAAGATTACTTGTCAAGGGTGCACCATGACGGGTCACCATCAAGAATTATCATGTCAAACTACTGGTCAAGAGTGCACCACGGCGGATCACAAATCATGCAATTCCATCAGTAAGCCTTGGTCCGATTAACCTTCATAAATACGGTCATGATCATATCGGGTTCATGTCAAGTTTACATCAAAGGGGTAAGGATATAAAATGGATGCAAATTCATAAAGGGGAATATGGGGACATAAGCACTCAAGGGGGAGCAAGAGGTAGCGTACGCTCAGGAGAGCATACGCTCAGGTCAACCAGGGCACGCTCAAGTCTACGTACCAAGAGACACGCTCAAGTCTGCGTACCAGGGCACGCTCAAGTCTGCGTACCAGGGCACGCTCAAGTCTGCGTACCAGGGCACACTCAAGTCTACGTACCAGGGCACACTCAAGTCTGCGTACCAAGAGACACGCTTCCAACAGGAAGCGTACTCGAGGCTGCGTACGCAAGAGTCACGCTTCCAACAGGAAGCGTAATCAAGGCTGCGTACGCAAGAGTCACGCTTCCAACAGGGAGCGTACTCAAGGCAAAAGTCACGCTTCAAACAGGGAGCGTACTCAAGGCAAAAGTCACGCTTCCAACAGGGAGCGTACTCAAGGCTACGGCTCAGTGGCGTAAGCTAAAAAGCCCTGCACACTGCTCACTGTCTTCTTCAAACTAGCAAGAACTCCATGGTTAAACCAAAGCTTCAAAGTTCATAACTTGGTCCGAACAAGTCCAAATCTAACTTTTCAAAGGTCATAATTGGGTAGAACAAAGTTTCCCACCACATGGAACAATTAAAACTTGAAAACAAAGAGGTTTGATAGATCAAAACCACCAAATCCGAAAATAACAAAATTCTAGATCTACAAGATTTAAAGCCTCAAATGGAAAATGACAAGTTCTAATGTGCCATAGAAACATAGGGAGAAGCTAATGGAACAATAAAATGGCTCTCTTGTAGAAGCAAGTTGCACTTGCCTATGGGTGTGGAGAGTTGGGTGGAGGAAGAAGAAGTTAATGGAGGAAGTAATGAAGAGAGAAGAATGTTGGTAGAGTTTTATGAGGGTGGGATGTGGTGTGTTGAGGGTGGAGCATAGGCTAAGGTGTTCCAACACACTTTAAACCAACCCAAACCAATCCAAAATAAACCAAGTTAAACCATTACATGCTATGATGAACCTAATCAAGATTAAACTGAAATTAGCTAGCCAGGCAGGAAAAATAAAAATACATGTCAGGATTCCGTATACGTATACTGAAATACGTAGAACGAAAAACGGGGGTGACATCGCTCCTTTCTGGCACGCATGCATCCCCATCAAATGGTCGATCCTTATCTGGCGAGCCCACTTACGGAAGCTCCCCACCGACGACGCCATCACCTCGTTTGGCTACAGCCTAGCTTCGAGTTGCCATTGCTGCACTTCCCCTCAAACCGAATCAGCAGAGCACATCCTCACCTCCGGCGATCTGGCCACATATATTTGGGCGACTCTCAGTATCAAGTTTAGGAAGGCCCTCCTCCACAGGGGCTTCAACGATCTCCTGTCCAGCTGGGGCATATCCCACGGACATCAGATCGTAGTTGCCGCGAAAATTTGGGTCCTGTGGAAAAATAGGAACAAGTTCCGTTACGAGGGCCGACATCTTCCACCACCCCAACTGTACAGGAAAATCATCAGACAGATCCTTAAGATCCGGAGGCGTTGTTCGCACTCCATGCCCACGTTCTGGGCCACCATAGAGTAGTTTCGGTTTTGTTGTTTTGTCGGCTTGCCTAGCTGTTTCTTTTCTTTGGCCAGTGCTTGGCGCTCTTCTTGTATAGGCTTAGATATTTTGCGCCTGATACATCAATAAAATTTTCCCTTCTCCTATATATATATATATATATATATATATATATATATATATATATATATATATATATAGGAGAAGGGGAAATTTTTGAATTCCGAAAATATCCTTACATACTTATACTAATTAAAAATAGTTCATTAATTTTAATAAGGACAACTTAGTAATTAGGAAGACTACCCTTTGGTATTACTCCTAAACTAATTAAAAAATGTTAAAATACGTGCAAGGCACGTGCACATATGCTAGTATAGTTAATTGGAACATTGTGTACTAATGCATGGGCGTATTTATTATCAAAATTGATAGGTGATACTAAAAAAACATACAAGGTAACAAAATAAAGATAATTAAGGAGCATTAAATGTTCATTAACATGCATCACTTGGACGTATTTTTCATATATCATACATTTTTCTAGTTTCTGTGTGAAATTACGAGACATTACTAGATATAACTCTTAGGAGATCCAAATCTCGAGAGGACACACTTCATAAAAATTCTAAATATTGTACTTCATATATGAATAACTTGGCATAAGTGTATGAAAATCCTTTTAAGTGTTTAATTATCAACTATCTTTTTACATTACATTAGAGTTGGTTCTGAGTTTTTGGTATGGACAAAAGTTTTTGGTTCATGACAAAAAATTAAAATAGTTTATCGTTAAAATAAAGTAGAAAATGTTTTTCTTATAAAATAACATCAAAGCCTTAAACTCATTATCCTTTACATAGGAGATGCAAGTGAAACCAACTTTATTACACTAAGTCATTTTGTCAATTGTGGACTAATATTTAACTACTACCAAATGTTATATATATATATATATATATATATATATATATATATATATATATATATATATATAGCAGATGACCTCTAACATAGTGGTTAAGACTCCTCTAGCATAATGGTTAAAAGAGATGCATGCGGTCCGAGTGGTCAGGAGTTCGAATTCCAGTGGGAGCAATTCCAGAAACAATTTACCTGGTTCCAATATATATATATATATATATATATATATATATATATATATATATATATATATATATATATATAATGCTAAGTTTACTACCAAATTCTTACAACCTTTTTACAACCTCACTCACAACCCCTTACACATGGGTCCCACCGGATCCCACCACCCCTCACACCCCTCCTGCTACATGGGCTCCACCGGATCCCCCACTTACTCCTCTCCTCCAATCGAATCCGACACTGGCGGGAGTAAAGGTGCTCTCTCTCTCTCTCTCTCTCTCTCTCTCTCTCTCTCTCTCTCTCTCTTATATTATATATATAATATATATATATATATATATATATATATATATATGGGAAAACGGGATATGAGCCATAGGCTCATACTCTTAAATGAGTCATCCCACGTGGCTTCCATGTGGACCAATAAATACAGTGACTTGGAACAGAAAATTTAAATACATGAAAATAAAAGATCTCATAAAATATTTGATAAATTAACTTACCATATTTTTGTTTAGAAACTTACCCAAAAAATTTAAATAGGAATAATACCATTTGTCCCTCCGAATTAAAATTAAAATTAACATTAAAATTAATATTAATATAATATTAACATTGAAATTAAAATTTAAATTAATATTAAAATTAACATTAATATTAACATTAAAATTAATATTAACAATAATATTAACATTAATATTAACATTAAAATTATATTAACAATAATATTAACATTAATATTACATTAAAATTAATATTAAAATTAAATTAATATTAATATTAACATTAACATTAATATTAACATTATTATTAACATTAACATTAAAATTAATATTAATTTAACAATAATATTAACATTAACATTAAAATTAATATTAACATTAATCTTAACATTAACATTATGGGATCTTTTATTCTATCGATTTAAATTCCTAGGTAAACATATTTGGTAAGTTCCTAGGTAAAGATATTAAGTTATTATTTATCAAATCTTATGGGATCTTTTATTTCTATCTATGTAAGAGCATCTCCAACCCTATTGTCTTGTTTTGTGTTGTGAATCCTATGTGGCATGAGGGACAAGACAATGTCTTGTATATGTGGCAAGGTTATATTCACAAATGACAATGGGTTTAAAAAGTCATCTCCAATGCAAAAGTATTGAGAAGACAATACAAATAATTTTTTACAACTTCCAAGACAACTTTTACTCTTCTACTTCTTTTTAAATATTTTATTCACAAATGATGATGTGGACATAAAGACATTGTGAAGTGCATTGTCTAGATCTAGACAACCAACTTCACATTGTCTTTGCCATGTCATTGCCATGTCAACTCCACACTTTATTCACATTTGCATTGGAGAAGTACTTTTGAAAAAATGGTTGTCATTCCTATGTGGCAACCATTTTTTTCAAACTCACAATAGGGTTGGAGATGCTCTAATTAATTTTTTTTTCAAGTTACTATATTTTTATTGGTCCACATGGAAGCCACATGGAATGGCTCATATAAGAGTATGAGCCTATGGCTCATATCCCGTTTTCCCTATATATATATATATAATTATATATATATATATATATATATATGGGAAAACGGGATATGAGCCATAGGCTCATACTCTTATATGAGCCATCCCACGTGGCTTCAATCTGGTCCAATAAAAGTACAGTGACTTAGAATAGAAAATTTAAATAGATATAAATAAAAGATCTCATAAAAGATTTGATAAATAATAACTTACCAAATCTTTACTTAGAAATTTACCAAATTAGTTTGCCTAGTAATTTAAATATAATAAGCCATTTG
>JANAVB010014300.1:90000-93291 GCA_029216955.1 Iris pallida
CCCTCCAGGGCCGGTCCTGAGCTCATGGGCCCAGGACTAATT
Source organism: Iris pallida (assembly GCA_029216955.1). NCBI lineage: Eukaryota > Viridiplantae > Streptophyta > Magnoliopsida > Asparagales > Iridaceae > Iris > Iris pallida. The sequence continues at coordinate 90,043 of JANAVB010014300.1, forward strand.
TCAAATAAGGCCACATAAAAAATATTAAAAAAAATTGATATATAAAATTATTAACATATTTATCTTTAAACAATTTTTTTGTTTGGACCACTCATGATCCGGAGGTCATGGACGATCGTCCTGGCCGTCCTTGACCAGGGCCAACCATGTCCCCCTCCCCCCTAAGAAATTATGAACAAAGTTCATATTTGTCTCTAACATATTTTTATGAAAACTAATAAAGAAGAAAGATAATGCCAAAGGAAAAAAAAATGTAATATGACATCAAAGCTAATCAAGTACTTATTGTTGAGGTATCCGGTGTAGGGAGAACATGTTCCTGGTCTGAGTCAGTTAAGTAAATGTTTTGCCATTAGTAGGACCGATCCTTCGCCCCTGTTTGAGAGCAATGTTTAACCTAAACATAAAACAACAATTCCACAATAACCTAAAAAATAGGCCATGTCGGTCGGTCACAATATATGGTCATGTTTTCACGATGCTGACGGAGCAGACAGAAAGAGACTAATAGCGGTGGGCCCCACAGTTCGGATGAGGAAGCCGAGCGGAACGAATCTCGGGCAGGAAGGGGCTTTCCGCGGGCAGCGCAAACTGGCCCTATAAATTCAATATCCTCTCCCTGTGAAACCCAGTTTGCCTCTTTCAAAACTCTCTCTCTCTCTCTCTCCATTTCTTGTAAGTAACAGAAGTCTTTTCTTCTATTTTTTTTTTTAAATTTGTCACTTTTCAATTATATAAAGGGAATTTATATTTCTTGAAATTCCGGTGATTATTGTTGTTTATTATTTGCTTACAGAAGAAAAATAGAATAAAAGAAGGGTAGGGAACTAAATGGCGTCCATCTATGTAAATACGGCGGGGAAGTGGAGGAGGTGACTTCCCCGGGAAAGAGGAGGAACTCGAATTCTCCCACGTGCGTGAATAACCATCACAATAACCACGAGGTGGGGGTCAGCCCAGGTGCGTCTGCGCCCCGCCGACTCACGCGGGCTCCTCAAGTGCCGGCTCCATAGGTCCAACTCCGTCAACGGCGGCAACCAATCGCCTTCCTCCACGTCGCCCACCTCTTCCACCCTCGCTAATTATTTATTATGAATATAAACATTCAAATTTATAAATAAATAGTTTGGGAATTGGGATATGGAGTGGGTGCGTGTTGTAAATAGGCTAATTAAGCACCGTATGTGGTAAATTAAGCTGTCTCTTAATTTACTTATGAGAAGCTTCGTTTTGGTTATTTTGGTTCTAGTGAAATTTTTGTTGTTATTGGGTTGCTGCTATTTGGACAGCCATTGACATGATTGGCCCGACGTCCACGTGCTAACCCCATTGACTCTCGGTCCAGATTTTAAGGGAGTAGATTTTAAGGGAGAGTAGGGTCAGATGTTCGCATGGAGGCCAATAGATCGCTGTCACGTAGGTGCACACGTAGGTGCAGTCATTAAATGAACAGTATAAAGACAGATCAAATATCATTTTCGTATTAGTTTAATGAGTAATTATTTTTTGGAAAGTTGGCTGGACTACTCTTCCCTTCTTCACATGCTTGATAGTTGTTATGAAAAGTTGTAGTCTATAATTTATTTATTAATTTGTTTATTTAAGATTTGTCATTTTAAGGACTTCGTCATGAAAATTTTTGGTTCAAAATTTTAGGCTTAATTATAATTGAATGTATTCAATTAGACAAATTTATAACGAACTAAACTCTAATTTGCACTTGATATCACGACTCGACTTTCCTTTTTCCTTTTGATAAATTGTTTTTGGGAGGATTAAGGATGGGGGTAGTCTCTTGAATTTTCTAATTATCTTTTTTATTTTTATTTTTTTTTTATTTGTACAAAATAAAGGAAAGTAATTTTCCACTAAAAATTAGGGACAACTTTTTAAAAATAAATAGTCGCATGTTTTGAACAGAGGATAACTTGTATAAACTTAAAAAAGGAGGAAATTGAAGTATCAAAACTTAATTGTTCGCATCTCAAAAACAAAACAAAAAAACTTAATTGTTCATGATAAAATTTGCAAATTAGCCTAAAACCTTATACACAACAACATACTTTCTACTTTTTGAAATCGGTAAAAATTAGTCAAAAGACATTTACTAAATCTCTCTCTTTTTCTTTCTGATTTACCTCGTACGAATCTACTGATGTTAAGTTGAACCATATAATTTAGTTAAATTGGAAAACAAAAAAAAAAAACAAAGAATTTTCTAAAATCACGAAAGTCTCAACCATTGGACTTATTACTAGTGTAACCTTTGTTAACATTGGGAAATTGAAGATAGCAAATACACATTGGAAATTGAAGAGCAAATACACACAGAGCAAGTGCTAGAGATTGTGGTGCAAAAATAATTAAAATTCAAAAGTCGTAATTTAAGAACTATCCAAATTTGAGCTTTTCTAGCCAAAGGTTGCATGTGAAGATCAAGCATTAGTTTGTATGGGAATTTTACATGCTGTTCTCAATTAGACAATTATTCTAACACCAAATGCATGAACCACTTGTCAATATGAGACGTCCAATTTTTATGTCCACTCAAAACATACTAAATATCATTCTGTACGAACCTTTGGATTCCACATTGGGATGCTTTTAAGTGTTATATCATTTCTGTACGCACCTTTTCACTCTGGATTCCAATTGGGATGCTTTTAAGTGTTTTCACAAACTAGTACTCTGAATCCAAATCAAGAAACGAGAAGAGAAAAACCATGTTGGAGACATTATTCTCGTATTATTATGTGTAGGAATATTTTTTTTTAAAGAGACTGGCTGCAACATATATATATATATATATATATATATATATTTAATTTAAAGAGACTGGCTGCACCAATATATATATATATATATATATATATATATATATTTTTTTTTTTTTTTTTTTTTTTTTTTTTTTTTTTTGCAACATATATATATATATATATATATATTATAATATATATATATATATAAAGGAAGTCAACAGTATGGTGCCGGAAGATAGCCCAGGCAGCCTACATAGATGGCCAAAAGACCCAAAAGTATGGCGTCGGGATAGTCCAAGGCAGCCTACATAGATGGCCAAAAAGACCCAAAAGTATATGTATTAGAGAACAGAAGCAGCAAAATGTCTAAATATTCCTATGCTCCACGGAGATTGCCCGCCCAATGTTGTCGGTAATGCTAAGGTGTGGAAGAAAATCTGCTCTTCTTTGGAGGACTTTGCCAAAGCGAGAGCTTGTGCCATGCGTTGTT
>JANAVB010014301.1:0-29184 GCA_029216955.1 Iris pallida
CTAGTCCGTCGCTCAGTTAAAAGCCTAGCTTAAGTTGAACTGACGGGGGGAAAATTTTATTCCCCCCAATTTTTTCTCTCTTCTTTCTCTCTCCCTTGGATGCGTACGATAGAGGTAACTCTCTCTCTCTCTCTTGGGCGGCGGTGGGGGGCGGAGGGGAGCCGGCGGTGGTGGGAGGGGCCGGACAGTAGGGGGTGCTGGCCGTGAGCTGGCTGTGGGGGGTGCTGGCCGCGAGCTGGCTGTGGGGAGGTACTGGCGGTGATGGGGGTCGCCGCGGGGGTAGGGGGTGGGGTGCAGGGGTCGCCGCGGGTGAAGCTGGCAGTGGTGGGGGTCTGCGCGGGGGGTGCAGGCGGTGGTGGGCTGCGGGGGGAGGAGGGGGGCTGGCCCCGGGGGGTGGGGGCGGGTTGGGGGTGGACAGCGGGGGGGGTGGCCGACGGTGGGGGGGGGTGTTGGGGGGCTGGCCGCGGGGGTGGCTGGCCGCGGGATTGCACTTATGTTATATTTATGCATTGATCTTAGTTTTATATATAAAATTTACCAATGATAGTGTACCGCCCATCATTTTTTTGTTGTTATCGTAAAATAGCAGTTTACTGAGAATACTTTGAGATTGTGTTTAGCTACAACATGTTCTTCTACTTTATAAACTTCTATGATTGATAAAAACTTTGATCTTGTGGTCCAGCAAATAATCAGCTGTATTAAGCATGTATGTGTTAGGAGCTAAATATACTATTATTCTCTATTGCAAGTATTTTCTTAATATTGGAGATATCCTCTTAACTTTTGCACGTGTCTCATGACATGCTATATTATACATTTCTTATATAGCAATTTTCTTTATGAAGTACTAGTATCTTCTTTATTTCCATCAAGTTAATAATTTATATTAGTTTGACCACTTAGACGAAGATGACATACTATGTTGCACAATAAAGAGCACGGATACTGATACATATATGATACAGATATAGGATACAAACATTTTAAATGGATACAAATGTAGTTACCTATGTTGCATGAGTAATATATGTACTGTTACACCCTTATATGCCATAAACCTGAGAATAACTGAACCTATAACATGAGGCTCTCGCCTGTACACACACCCACCCTTAACACACACACACATTTGACTTGGACACACACACACACCCTCTCACTCTTTCACTCACACTGTCACACCCTTAACACACACACACATGTGGCTGAAACACACACATACACCCCTCACCATATCACTCTTTGTCTATACACATAATGTTATCCTGATTGGGCTAGGAACTTGATCCTGACAGCACAATGTTATCCTGTTCTCAGAAGGAGAACTATAAGGACTATATATTTTTAATTACAAATCTGTTTACTTTGTCTTACGAATCGGTATCGGTATCGGTATCAGACTATTTCTATGAGTATCGATATTGATCGCTTAGGCGTCTAGGCGGTGTCTAGGCGGTAGGTAAGTGTTGAAAATTAAATTTAAGATATCGGTATAGAGTGAGTATCCTAGAAGGATATATATAGATATCTTAGTAGTAGATAGGTAAGTGTTAAAAATTAAATTTACTTTTGCCAAGTCTTTTGGGCCTATCAGAGTTATATATCTTTTCAAAAATCTAGTATAATGTTGAATATCTCAAAAGGCTTGCATAAGTAAGAGTGTATATAGTGTATATCGTTGGCGGATGAGTGTATAGAGTGAGCCTCCCTACTCCCCTTCTTCTTATTCGGGTCATGAGGCATCCTATTCCGCATCATATGATATACATCTCAACCAAAGCGTGGAGAAGTGTGAAAATATTAATATTAACTAAGGATCAGTATAGGAATCAGTATCACCGTGAATCTCATAGCTTGTTCTAACAGAGCATAATATAAAACCAAACGTGAAGCAGAGCTTCAACTTCACAATATTAGAATGTGAAGCTCTGATTCACATGTTTGGTTTTATATTATGCTCTGGTAGAACAAGCCATAAGATTCATGGTGATACCGATTCCGATACCGATCCTTGGAATTGTTGTAATGCTCATCTTGCCGTATCAGTATTTTATACGAATACGTATTTATTTGAGTGGTATTTCGTATTCTTGATTTTTGTGACATTTTAAAATTTTCCTAAGTGTAGGATTTTATGACTTGGTTTAACTTGTATTTGGTTTTATTTGGTTCGGTTCCACTTTGACTTGGTTTGGTTAGTTGGTTTTTTATGAGATGAGGTGTATGGCTTAGATTGAGTGGAGAGGAATGAATGGTGGAGATCACTTGAGCTTATTATATAAGCCACTTTTTCTCTCTCCCTCCTCATTCACCATCATTCATTTCTTTTCCACCAAACCCTAGCCATTGGAGAGAGGCAAGTACACATTGCCGAATGTTGGACTATTTCAATTTCGTTTGTTCCATTCTCTTCCTTGTTACATTCTAAGCATGTTTAGAACTTGGAGTTTTCGGTTTTACCGAGTGGATTGTTGTAGATCTAGCTTTGTGGTATTTTCGGTTTTCATGGATTTTGATCTGTTAGACTTGTGTATTTTTGCTAGTTGATGGTTCTATGTTGTAGAGAATTTCGTTCTACCCCATTTTGACCTATGAAAGTTTAGATTAGGACTCTGGATGATGGAATTATGGAACTTGGAAGTATAACTTCATGGTGTTTTTCTTCTCGGAATTGGAGGAGAAGAACAGTACTTGACCGCATGACTATTTCATGCGGCAAGAGTTCTTCCCTGCCGCATGGATAAATCCAGCCGCATGAGCATTTATTTATTGCCTTGGCCGCATGGCCATTTTTTTATCATTTGTTGGCATGCGTTAATTGCATGGCCATTTAATTAATTGTCTTGCATTGGCTAGCCGCATAGGCCAATGCCATGTATATTTTAATGCATAGCCTTAGCATTCACGTGCATGGCCCTTTTCTTTCTTTTATTATTTATTGCATGCTTTAAAAAGGCAAGTTGCATGTATTCATGCATTAGTGAGCCGCATGCAGATTTTGCATGTGCTTGCATGTTTAATTTTCCTGGCCGTATGCAACAATAGTTGCTGGCTTGCAATTATTTTTGAGCCGCATGACCTTCAATAAATTACTGAGCCGCATGGAATTATTTGTTGACCAATCAAATGTGTGTTGGCCGCATGGCCTCTTCCCACTTGCTGGCCGCATGGCCATTGTACTTATGGACTTTGAATTTAATATTGGATCGCATAGCTTTTATTGAGCTGCCTGTACTTGCATGATATATTTTATTATATGTCATCATTGCTTGGCCACGTGAACCAATATTTAAATGGTTCACGTGAACCTTTTCTTATTGCATTAATTGTGGGAGGTCCTACATAGCTTCCTTTAGTTGACTTGCTTGCTGAAGTGGGAGTTTGCATTTAATGAGGGTCCCACTGTCTTTTGTCTTATTTGATTTTATGGCTTATCTATTGTTTCCTGGCCGCATGGATGGTCGTCTACTTTTGGACCGCATGGGTCCCACTTTGATTGTTTAAATATTTTATTTGCCTGGATTGTGGTCAGAATTTCTTTCCACTCCCAACATAAAAATTGTAGAGTTTCTTCTTGGCTTCAAGAATATATATATTATTAATATATTATTATTTAATTGTGCAAGTTTCTTCCTTCTTTGATAAATGACATGACACGACGGTGACCCGTAGTGGTGCACTCTTGAAATGAAATTGACATGATAACTTGATAAGTGAACTTGACATGATATTCTTGACATGATAACTTGAAATGATAAATAAGAATGACTTGATAGTGGCCCGTCGTGGCGCACTCTTGATAAGTAATAATGATAATGATAGTGGCCCATCGTGGCGCACTCCTGACAAGAATTAATTAGTATCCTGACACCGTGGGTGATTATGTTTGTACAAATAAACCCGTCTCGTCTTGCATCATGTCTAGGAAATGAATCCCTGGTTTCCCACGGTCAGGGATTCACACTGAAATGGACTAAGGCTAATTACTAGAATAATCCAGTAGTTCATGGAGAGACTTTCCCAGTTACCTGTTGCCCCTTTGATCCCGGCCTTATATATATATATACATGGGATTTGTTGCTATCCGTCGAGATGAGCGCACTTCCAGCCCGCCGTCGAGCGTGGTACCTTAGGACACATGTATCTTACTACAGTGTGTCTGCTATATCATGCTATCTTTTTCCTTTTCTTTGCTGGGGTCATTCAGGTAGTAACAAACAGGTAACCGGACTTGGAAGAATCTCATTGCATCTTGCTAGTAACTAGGATTGTGATAATCCTAGTTAGTTAATGTAGAAAGCCGTAGGCAATGATTGGCCGTGATTGCTTGGATGGAGTCTAGTCCAGTATAGTATTGTCTAGAAGTGTTTGATTGCAAGATTGTACCAGAATAATTGAATAATTGTCACTCCAAATTGTTACTATAATGTTTGTACTCTGTATTGTCACTCTCTGATTGTCACTTAATGATTTTCACCTCTAGGAATAAATGATCAGAGACCAAGTTCTGTTCAGGCGAAGGGTTACAACCCCGGTCCTTGTTTGGTTTACGGGTTGTAACCTGGTTATCTGAATAGTCCCATGGTTATCTTATCGTATATCACCTTTCCAGTTCTATTTATTTAACATGTTCTCCAGTTTACTTTATGTCAAATGATAATTTACTTACTGTCTCCCTATGTTCGGGATAAGTGCATTGGTACTGCACGACTCTCGATCCTCCTTTACTTATTGCTTTCTCTCCCTGGTTGATTGCCTATGATTGCTGGTTTTAAGTTCATAGTTCGGCCTCCTTTGTGGTACTTGCTATTTGGGGTCTGACCCCACTGGTTTTGTATGGCCAGGTTCTAATAGAAGAGCCCGAAGGATCTACCGCACCATCTACTCGACGGTGAGCAGCCGGAGCACCAGAGTGCCTCAGTGGATTTCTTCTTCATTCTTCCACTGATATGTAAATTCTCTTCTTGTAACGTTTAGCCCCGAGCACGTGTTTAGCTCGTGTTTTGGTATTTTCTTGATATTATAGCCTACGGACACAAACATGATATGTGTATTCTAGACTATAGCTAGTCCTTATCATGTACGACTAATACTCTTGTCAGTTCTCTATTTGTATTACTGGCATCATGATCATCCATGTATATGTGGTTTGGGATGCCTTACTATTGTATGTATGATGATCGTACTCTTTGCTCTTGTATAATTGCCTGTGATTGAGATACCTAGGATTGTTAAACCATAGGATTGACTGATGGCTTGTAGAGTAACCCCCATGTCTTGACAGCTTATACGTGATTTCAGAGTATTAACGTACTTTGGGATTGCGTAGCTGGCTATGTCTGCCCCTGCTCTCCAGTATTCTGGTTCTGGAGCGTGACATGGTTTTAGTTGTGGCGCCATGCAGGTCTGAATCTCGATTTTCAGATTTGTGGGGGTTACCATGTTTAGATATCTCAATCACGATTATCCTTATTGATCTCCTTCGGATTATTCTCTACCTCTGATACTTGACTTGATATCTGTTTTGATCATTGATCGTTCCTGTTCCCATGATTTGATCTTGTATCCTTCAACTTTCAAGGGCATTGTTCTTGATCCTTCAGATTATCTTGTTCGTGTTTTGTCGAGGGCAGCTCAGCATTCTTCAGCCATGCCAGTTATAGAGATCAGTCTCAGCATGCAGGCAGAGATGTCGGTCCATCCCGATCAGCCAGTCGCTTCTGTCTTCGTATCTTGAGACAGGTGATAAAGTTCATGCATCTGTTTCAACTACGATGACACGTCCTGGGTGAGTCATGTCTTGAACTAAGTCATTGGTACCGACTTACCTTGAGGCTTGACTTTTATCCATTTTTGGGAGTCAGCTTAGGCCAGCGAGGACGTTGGTTTCTATACAACTGTCTCAGGAGTCATATTGATCCATATGCCTCCAGCCATTCTTGATCTTGATTGTGTTATTTCTTGTGCATTTACTTACTGCTTACGTATTTATTTACATTCCTGATTGCTTTACCTTACTTGCCATGCTTGATTTATTGAGATTGTTGAGTTTCCTGGAGCTTTTATTTTGTTATCTTGCTCGACTAGCCTCAGGAAATTCCGAGGACGAAATTTTTCTAAGGGGTGGAGAGTTGTAATACTCATCTTGCCGTATCAGTATTTTATACGGATACGTATTTATTTGAGTGGTATTTCGTATTCTCGATTTTTGTGACATTTTAAAATTTTCCTAAGTGTAGGATTTCATGACTTAGTTTAACTTGTATTTGGTTTTATTTGGTTCGGTTCCACTTTGACTTGGTTTGGTTTGGCTTGGACTTGGTTTGGTTAGTTGGTTTTTTATGAGATGAGATGTATGGCTTAGATTGAGTGGAGAGGAATGAATGGTGGAGATCACTTGAGCTTATTATATAAGCCACTTTTTCTCTCTCCCTCCTCATTCACCATCATTCATTTCTTTTCCACCAAACCCTAGCCATTGGAGAGAGGCAAGTACACCTTGCTGAATGTTGGACTATTTCAATTTCGTTTATTCCATTCTCTTCCTTGTTACATTCTAAGCATGTTTAGAACTTGGAGTTTTCGGTTTTACCGAGTGGATTGTTGTAGATCTAGCTTTGTGGTATTTTCGGTTTTCATGGGTTTTGATCTGTTAGACTTGCGTATTTTTGCTAGTTGATGGTTCCATGTTGTAGAGAATTTCGTTCTACCCCATTTTGACCTATGAAAGTTTAGATTAGGACTCTGGATGATGGAATTATGGAACTTGGAAGTATAACTTCATGGTGTTTTTCTTCTCGGAATTGGAGGAGAAGAACAGTACTTGACCGCATGACTATTTCATGCGACAAGAGTTCTTCCCTGCCGCATGGATAAATCCAGCCGCATGAGCATTTATTTATTGCCTTGGCCGCATGGCCATTTTTTTATCATTTGTTGGCATGCGTTAATTGCATGGCCATTTAATTAATTGTCTTGCATTGGCTAGCCGCATAGGCCAATGCCATGTATATTTTAATGCATAGCCTTAGCATTCACGTGCATGGCCCTTTTCTTTCTTTTATTATTTATTGCATGCTTTAAAAAGGCAAGTTGCATGCATTCATGCATTAGTGAGCCGCATGCAGATTTTGCATGTGCTTGCATGTTTAATTTTCCTGGCCGCATGCAACAATAGTTGCTGGCTTGCAATTATTTTTGAGCCGTATGACCTTCAATAAATTACTGAGCCGCATGGAATTATTTGTTGACCAATCAAATGTGTGTTGGCCGCATGGCCTCTTTCCACTTGCTGGCCGTATGGCCATTGTACTTATGGACTTTGAATTTAATATTGGATAGCATAGCTTTTATTGAGCTGCCTGTACTTGCATGATATATTTTATTATATGTCATAATTGCTTGGCCACGTGAACCTTTTCTTATTGCATTAATTGTGGGGGGTCCTACATAGCTTCCTTTAGTTGACTTGCTTGCTGAAGTGGGAGTTTGCATTTAATGAGGGTCCCACTGTCTTTTGTCTTATTTGATTTTATGGCTTATCTATTGTTTCCTGGCCGCATGGATGGTCTTCTACTTTTGGACCGCATGGGTCCCACTTTGATTGTATAAATATTTTATTTGCCTGGATTGTGGTCAGAATTTCTTTCCACTCCCAACATGAAAATTGTAGAGTTTCTTCTTGGCTTCAAGAATATATATATTATTAATATATTATTATTTAATTGTGCAAGTTTCTTCCTTCTTTGATAAATGACATGACACGACGGTGACCCGTAGTGGTGCACTTTTGAAATAAAATTGACATGATAACTTGATAAGTGAACTTGACATGATATTCTTGACATGATAACTTGAAATGATAAATAAGAATGACTTGATAGTGGCCCGTCGTGGCGCACTCTTGATAAATAATAATGATAATTATAGTGGCCTGTCGTGGCGCACTCCTGACAAGAATTAATTAGTATCCTGACACCGTGGGTGATTGTGTTTGTACAAATAAACCCGTCTCGTCTTGCATCATGTCTAGGAAATGAATCCCTGGTTTTCCACGGTCAGGGATTCACACTGAAATGGACTAAGGCTAATTACTAGAATAATCCAGTAGTTCATGGAGAGACTTTCCCAGTTACATGTTGCCCCTTTGATCCCGGCCTTATATATATATACATGGGATTTGTTGCTATCCGTCGAGATGAGCGCACTTCCAGCCCGCCGTCGAGCGTGGTACCTTAGGACACATGTATCTTACTACAGTGTGTCTGCTATATCATGCTATCTTTTTCCTTTTCTTTGCTGGGGTCATTCAGGTAGTAACAAACAGGTAACCGGACTTGGAAGAATCTCATTGCATCTTGCTAGTAACTAGGATTGTGATAACCCTAGTTAGTTAATGTAGAAAGCCGTAGGCAATGATTGGCCGTGATTGCTTGGATGGAGTCTAGTCCAGTATAGTATTGTCTAGAAGTGATTGATTACAAGATTGTACCAGAATAATTGAATGATTGTCACTCCAAATTGTTACTATAATGTTTGTACTCTGTATTGTCACTCTCTGATTGTCACTTAATGATTGTCACCTCTAGGAATAAATGATCAGAGACCAAGTTCTGTTCAGGCGAAGGGTTACAACCCCGGTCCTTGTTTGGTTTACAGGTTGTAACCTGGTTATCTGAATAGTCCCATGGTTATCTCATCGTATATCACCTTCCCAGTTCTATTTATTTAACATGTTCTCCAGTTTACTTTATGTCAAATGATGATTTACTTACTGTCTCCCTATGTTTGGGATAAGTGCATTGGTACTGCACGACTCTCGATCCTCCTTTACTTATTGCTTTCTCTCCCTGGTTGATTGCCTATGATTGCTGGTTTTAAGTTCATAGTTCGGCCTCCTTTGTGGTACTTGCTATTTGGGGTCTGACCCCACTGGTTTTGCATGGCCAGGTTCTAATAGAAGAGCCCGAAGGATCTACCGCACCATCTACTCGACGGTGACCAGCCGGAGCACCAGAGTGCCTCAGTGGGTTTCTTCTTCATTCTCCCACTGATATGTAAATTCTCTTCTTGTAACGTTTAGCCCCGAGCACGTGTTTAGCTCGTGTTTTGATATTTTCTTGATATTATAGCCTACGAGCACAAACATGATATGTGTATTCTAGACTATAGCTGGTCCTTATCATGTACGACTAATACTCTTGTCAGTTCTCTATTTGTATTACTGGCATCATGATCATCCATGTATATGTGGTTTGGGACGCCTTACTATTGTATGTATGATGATCGTACTCTTTGCTCTTGTATAATTGCCTGTGATTGAGATACCTAGGATTGTTAAACCATAGGATTGACTGATGGCTTGTAGAGTAACCCCCATGTCTTGACAGCTTATACGTGATTTCAGAGTATTAACGTACTTTGGGATTGCGTAGCTGGCTATGTCTGCCCCCGCTCTCCAGTATTCTGGTTCTGGGACGTGACAATTGTGTATATTGGAATTGTTTGTGTGTTTTGTGTATTGGAATTATATATATTAGAATTGTTTGTGTGTTTTGTATATTGGAATTGTGTATATTGGAATTGCGTATATTATTATTTGTGTGTTTTGTATATTGGAATTGTGTATATTGGGAATGCCCAGTTTTATGTTATTTTTTTCAAAAAAATTTAGCTACCGACGGACTGGCGACCAATTATCGACGGCCTATCCGTCGCTAAATAGGGGATTCCCAGTTAGCGACATATGCGCGACTAAAAGCCGACTGATAATTTGTCACCAAGGTTCTGGAATTATAAAAGATTTACAGGATAGGGTCGACGGATATTATGTCGGTATGCCATCGCTAGTAGTCGGTAAAACACACAATGTTTTGTCGGATATTGGCGACGGATAATCCGTCGCTATAATGTCGACCGATTGGCGACGGTATAGCGACGACGCACGACGGAGTAACGACGGATTATCCGTCGCCAATGTTCTGAAAATATGAATAATTCACAGAACCAGGTCGACGGATATTCTGTCGGTATTCCGTCGTGACTCCGTCAAAACGTAGCGACCATTCGCGACTGATTGGTGACTGATTTTACGTATCAGAAACTCTCTGATACGCATTTACCGACCAAATAGCGACGGATATGTCCGTCGGTAAGTGATATGTCATTACTTCTTTTGATACGTGATTTGACGGTAATCCGTCGGCGAGTCGTCGCAAACTGCATGAGTATGGTTGACGGCAGTCCGTCGCTAATTCGTCGCTGGACGACTACTTGTCGACGGATTGTAGTTAGCGACGAGGCTTTTTTCGATGACCTTTTTTAACCAATATTCGTCGACCATCCGTCGGTAATTAGTTTTACCGACAGATTTTTGACGGATATAGCCATCGCTAAATCGATGAATTTTTGTAGTGTCTCTAATTAGGACTTCTGTACGACGACCCCGTCGCAGCCGCTGTAATCGGCTGTTATGGAACCCACCTTGCACGAGCAAAATCTAGGCTCGTACGGCATCACGCCTTAGCAAGGACGATTGCTCCTACGGGAGCGGGGCGAAATATAATGGTATCAGAGCACGGCTTTACGTCCTTGGACTTTTGATTGAATTCTTTAACTCCGTTGTTTATGCAAACTCTGAAGTGTTGCTTTTGTAAAGTTGATATCGTTGGTGCGCTATCTCTCAAATGTCCCACGGGATGTCCATACAATAAGTAATTTACAAAACATAGAAGAACAATTTTTGACAAAACAAAAAGATGGTTTGCATAAGCACGGTTGGCTAAGTCGGGCTGAGCATATACACCAAGGATTTGTGTCGACCTTAGCAAAATCGAGTGCAGGATTCGTAATGTTTCGAACTAGAATGAGTTGAACTCGATTGAGTAAAGGAAGATAACTATCAATAGGGATGCTATCGAGCGACGATAACGTCGGTGCAATATAGATGAGCGTATTTGGAAATTGAGGAATGGTTCGAACGAAAGATTTGAAGAAGCAATTTTGACTCGAATGATAGTTTTGAGGATTTGTCAAATGACTTCATCCCTGAGTGGTGTATGCGATATCTTCAAGGACGTCGATCGATTGATTGAGGATGTGGAGGTGTGGATGAGTCTATCAGCAAGCGTCGCACATATGCAAAGTCATAGATTTAGTATCGTTGAGTAAGTTGTATTATTGAGATTTGACAAGTTGATTCGAACAACCTAGAAATTGACGCGCACAGAATGTGCACGGGATTAAGGATTGCGCGAGTATGAAACACAAAAATAATTAAGTAAGGTGAAATCGAATCGAGAAAAAATTAGGGTGTACGAATGGACGACTTGATCGAGGAAATCGATACGGATCCTATACGAGAAGTTAGCACGACGGAAAGATGGCGTGCATTAAAAGTTTGATTCGGATGTTTGAAAATGACTCTGAGAATTGGAATTGATGTTGCTCGATGATTTGAGTTAGTAAGGAATGACGTGATTTGGAGAAAAAAGTTGGTCGATGACTTAAGATAGACGGATGAATAATACACGAATTTGGGTTTGAGGGATTTGATGTTGTGAATGATTCGAGGGATAATAATCGAACTTGAATTTGAATATCGAGGAGATTATCCAGTCGGACGATAACATCATTCGCACGACTCAAAATTCGTTGCAAAGGAAGATCGTCAGGTTACGTATATCATCGATGGTATTGAGGCATATCAAAGATCGATATGCGATAACTCGGGGGCACACTAATTCAAGGAATGACGATCGTGCAAGTATTATTGTCCTGATGGATGCTATACTTAGAATTTTGATTGAAATGAATGTTGGATGAAAATGAACGTATCTTGATGGTTACGTTGATAACCACAACGTCGACGAACTTGTCTTGCGCGAGCGTAACTCTAGTCTCGCAGATGTGTTGCATCGGATTTGGGGCGACCGTTCCGCGTGAGTGCTGACATGGTGATTCATGTCGCGGGAATGATCGAACTCGGAAAATCAGGATGCAACAACTTTGATTGTCTCAAATTTTTGTTTTGATACGAAGGAAAATTCGAGGATGTTTGGACTTGCGATTGATGATTGAGTAAACTTGAGGATTAAATAGATCCAATATACGTATCGAGAATGAATTAGTCTAGACCCAAAACAAGAGTTATGTCCCGATGAGGATGACTATCCCGCGGGAGCGTGCATGGTAATTCATGCCCACCGTAAATAATCTGAATCGCGTGAGATCGGAGCGCAACATATTGTTAAGCTAAACGACCTTATGATCGAATACGTGAATTGTGATGAACGACTTAGAAATATGAAATGTGAATTATGGTTTAGCAATAAGTTTTGTCATAGTGTGTTTGACTTGGAAGGATTGATAGGAACAGTATGTCGAACGTATTCGAAGAGATAGACTATGTGAAATGTTTTGATGAACAAGGGATATTGATATATCGAGGAATTGGTTGAAACGTGAGTTATCGTAGGATAACTTTGTTGAATGACTCGAACCCCGTACGACGATTGTTGGGATGTGTGTAGGAAATCGACGCTCGATGTTTAGAAATTAGAGTGATGCGAGCTTGGGTAGAAAACTCTGAACTATCAACTTGGTTTGACCTTCGGATGGGTTTAGTGTTGATATTGTTATTTGGGAACTATGATTCTAATACTGACGAATGACTTTAGCCTAAAGACATAGCCTAGCGATTAGGCAGACGTTCCGGCACAAAGGTATAGGAATTGTGGAGGCACCACTCACGAGGCTCGGTTGACATGTACGTATATCAGGGACGTCCGAATATGTGCACGATCCGACTCGAATGGTGATGGCAGAATTCGCTATCACGAAGCTTGGCTGAAATGTATGTATTTTGGGGACGCCTGAAATATGTGCACGATCCAACTAAGTGATACGTTGAATCAAGTGAGACTTGAAGACAGAAAAGTGTCGAGGATTTTGAGATCGTGAGTTTTGAAGAAAAGATTGAGGGTAGTACGAGCGAGGCTCGGATTCGAGGGATGCATAGGAGAAATGTGTGCGACAAACGTAGGATGTTGAAACAAGTGATACGTCGATAAGTAAGTACTCAGTTAGTTTCGAGAAAAAACTTTTTCTGAGTGGTGTATGATGTAGTGCCCCGTCCCGCTCAGTCAATCAGCGGAATCGAAAAGCCGACGGCGTTCAGACTTAGCCTTGCAATAGCGACTCGAAAACTCGCTCGGTCGAGGCGACTCCTCGTTCAGGTGGGGCAGTTTCGGTGAACTTGCCTCATCTTAGCCTTCACATAATAAATCATATATTTTCAACTTGCACAAGTAGGCTTGATAATAAAAGAGACGAATCCACATAGCGAAAGGAAATAATCCCGACGGGTTGAATTGAGTTAGAATATGGAAAGGTCCAACGGTCGGCTTAGAATTGGTGCACGACGCGCTTTAAAAATGACACTCGGTACTTCGTCCCGTGGCATGGGAGAAAGAAAAGTTGGTCTTCGACACAAACTATGAATTAGCCTAAGTCATAGGCGTCGTCCGCGTAAGTGCTCGATAAAGCATGCACGCTTCCACGATGAAAGGCTTGGCATAGCCTATGCTCGTCCCTTGGGTTAAGTTGTAGGCTTGATTAAGTTAGGCAAAGTAATGGCGGTCGACCTAAGTCATTCCAAGCACGGTCCTACGAGTTATACGACTTGGTATAACCACATAGTCTTACGGTCTCAAAGTCCATCATATAGAGTATGTCTTGGGCGGTGGTATCATATAGAGTTCAAGTTGGTTGCACGATGTCACGGACTTAGTATTTTAAGGCACAAGCCACGGTTGACTTATACAAGTTTGGAAAAAGGGCTTCAGATAGTTGTTCCTGAGTTGAAGGAAATGATATAGCAAGAAAGAAGAATGCTAGCGACTATAGGTCGTCGAGGCGGTCTCAGATTTAAGATGTATTAAACTTGGCCCTGAAGGAGATGGTAACATTAGAGGTAGAATGACTGTGTGAGACGTCAATTTGAGTCGAGTCTTGCATGGTCATGGATAACTTGTCGACAAGGTGAGTCATTTCCCCGTACGACCACCCGGGGGCCACGGGACCGTTGCGACCGCGAATGGAAACGAGTAATTAGCTGTGCTTGGCACGGGTTAGGCAGGAACTTGCAGCCGGGCTCGCTACTCGCCCTAAAATGGCACCCGTCTAACAAAAGCTAGAGGAGTCCACGATGGCTCTGGGAGTCAGTGACCAATTCATATATATGAGTCGGCATGGACGGCGATCCGCGTGTATGCCTTTGGATTGAGTCGAGTGTGGTGTTCACTATATCAATGAGTCGAGTCAAAAGCGTGCACGATTAGAAGACAATGTTTGGGCCTAAGATTTGGCTGCAACGAAGACACCGTGCTTCGGCATGAGATGTAGCGTCAAGTCTTAAGTTGTCGATATATAAGCTGTATAAGTTGGATTTGAGTCGTTTTAAATTTAAGTCAGGAAACGTCGCAAGGCAAAGTTGGTCGAGTGACACTTAGCCCACAAGTCTTGATTGGGTCAGTTGGTGATCAAGTAGCAAGGGCCGGAAGGCGGCGATATGGTTAAGTCACACTGAGTTGCAAGGCACGACACGATGGATTTATAGCACGGTCATAAGGAATTTGGTGCTATCGCATAGTTGCATCTCTGATTATGTGCCGAAGGGCAAGCACGACTTAATAGGTTAACGTTGTTATTACAAGCACGGGATGGTCTAGAGACACAAAATAGGCCAAGGCGTCTATCCTAAAACTAATCCTAAGACAAGAGTAGAAAGATAATCGAAAGGGTTATATTGCACAAAGTAAATGAACGTATCGGTTTTGTATGGGTGGACGAGAAGCTAATTCCACCAGTACAGTTGAGTACTGACATCCACATAGTTTTTATGTGCAGACACAGGTAGAAGCTCGTGGTGCGGAGCTCACTTGGATACGTCAAGGCATGGAGTTCCTTGGTGATTCGAAGCGTACGGCCGTATGGAGTCAAAAATTATACGGGACATAATGTATGGACGTCGCCTTCCGAAGCATCCGCTGGTTCAAGACATGTATTGAGAGATGAGAGAGAGTTGAGTGACTTGTAATCTTGGCCTTGCGTCCATTGTAATCCTTGTTTTAATATCAATAAAATGCATCTTTTGAATGACTTGTGTTTTGTTCTAAATTTTTGATGATATTATTCAATGTCTCTGCTTGTGACTTTTGTGCAACGACCCCGTCGCAGCCGCTGTAATCGTCCTTTATGGAACTCGTCTTGCACGAGCAAAATCTAGGCTCGTGCGGCATCATGCCTTAGCGAGGACGATCGCTCCTACGGGAGCGGGGCGTGACACTTACGACCTCTCATATAGGTAAGTCCTCAAGGGTTGGTGATAGGAATCAATCATGCATATCATGCTTGGACTTATTAAGAGTTTAAACTCATCCTATCCAATATCACACAAGGAACACTGTCACCATAGGGATGGGGTATCAATGTACACATGTACAACCTCTTGGACTTTTATTTTAAAGAGAATTTAATCTCAAGGTCAGTGTTCCATAATAGTCACCTAGTCCAGCTTGTTCCTACCCATTGAATTGGCTTCTTGGGATCTCTAGTCAGACTCGGTTGGGTTGCCACTGCTGGTGACTAAACTATAGGCTTAACCCCATCTCCCTCGATGATTCTAGGAATAATTAACTAGAAAAACTCTTCGTCAAGAGTAAACAGACTCTCCATCAAGAGATATGTAAAGTTATTTTATAATCAAGAACCACATTTTTGCCTTTTAGGCTCTTTTAATGTCTTGAAATGCAGCTGCAAGTACCTGTTCATTTTAAAATTTATAAGATCATGCTTTACCAGTTCTTTAGCATAATTTATAGAAATGACAGGTACAGAAATATGTATATCATGTATATGCATAATAAGAATCAATCAAGCCATTACAAGCTTTGAGCACTGGAAGAATCAATCAAGCCTATCTACTTCAAGTGTTCCTTTAGAGCATATATGTGGAAACTTAACAGATTGAAACTGGGACTAAAAAATGAAGGATATAATGAACCCAACCTTATACATGATTGTGTTTATGCATACATTAATTTGTGCCCATAATACTCATTTATTTATGTATATTATTTCATTGTTGTGTTTATATATACATCAAATTGGATATAATGAACTAAAATACATTTTATGTTTGTGCAGGTTATCAATCAATGAAAAAATTTTGGGTTTTGTGTTTGAAGCTTCACCTCTGCAACCATTTGAGCCGAAATTTGTCATAGAAGACAATTTACATTTTTTTTCCAAAGTAGGACTAATTATGAAACAAGCTCAATTTGTATTGACATATTGTATTGTTCTTATTATTTAGTACTAAAATACTTTTGTAGTTCATGAAACAATATGGCATGATATACTTTGGCATGGCCTTTTGTTTGCTATAATGTAAATATCGCATGATATACTTTGGCATGGCCTTTTGTTTGCTATTAATGTATTTTGGCTATTGAATCCGATTATTTTTATGATATCACGTGTCTGGGTTCTTTTGAATTACGTTTTCACTTTTGTAGTTTGATTGAGATATCCTTGCTTAGTTATAGGGATCCGATTATTTTTGTGATATGCCAGTGATCAACTATTTCTTTAACTTATGTTTGCTATGTTATATACTTTGTTTACCATTGATATCCTTGCTTAAATAAATAGGGATTGGCATATATGGAAATAATAATAATAATAATAATAATAATAATAATAATAATAATAATAATAATAATAATAATAAAATAATAATAATAATAATAATAATAATAATAATAATTATTATTATTATTATTATTATTATTATTATAATTATAATAATAATTATTATTATTTGATAAAAAAATTTGTAAAATATTATTTACAGCACGCTACATATGTCATAAATGGTAAATATAATTTATCAAAAATATCTTTTACGGCATCACAATGTATGCTATATTTGATCATGTGTGAATAACTATTACGACGTTCATCTATATGCCGTATTTGACCCAGCGCGAATATCTATTACGACACACATATGTATGCCGTGAAAGAGCAATTACGACACACGAAAGATGTCGTAAATGGTTGTCGAAATTTAGTGAAAAATATCTATTACGGCGCGTACATGTATGCCATGAAAGAGCAATTACGGCACGCAAAATATGCCGTATATGGTTGTCGAGATTCTGTAAAAAAATATTTACGGCGTTAATATGTTTACATTTACGGCCTTCTAAATGCGCCGTAAATAATAGGCTCATTTACGGCATAAGCTTTTACGGCACCACAATGTATGCCGTAAAAGCTCATTTACGGCGCGTTTTGCGTGCCGTAAATGATCGGTATTCTTATAGTGATGTTCAATACTTCATGAAGTCATAGCAAGAGTAAACTTTAGACCTGGATCTAGTTAATATTTACATAGTAAGATATCTGATCCATTCAGCTTTAGTACAACCTATGTTTAAGTATACAATTTCAAATTCTTTGATACTCCTACCTATGATAGTTTGTCACATTGACCTATCAACTTATGGGTATCAATGTTGTTCCACAGATGAAACCTTAAACTGAATCTTAGTGATCTTTAGTGTCTTTATATCCGAAGTAAATGTCATATAATGACTCAGAAAGACACTTAAGAATTATATGAAACCAATAATAGTCAATTTCTTTAGAAATTTTTTATTTGACTAAGCTAGATGTTTGGGTTACTCATAAATCATATTTTGTGTCATCAGAATCAAAGTGTGTCATTCCACTAGTATAAATCCTAAGATAGTGAGTCAAAACGCCTCAAAGTCAATCACTTCTTAAAGTAAGACACAGTAACTTTCAGTCTTCGCTTTAAAGATTTATCTTTACTTGTCGTGTTTACAAAATGACAGTCTAAGTACTAGAATAATAGTTTAAGTGATTTTGCTAATCAATCTTAAAAAAATCTTTAGTTTATCAAGTGTTGATTAATTTAGGTTAGCTATAGGGACCGGTTCCCAGCTAGCGGAGGTCCACATGGGGACGATTAAGTACCGTGTCGCTTAGGGCTATTTACGTCCGGTTGACAGAAGAACCCTTTCGGCTTATACCCAAAATAATCTCAACATTTAAAACTTAGATTTGAAAGAATTTGCAATTTCACTAACTATTTTCTTTTGACTAACTTGTTTGAACGTGTCAAAGGATACTATAATGTCACTATTTATATGCAAACCAATGCTTGTCCAACATAATTTAAATTTTATGACAGAATAATATTGTGGTTACTTTGTCTGAGTAGAAACTCTAATATGTGACACAATGATCATTTAAGGTTCAAAATTGTAAATCGATCAAGAAACAAATATGATCCATTATAACCATAAACCAAGAATTAATAATGGCTTATAGAATTCATATATTTGTCCAATTAAATTTAGTAATCAAAATGAAAAGAATTTTAAATTTGAAAAATTACCTTTCCATGTGATCGGAGCAATTTTGTACCTTTTCATTTCGGCTTAGTAATAGCACTTCAGAAGAAATGTCAATTTGTACATTATTTGAGAATTTTTTTATCCCTTAGCATGTTTGCTCCTTTTCTAACATGTCCCAACTTCTAATACTTCTGACTTGAAGAGATGATATTACAAATATAATATCCGAAAAGGATAAAATATCTAATAATTCGGTCCTCAAAAATAATAAATGTTAGTTAAGAAATATAATTAAAATGATGAACACCTTGTTCATTCTAGCAGAACAATCTATTTATGCACAATAATACAATTTTGCAATAAATTTTAACAGTAATAATAATTCAACAATATTTGTAAAATAATCAGATAAATAGTTTTGTTAGATATTTCTTAATTACAAAAATATCCTTATTAATTCTGTAGTGCAAAATCAATACATACAGTCATAGATATTTATATCATCAATCTGATACATTATATTAAAATACCGAATAAGGAAATAATGCAGCAAGAACAAATACCAAACTATGACCGATTAATCATGTATAATTTTTCAAATCAAAAGTTATCTAAAGATCGAAAACATAAAATAACTGTATAACTTTAGTTACCATTGGATTTCCTTTGGATCCATCTACACCAATAGAAGACTCATTATTTGTGAAGGAACAAAGTACCTTAATATTTAATTATGGCTACTAAACGATCCCTTAAGCATAAAAAATCAGCAAGTGTGCTAGTGTAATATACACATCTTTAGCAGCCAAAGAATAATGTAAGCTAAATTCAAAACCAAATATAGTTAATGGTCGAAACTTTTCAATATCATCACGTTACACGAGATATTGAATTATATAAATATTACGAGCAATTTTAGATAGGATCATCTCAAATCTAATAAGATTATAGTGACTCATATAACAATCAATCAATTTTATTAAAACTTATAATATATATTTATTATAAGTTTATAGATCCACAAGTAACTTTTTTTTTGGGTAGAAAATGAGAGTGATGTAAATAGACTTAGCTTTCCACCCTATTGAGTTTGAAAATCAATCTGAATGGAAACAAATCTAAAAACACAAGACAAGGCTCCAACCCAAATAAATTTAGTAATCAAAGCCAAAATTTAAAACTGAATTTGAACAATTATAATTCATCCGATAATTTACTTACCACATATTAAAGATCCTTACACCCAATATACTAAATAAGTCTTCTTAACAATTTAGTATAGTTATTGTATAAAATATCACAATTAAATCAACACTCATTTGAACCAATCGGTTACAATAACATTAATATTGCTATAAATGCAATAATGATAGAAATAAATAAATTCTATTGAAATGATAGATTTTGAGTAATTAAAAAAAATTAGACAATAGAAGAAGTTGCAATTTTGGGATAATTATATAAAGAAAATTATTTCACAAAGAAATACCAAAAATATTTCTCAAGGAGATAAATTCAATTTCCAGTAAATAGTATATTCTATTTATAAAGATGCAAATTTTTATTTATTGTAATTGCAAATTATAAATTTATTTTAAATGTAGATATGAACAAAATTTACTAGTGTTGAAATCAAATTTTCTCACACAATTCTAGGTTCCAAGAGTTCAATAAGATGACTAACTTGGTTAAACCAAATAATTTAAACTGGAAAGATACTGATCCAATTAAGTAAATGTATTCATAAATACATTAAACTCATGAATATTGACCTAAACAACAAGATACTAAATTTTTATATTTTTGCACTCAAACAAGGCAGAAAGGTAGAGTTTAGAAAGACAAATCTTTACTACTCAAATGGTTCACAAATTCTTTACATATAGTTCAAAATAATTAAACAAATGAAAACATATATTTATTATAAGTTTATAGATCCACAAGTAACTTTTTTTTATAGAAAATGAGAGTGATGTAAATAGACTTAGTTTTTACCCTATTGAGTTTGAAAATCAATCTGAATGGAAACAAATCAAAAAACACAAGACAAGGCTCCAACCCAAATAAATTTAGTAATCAAAGCCAAAATTTAAAACTGAATTTGAACAATTATAATTCATCCGGTAATTTACTTACCACATATTAAAGATCCTTACACCCAATATACTAAATAAGTCTTCTTAACAATTTAGTCTAGTTATTGTATAAAATATCATAATTAAATCAACACTCATTTGAACCAATCTGTTACAATAACATTAATATTGCTATAAATGCAATAATGATAGAAATACATAAATTCTATTGAAATGATAGATTTTGAGTAATTAAAAAAAATAGACAATAGAATAAGTTGCAATTTTGGGATAATTATATGAAGAAAATTATTTCACAAAGAAATACCAAAATATTTCTCAAGGAGATAAATTCAATTTCCAGTAAATAGTATATTCTATTTATAAAGATGAACCAAAAAGATTCCCAGGGGTCATCCCTGGAATCTACCAAGAGTTTCTAATATGTGACCGAGTACCAAAATCCTAAAATATTCCATGACTCAATCTTAATCCTAGGGCAGGCTCGTAGTAGTAAAGATAAGCTCAAGTACTACCACGACTTCGCATTAACTGCAAAGACTGACCTGCATGGGCCACCACTAAAAATGTGTCACGACCCGCACCCGGATATACGGTTACGAATACGTGGGCCACGTCCAGCCTACGCCGCGGTATCGACGGTAGAACGCTGTTAAGTATACTATACTAACTACAACATCTAAAGATCCATAACTAGAAATGTACTCATGTCACATCACGAAAACTAAGGAAGATAAGACAAGAAATAATAACAATATCACTAGAACAACTATAATATACAAGGATCATAAGACAGAAAAATAAAGAATGAACAACAAAACTAACTAAGGATAACAACCAGGCAACTCACATAGAAGAATAGTGAGATCCACCTCAGCTAGCAACATCATGAAGTCCAATACTGAGGGCACAACTACTCCTAAAATTTTGTCAACATATCCAGTCAGGATGGAACGAGCACAAATCTCAAATAACAGTTCTAATTAGACAATATTGAAAATGTAGCAGTAAATAGAGAGAATATACAAGAAATTATAAAATGTACATGTGAGTATCATGGTAAGGTAAGCTGTAAATCTAGAGCTAGAACAAGGCAAGTAAAACTGATCATGGCATGTACAAGAATCAAGAATCATCTATCTAAGTGTGTGAGTACTAGCTACAACATATGGCCGGCTTGGGTCTGCATAAGGTCATGATCTAGCCAACCATACGTGTGGTGTATGATTGGCATTCACAAGGTTCACAAGATATACAAGGCGGGTATTGACCACACATCTACACTAATACTCCCCGTCCCCGACCAGTATAGTGGATCCAACCATGACACATCATGACACACGATTCTTCGAGAGGGTAGCTAGCCTTCGCAGGAATCGTGTCTATACAATGCACAAGGAACAAGAAAGACTTGCACAAGATATACCAAGGAAAGCGAGGAATAACATCTCATGACGGGATCCAGAGAAATACCAATCCGTGTGAACAATGTGTCAAGAGAACAAGGGTATCTACACTAAATACAAGAAACATAAACGATATCATAAAACAGAATTATTATCAGAGAATGTACTCGCCTGTGATCTGGTGGAATATGTCAACTGGTCCAAGAACAGTGCCTCGAGGACCTATAGGTGGAAATACTGTATCAATATAAGGGTTTGGAAGTAAAATCAAGTCATACTAAGTCAAACTAGGTCACAAGAAGTCAAACTAAGTCAAACTAGGTCAAGGCAAGTCAAACCAGGTTAATCTAAGTCAAGGGTTGACTTACAGTTGACTTTTGGTCAACTGGTCAACTCTAGTCAACCCTAGGTCAACTCTAGGTCAAAAGTGACTAACAGTTGACTTTGGGTCAACTGGTCAACTTCGGTCCAGTTCTAATCAATTTTAGGCTACAGTTGACTTTCGGTCGACTTTGGTCAAAATACTCAACTGTGGTCAACCAAGGTCAAAACTAGTCTAACCTAGGTCAAATATTGACTCTACTTCGACATTTAGTCAAAGTAGTCAACCATGGTCAAACTGGGTCAAAGCTAGTCTCTACAAACAACTACAGGGTCAACACATTCAATTTCAGTGGTTGTGAAATTACTTGAATCGATGGATCTCAAATACCACAAAAGGAGAAAGATTATAATAATAGGGTGAAAAACCTACAGATGTTGTCGGATGATGAAACTAACATCACCAACGTGTCCAGAATGGTCAAATCAGCTAGAATAGCCTGTCCATAAGTCTAATTTGGACACAAGGGACAAAATGGGCTTAAAACGGTGTCCGTGTCGGACTCGCTTTGCACCGAAAAACGTGCAAGAATTCTAGTCTACCAAACCTAACAAATTATATGTCCACGAATCCAGAATGACGATACGATCCCAACGGTATATCCAGAATTGGATCCCAATAACCCGATCTCAAATTGGTCCGTTGACCAGGACAGTAAAACCCGATTTGCACGGAAAAGCGTGTCAGAGCCAATGTCCTCAAAACTCAGCAAATTATATGTCAACGAGTCCAGAATGACGATACGAACTCAACGGTATATCCGAAATTGGATTCCGATGAGCCGGCGTCAAAAAGTCCCGTTGACACGGACTATGGGGCCCACTTTGTACCGAAATGCGTGCCAGGGCCCACGTCCTCCAAATCTAAAAAACTTTATATGAAAACATGCCAGAACGATGCCACGAGTCTACTGGTGTTGTCAGAAATTGAATCCGAGTCCCGGGTTCAAAAATGGAATTTAACAAGTGCAACACTAAGAATTCGAATGGTCAACTTTGGCGTCGAATTCGACCGACCTAACAAGCTCAAATTGAAATGAAATCTAAAGGGGGCAGGAAGAGGGTTATACCAGCTGTGCACCGGAACTAGTAGCGCGCAAAACGGAGCTGATACGGACAAAGATACGAACCCGCGAAGTTGGCATCGCAAAACTGTCCAAAAACAGTATAAATTAAAACGTCAACTTGGTGGCCGGTTTTGATGTATCAAACGACGAAGTTAACGGTTCAAACTTGACAGAGGTGAAGAGGGATATACCGAGATTGAGACGGAGTGAATAATCGTCGATCCAACGGTCGAATTGTCCAAAAAAATCGGCACAAAGTTGCTATCCCGAAACGCGAATTCTGAAATTCGTCCGCGTGCGCGTCGACGGGAATTCCAGTGCAAAACACACGAATGGGCTATTCGGCGCACCTGGAGAAGATGGTGGGGGACTCGGGGTGGTCGCAGGGGTGTGCGCAGACGGTGGAGGGTCTCGCGGTGGCGGCTGTTGGCCGCGACGGCGCCGGCACGCGTGGCCGTGCTGCGCGTGGCCGCGCGCACACTGCTGCGCTGCGGCTGCTGCCCGTTGCAGCTGCGGACGGAGGCTGCGCTCGCGTGCGTGGTGGCGGGCCAGGCCGACCACGGCGGGCGACGGGGCGGCTGTGGTGTTAGTGTGGGGGTGGTGGAGATGGTGAAAGTGGTGGTGGTGTGTGGTGTTTGCTCGGGGTTGGGCTCGGGTTGGGGAGGAGAAGGATGAGATGATGGTGATGGAGTGAGGAGCTCGGGAAGAGGGAGTTCGGCCATGGCTGCTGCGTAGCTCGGGAAGAATGAAGGTTCGGGTGGGGTAGTGCTGGTGATGTAGTATTAGGAAAAGGGAGAGAAACTTTATGATGTGTGGTGTGAGAGTAATAAATGAGGGAGGTAGAGAGAGAATAAGAGAGATTAGAGAGAGGGAGAGTGTGTTCGGGTACAGGGGGTGAGGGGGAGTGCTGATGGGAGAGGGGAGTGAGGGGTGTGTTTGAAGTGAGATATTATATGTATGTGTGTAGATATTAAATGAGAGAGGAGAGAGGGAATGTAAGATATTAATGTGAGAGAGAGAGAAAGAATAAGACAGGGGGGTGGGCTATTCGGCTGCACATGGGGAGAGGGGTTGTTTGTCCTGATTAGTGAGGGAGAGTTGTGGGGTGAGAGAGAGAGAGTGTGTAATATATATATATTATATATATAATATATATATATATATATATATATATATATATATATATATATATATATATATATATATATATATATATATATATATATATATGGTGTGTGTGTGTGTGTGTATATATATACAAATGAGAGAATTAGATATTTTTACATAAAGAGAGATATTTAGGGTAGAGACAAATATTAGTAGGGTGTGGGCAGTCATGATGGAGGGCAACATGGAGCTGGGGATGGGTTCAGTGGAGCCGGGTCGGCCAAAATCGGACAGGGGGCAATATTCGAATTAAAATGGGTATTTATAATCATGGACAAATAATTAAAATGTGGGGACTCAAATAAATGGACACAAGTGTCAGGCGGGTAGTAGGCTCAATGTGGGCCATGTCCATATTTGGGGTCGACTAGGTTGGGTCGATGTCGGGTCCCAAAATTAAATTGGAAATTAAATCAGGTTCTACAGTAGATAATTAATTGGCCTAATTTGACCCGAAAGTTGTGCGAAGGAAATGGAGAACAAAATGGAGTGTCTGAGTGGGACACGAAGGTCATGGGTGAAGAGCGTCTCGAGTAGATCATTCATGAGAAGTTGGTTCCGAGAAAATGACTGGTCTGGTGCTCCTAAATTAAAAGTCACGGTAACGTGCATATGATGATCAAGAAAAAGAGTGGGAATTCAATTAATAATTAAAATGGTCTAAATTGACCCGAACTTGCGCGAAACAAAAAGAGTACAAGGGAACAAGTTCGAGTGGGACACGAAATATCAATGTGAAGATAATCTCGTCTACTACAAACTCCAAGAAGGAAGTTTCCAGAGACTGGCATCCCTGATGCTCTAGAATTCCAAGTCACGGTAAAGAGCATTAAATCAAATAATAATCAAATAATAATATTTATTCAAAATAATTGATTTATAAAATTAAAAAAAATAAGCCCTAAATTCAGGGGCTTACAAAAAAATTGGGAGATAAATCGGAGTTTTAAGCTAAAAGTTATGACATTTCTAAGTTGCTATTGCTACTAAAAACGTGGATAAATATTATGACGAATTTAGGTAGTTTGAGACAAAAGAAACACAAGTATATAACATAATATATCAAGAACTCACTCTCTACACTAATATATATATATATATGAGACACTATAGAACACATCTCCAATACAAAAATATGAGATTAAACATGTAATAATTCATTCATACATAACAACAACACACAGTGTGTCCAAATTTGGGGTTTTCCCACATGGACACAACCACAACACAAAGGACATTCTTATGACCTCCAAATGGATACGAAATGGACACAAATGGAGATACAACCATGGGGGTCATTCCTATGGGTTTAAAATATTTCTATATGCATATAGGGATGGATTAGAGGAGAGATTATACCTTCCGAAAGAGAGATTCAAAGAAAAATCCTTCCGACACGAAACTGACACGTAAAGATTCTAAAAGGACAGGAACAAGCTCCGAATCCTCCCAAACTTGGCTAGCACCCTCTAACCATGGAGTAGAGGAGAAATGAAGAAGATTTGGTGGAAGAAAGGGTTGATTTGGAGATGAAATCAATGGAAGTTCATCTCTAAATTAATTTGGGGAAGAACAAGAGAGAGAAAGTGGATGAAAACAAATGAATGAAGGAGTGACTCACTCCTTATCCCCCCATAGGTGGCTGCCCAAAAAGGGTGAGGTGTTCCCTATTTAAATGTCCAAAATGCCCTCTACTAATTTATTTGATTTAAATTAGGAATGGGTTAAAGGTTGAGGTCAATTTAGTCTAGTTTTAAGTCTCTAATTAAACTAAACTTATCCATAAATAATTAGTCTAACTACTAACTAAAATTAATATCATGTGGACTAAAGTTAATATCATATGGGCCATGCCTAACTAGTGTGTGGGTCCTACTAGAGTCAAACTATCCCCCGGGTCCCTGTTTCAAGTCGGATTGAGTTAAAATTCGAACCCGACTCAAATAACCCCAAAATAATATAATCAATAATAAAATAAATTTCAACCCCAAAATAATATCATAAATATTAAAATAATTTTCAAAAATATTCAAAAATATAAAATGACAAAAATACCCATGTTTCTGAAAACTGGGGGTGACACGTCCCTCCAACCACAATGCTAATTGGTATTCCCTGACTAGTGGACCTTCTTCTTCTCCTGGCAACCGCTCTTCTTGACAAATTTGCAGAATCCAAGGCCACTGCCAAAAAGTGCCCCTCCTTTCGGCTGGTTCCAGTTTCCTCATCCAACAACTACTCCACTCCTCTACCAAATCACTCTACTTCACTATGGCAACCACGTGCACATTATGCAACTAGTTCATCTCCTTCTCCAACATGGCTCCTGGACAGTGGAGCTTCTCATCATGTCACCTCTGATCTCACCAACCTCTACCTCCACACTCCCTACACCGGCTCGGATGACATAATGATTGGAGATGGCTCGAATCTTCCAATCACCCACACAGGTTCCACCTCTCTCACAACAACCTCTCATAACACCTTTCACCTCAATAATGTTCTTTGTGTTCCTGCAATGAAAAAGAATCTCATTTCCATTTCACAGTTTTGTATTACAAACAATGTTTCTATTGAATTCTTACCATCTTCCTTTATTGTGAAGGAATTTCGCACGGGAGCTGCACTACTGAAGGGATACACTGAAGATGGTGTATATGAGTGGCCAATTTCTTCTCCAATCCTTGCCTTCCCCAGCATAAAGACCTCTCCCTCTGAGTGGCATCATAGGCTCGGACATCCAGCTTTTTCCATTTTGAAGCACATCGTTTTCAACAATAAACTAGGCTCCTCTTCATCTCTGTCATCTGATTTTTCTTGTAATGCATGTTTATGCAATAAAAGCCATAAATTGTCCTTCTTCAAATCAACAATCTTCTCGGCTTCAGCCTCTTGACATAATTTTCTCTGATGTTTGGACCTCACCAATAATCTCCAATGAAGGGTTTAAATACTATGTCATCTTTCTTGATCACTTCACCAAATATGTTTGGCTTTATCCTCTAAAACAAAAATCATGTCAAACCGATCTTTATTCGGTTCAAAACCATTGTTGAAAAATACTTTGACAGACACATCAAGACCCTATACTACAATGGTGGTGAATACATCGCCCTTGCTAACTTTCTTGCCGAAAATGGCATCTCTCATCTCACTACACCACATCGCACACCTGAGCATAATTGCTTCTCTGAAAGACGTTATCTTCACATTGTTGAAACTGGTTTAGCCTTACTTACTCATGCCTCACTTTCTCTAGCTTACTGGTCTCACGCCTTTGCTACCGCAGTTTACTTAATCAATCGAATGCCTACCCCAACTCTCAATCTCTCATCTCCATTTGAAAAGATATTCGGAACAGCTTCTAACTACTCAAAATTATGAATTTTTGGTTGTCTTTGTTACCCCTGGCTTAGACCATATACCACTCATAAACTAGATTCACGTTCCAAACCATGTGTCTTCATTGTCTATTTTCTAACTCAAAGTGCCTATCACTGCCTTGATCCCTCAACTTCTAAAGTGTATGTCTCTAGACATGTTAAGTTTGTTGATTCCTCGTTTCAATTCATACATCTATCCACTCTTGCACCTTGTCCTCAACCCAACTCCATTGCCACTTGGATTCCACAACCCATCAGTGTATCTACTACATCTCTGCTCACGCCACACCATACACTATCTGCAGTTGACACTACTCAGCAGCTCTCTAGTGAAGCTCCAGTGCCACTCTCTATGCCAAACACCTCAGCTGAACCCTCCTCACCGAAACATGTACCTCTGATACCTTCTCCACAGTCCACAAGCAACATTCCCCTACCTGCGACTCAACCCCAGGCCTCTTCACAAAATGATCACTCGAGCCAAGAATAACATCCACAAACCTCTCAAAAAATGAACCTTCACACTCAACGCTCCACACCCACTGCCCTTGAACCAACTACAGTCGTACAAGCTCTAAAAGATCCTAAATGGCGTGAAGCTGTGTCTCAAGAGTATAATGCTCTAGTCAAAAATGGAACTTGGCAATTGGTTCCCCCAGGTACTCGCCAGAATCTAGTAGGATGTAAGTGGATATTTCAAATTAAACGCAAACCTAGTGTTCTATTGACAGGTTCAAAGCTCGCCTTGTGGCCAAGGGCTTTCATCGAGACTATCATGACACATTTAGCCTTGTGGTTAAACCAACCTCCACACGAGTTGTGCTTAGTCTAGCAGTGAGACGTGGCTGGTCCCTACGACAACTTGATGTCAACAATGACTTTCTTCAGGGTAGCCTCTCTGAGGATGTCTACATGTCACCACCACCCGGATTTGTTGATCAGGACAATCCAACACATGTGTGTCACCTCAGGAAAGCAATCTATGGCCTGAAACAAGCTCCTTGGGTCTGGTATCAAGAATTGAGAAACTTTCTTCTGTCTTTTGGGTTCCAGAACTCACATGTTGATGCCTCTTTATTTGTCTTCAACACTGCTGGTTGTATTTTGTATCTACTTGTTTATGTAGATGATATTATCCTTACGGGTAACACCACTGTCGCAGTCAATCAATTTGTGACAGCTATTGCTCAGTAATTTTCCCTTAAGGATCTTGGCCCTTTAAACTACTTTCT
>JANAVB010014302.1:0-20649 GCA_029216955.1 Iris pallida
TCACAGATTCATTGGACATCCCACTCGAGCATGTTATGTGCTCAAAGGCAAGATTCAAGAGCTAGTCAACGCTGGTGTTGTCACTCTGCAGCAAGACGAGAAGACGGTTACTGCGAATATGGTCTCAGTTCAGTTTGGTAACTTTCCTCTGCAGATGGTACAGCATGGTGTCATCCCTATCCCTAAAGCTACTCTTGAGATCGAGAATCTCCCTCCTCCACAAAGTGAAGGTCTTGTCCCCTTGTCTCTTGAAAATGGTAAGATTATGTGGATTCACCCTGATCTTACTTCGGAGTTCGAAGTTCCCTCTTCCTCCAAGAAGAAAGAACGCTCCAAGGGCAAAACAAAGATCTGCAATATGGTGTCTTTTGACCCTATAGTTGAAGAGAAAATTCTATTGGGCACCAGATCAGGAAAAGCCTATCTACGGGAACTTCCCGAGACTCAAGAAAATTATGCTTCTTCTTCTGAGTCTGCTCTAGTACAACCTGCTTCTGCTGACGGCATCCCTGCTGTGTCCTCACCGGTTATAGAACCCACTCCCCCTAAACCGACAGTAGCCGACAAAGGCAAATAACAAGTCCGCTTCGACAAACCTTTGAAGAAGTCATCTCCTTCTGGACTTGAGAAACCATAAAACTTTGATATCTTGGCCCAACTAGCCAATACACCGGCCAGGCTGTCAATC
Source organism: Iris pallida (assembly GCA_029216955.1). Taxonomy (NCBI): domain Eukaryota; kingdom Viridiplantae; phylum Streptophyta; class Magnoliopsida; order Asparagales; family Iridaceae; genus Iris; species Iris pallida. The sequence continues at coordinate 689 of JANAVB010014302.1, forward strand.
TTCGAGCTCTTGCGCCTCTCCAAAGAGACTCGAGAAACTCTAAGTGAAGCTCTCATGCAGGCAGAAACCTGACTAGCCCTTCTGAAGAAGCCGAAAGCAGAGCCAGTCTCTTGCCTCCATTGTCATAGTGTGTTGGAGTTAATTCCAAATATTACCTTCATACAGGATGATATGCTGATGGAAGACAATAGGCATGATCGTCCTCTATACTATACAGGATATGTCGACTCGATGAAAGTCGATCGTATTCTGATAGATCCTGGGTCTGCCCTCAGCATCATGCCGAAGACAATGTTAGATGCACTGAAGATCCCAGTACATAGTCTTTCCAGTACAATCACCACCATCCTGGGGTTCAACCAAGGAAGAAGTGAGCCTCTGGGCAAGATTTGCCTAAAACTCCAAATAGGCAATCTTCGCACAAAGGTGACCTTCTATATCATTGACAACCATGGTTGTTCTTACAATGCTCTGTTGGGAAGACCATTCCAGCATGAACATAATATTGTTTCTTCGACTCTCCATCAATGTTTCAAATATGACGATGACAATGGAGAGGTTCAAAAGGAGGTTGCTGATCTCTATCCTTTTAAAGGTGTCGAAGCATACTGCAATGATGCTCGTATGTACAAGGATGAGTTCATAAAAGTAGTACTGTCTCTGGACACTGAAGAAGAACAAGAAGCAGTGCCTAATGACACCCTCATCATACCTGTCAAAGGGCGTGTTTCTCGTCCTCAATCCTCCAAACCACTGCCTATTCACTTGCCAGTCCAGAAGCAACCAACCGATGTTGGTCAGGATCAAAGGGAGCTCACATCTTCTGAGCCACTTGTTATTGACCTACGTCGTAACAAGGATAAAAGGGAGCTCACCTCCTCTGAGCCACTTGTTATCGACCTCCGCCGTAACATGTCCAATCCTCCTCCACGTTCTTTTTCTCTCCCTCTTGTAATCAATCTGACCAAGCCTACTAAGGCTAAAGGTCATGTTATAAATACAGATGTACAAATCAATGAAAAAGCATCTCCTTTCCAGTATACTGATGTCATTTATCATGTTAAATGCTATTTGGATATGTTAGATAGCTTTCAGTCGTTTACAATGGGAGTTGTACAATCTCTTCAAACAGAAGTCTTACTCAAACACCCAGATGATTCATACTTTGTTGTCCCTTCTCGAAAGAGAGGCGAGAGTCCGATACTTCTTAGTAAAGGACCAGAACAAAAATTCAGTTATACGGATGATAGCAAAAGTAACGATATGGGGCATCTTCAACTGCGTCGTTACAGTCAACAATCAAAAGACATCATCCAAAAGATGGGTTATGAATTCAAGAATAGCCTCAACTACGGTAAGAGTAGAAGAACTCCTATCCGTATGGCTGTTCCAGAAGGAAAATCAGAGATGTATTACAGCAGGACCAAAAGAGGTCTCGGATATGCTTCACCTCCGGTGTTATCCCCAGCAGTTTCCAAGTCCGATAGTGAAGAGCGCTCTAACTCTTCTGATTCCAGATCATGGGATTCTGACACCAGCATCGGTCAAGTTCATCGATTGATCGTATCGTCTAACATGGTCTCCGTTGAACTTTCAGAAGGCTATGACGAGGATATTAAAGAAAATCCCGAAACAGATCCTTGGGCTCAACGAATGGATACCCAATGGGAACTCCGATTCGAACAACGAGAACCTCCTACTGTAGATCAATTGGTTCAAATTGATGTAGAAAAAAATGGATCCCCTTGTCCAATATTCATCAGTAAGAACCTTTCAGAGGCAGATAAGCAAGAATTAATTCTTCTTATTCAAGAATACATTGATGTCTTTGCCTGGAGCTATAAAGATATGCCAGGTCTAGATCCCAAAGTTGCTACTCACAAATTGAATATCCTGCCTAATGCAAAACCAGTCAAATAGCAACAACGGCACTTCAAGCCAGAAATAATGGACGCAATCGACGATGAAGTCAAGAAGCTCATCGCTTGTGGCTTTATCCGAGAAGAACAACATCCAGATTGGGTAGCCAATGTCGTTCCAGTCCTAAGGAAAATCGACAAAGTTCGAGTTTGCATCGACTTTCAGGATCTTAATGAAGCATGTCCAAAAGATGAATTTCCTCTCCCTATTACGGACGTCATGATTGACAACACCTGTGGGTTCGAAAGAATATCTTTCATGGACGGATTCTCTGGATACAATCAGATTCGAATGAATCCTGAAGATAAAAACATATATACTTCTTTCCGCACTCCTCGTGGAGTCTATTGCTATACCGTAATGCCATTTGGTCTCAAGAATGCTGGTGCAACTTACCAACGAGCCATGAGTACCATCTTTTGAGATCATCTTTGCAAGACTGTCGAATGCTACATTGACGATATTACTGTCAAAAGTCGTCTAAAGGAAGATCACATTCAAGACTTGAGAACTATCTTCAATCTGATGCGCCAACATCAACTCAAAATTAATCCCATCAAGTCATTCTTGGGTGTCTCTAGTGGCAAATTTCTCGGCTTCGTCATTACCTCTAAGGGTATACACGTGGATCCTGAGAAGATCAAAGCCATTCAAGAGATGCGTCCTCCACGCAACCTAAAAGAGCTACGATGATTCCAAGGTCGACTTGCGTACATCAGGAGATTCATTTCGAATCTGTCTGGACGCTGCAGACCATTTACTCAACTAATAAAGAAGGGTGTATCTTTTATTTGGACCGAAGAATGTCAACGAACATTTGACGACATAAAGCGATATCTCATGAACCCGCCAGTCTTAGTGCCACAAATCTCTGGCATACCATTCTTAATGTACGTCCGTGCTATGGATCATTCATTGGGTGCTTTACTTGCCCAAAAGAACAAAGAAGGTCATGAACAGGCCATCTATTATCTCAGTCGTACTATGATTGGTGCTGAACATCGTTATAGTCCGGTCGAAAAAGAATACCTAGCTCTTATGTTTGCTGTTCAAAAGACGAGGCATTACATCATTGGCCAAACTATTCATGTCATATCCCGAGTTAATCCTCTTCGGGTACTGATGAAGAAGCCTAGCACACTCAATTCTCGGCTGGCTACATGGGCCATTCTGCTAGCCCAATATGACATGGTATATGTTCCACAAAAGTCTATTAAAGGTCAAGCCCTGGCGAATTTCTTAGCAGCTTATCCTGTACCAGAGACATCCAAACTCTATGATGAAATTCCAGACGAGACATTGGAATCAAATATGATCTCCGAAGAATTTCCTACTTGGCGTCTATTCTTTGACGGTGCATTCAGGATTGGACCCAATGGTGCCATTGTCGCAGGAGTTAGAATTGTCCTTATTTCTCCAGACGGGTCAACTATTCAAAGAGCCTACTCCCTAGATGAACCTTGCTCCAACAATGTAGCAGAATACAATGCTCTACTCATTGGTCTTCAGTTAGCTAAACAACTGGATGTTGAATATCTTGAAGTTTATGGCGACTCCAAGCTGGTTGTTAACCAAGTTAGAGGAACCTATGAAGTTCGCCATCACGATCTAGTGCCTTACTATGAAGCGACAATCAACATAGCTACATCATTTAAAGCCTTCTTCATCGAATATGTCCGACGAGCTTGCAACACTGAAGCAGATGCTTTAGCTAATCTTGCAGCAGTCTTAGCCATCCCTATCAAAAGACAGCAGGTGGTGGTTGTCTCTAATCGGGAATTGTTCTGCATCGAAAACAATCGTAATATTGAGTTCAGTAATCTTGCTGAAGCTAATGTTATCAGTGAAGATTGGAGAATTCCCTTCATCAACTTCGTAGTTCATGATATACTTTCTGAAGATCCCAAGGAAGCTACGAGTATTCGTCGGTGGTCTCTACGATTCTACTATAATCAGACCACCAAAACTCTTTACCGGCGGACTTATGATGGCCTACTCTTGCGCTGTCTTGCTGGTGATGAAGCGAAGCAAGTATTGCGTGAAGCTCACGACGGTGTCTGCGGAGCACATCAACCCGGTCCTAAGCTACAGGATCGTATCCGACGCATGGGTTACTACTGGCCCTCTATGGTATCTGATGCCATCGAATATGCAAGAAAATGTCGAGCTTGTCAAATCCATGCAGATTTCATCCATCAACCGTCGGAATTCCTTCATCCGACTGCTGCTTCCTGGCCTTTTGAAGCTTGGAGCATGGATGTCATAGGTCTCATCAATCCTCCTTCTTCTAAAGGACATCGGTTCATACTGGCAATAACCGACTACTTCTCCAAATGGGCCGAAGCTATACCCTTGGCTGAAGTCAAGACAAGCAATGTCATCAACTTCGTCAAACACCATGTTATCTATAGATTTAGAGTACCTCGACGAATCATCCACGATAATGAACCACAGTTCATCAGTCAAAAGTTCACAAGGTTCTGTGACGATCACCGGATTGACAATGTCGCTTCAACAGCTTACAATCCTGCTGCTAATGGCTTGGCTGAAGCTTTCAACAAGACTATCATCATGCTCCTCAAAAAGTTTGTGTCTACTAACAAACAAAACTGGAGTGAAAAGCTTGGAGAATGTCTATGGGCCTACCGTACTACGGTCCGCAACCCTACAGGCTGTACACCCTTCTCTTTGGTGTACGGCTGTGAAGCAGTTCTACCCCTGGAACTTCAAATTCCGTCTTTAAGGATTGCCATCGCCAATGAGCTCACTACAAAGAACAACGACCTTCTTCGACTCCAAGAATTAGAAGCACTTGACGAGAAGCGGCTATTGGCTTAACAGCATATTGAGCTATACCAATCCCGCATCTCAAAGACCTTCAATCGCAAAGTTAAGGTCAGAGCCTTTCAGAAAGGAGAGCTCGTTCTAACCGTCAGAAGTCTTATGACTATGACTCATATGAGCAAGGGCAAGTTCGATGCGAAGTAGGAAGGGCCTTATATCGTGAGCAAAGTCTTCTCAAATGGAGCCTATCAACTCACAGAACTGGATGGTCGAGTTGCAATGATGCCCATCAATGGCAAGTTCCTCAAAAAGTATTATATATAAATGTAAAAGACATCGCTTGTAATCATCAGACAAGTTCATAAATAAAATTTGATTTTATTTCATCATGAATGATAGTACATAATATCAAGGAAGGTTACTATCATCCTTCTCAAAATTGGGACGAGGACCACTACCGTCCTTCTCAAAAACATAATCGGCAAAAGAGCTGAGAACATCCTTGCTCGAACCCACCAGGAACTTGCAAGCAGCCATCCTCATGGCCTCTTCTTCTTCAGTCTTCTCTGGTTCAAGAAGGAAGTCCAAGATGTCCCTTGGCGGCTTGGGTGCAGATGAACCTTCGTCTGCCTCTGTCTGCTTTGGCTGGGCCGACTCGATTGGACGTTTTTCAGTAACCGCTTCAACCTTTGGGGCGATCTCAGCCTTCTTGGATGCATCTCTAGACGACATCTTTATATTGAAAAGTGAAAGTGATCATTCCTTCTGATTTTCTGTCCTATTTATAGACAGAGATTCATAAGACAATGAAGCGACACATTCATCCGACGGTTCACCCGTTCATCCATTCATCTGACGGTTCACTCGTTCATACATTCATCTGACGGTTCGCCCGTTCATTACATTCATCTGACGGTTCGCCCGTTTATTCCATTCATCTGACGGTTCGCCCGTTCACTACATTTATTTGACGGTTCGCTCGTTTATCACATTCATCCGACGGTCACCCGTTCATTACATACATCCGACGGTTCGCCTGTTCATTACATTCGCTTGACGGTTCGTCCGTTCATTCCATTCAGTTGACGGTTCATCCGTTCATTCTATTCATTCGACGGTCCATCCGTTCATCCTGACGATTTATTTCGTTCACATATTTTGATGATTCATCTATTTCGTTCATATCAGCAACTTGTCATGTATTCGTTATCTTTGATTAAGTTGTCTACTGAAATAATGATATTCAACAAATTATATTTTGCCATGTCCACATTACCTCTGAGTAGATATAATGAATATAATTATTTTCTAAAATCAAGAAATATATCATGTCTTGTACCTCTGAATATATTTTCTATCGCTATTATTTATATCTGAATAAGATATGCAATAAATAATAGAGCCACAAAAAAAATATCTTTTTATTGATCAAAATTAAAAGACAATACAAAATTACATGTCACAAAAATTGAAGATACAAAAAGTCTCCGCTGGCGGGGTCATCAAGCTAGTCATCTGCTGCTTTAAAGTTTGTAGTCGCTCCTCACGATAGTCCATCACTCGCCTCCTAGCTTCCTCCATTCCAGACTTATCATCGAAAGTCGGCATGGTTACTAGTCTGCGAGAGATTTTAGCTTGATGAGTTGTGACATATTCATCTCTTTCCTGGGTCAGGGCGTCCAGTTGCTGAATTGTAGCTTGATGTTGTGTGGCCTCATCTTCTAGAGCAAGCTTAACAAGTCTCAACTCTTCTTGAAGACGGGCAGATTCTGCTTTTAGTTCAGCAACTTTCTTCTCCTTCTCCTCGGCAGCAGATGCTATGATCTCTATTTGAGAGTTATATTCTGAAGACTTAGCAGTGAAAGTGTCCAAGATAATCTGGAGATCAACCTTCGCAACTGCAACCTCTTGTGACATCCTCTCAAACTCGTCCTGTACCAAGGTCTCTACCTCCCCTCGATTCAGATCTTTATAGATCTTAACCGATTCCTCTAGCTCATCCAAGATATGTTCAAGATAAGCAGCTTGTGCTTCATCACCTTGACTCCGGATGGCAGCTATCAGGTAAGAGGTGGGACCTCTAACAGTTATAAAACCAACCTCTTCTTTATCTATTACCCTCTCTACTAAGGGTCCTAGAGAATTAAAGAAAAGGTTGGTGAAGGAACCGATGATGAATCTGTTAGTGGCAATGGTACTGGAAGTAGCAGCTACTCCCATAGACGTCGAAGCAGCAGTAGGTGCCTGTGTAGATGGACGTTTAGCTTCTTGTATGTGGGTGGAGGTCTCTCTAGATAATAGAGCCATGGTAGAGCTAGTCACCCCTCCCAGGTGTTCCTCTGTAAAATCAAACAAACACCATCAGTCGGCTGTCATTAGCAACTATCGAGAAGGATCAAAAGTAAGGGCAATCTTACCATTGCTAGGTCCAGGGACAAGTTTGTCCTCTGCTGACACAAGTTGCAACCTCACAGAAGTAGCCTCAGACATTACCGCCTGGCTACTACCTGCTTCGGAGCCGCTCAAAAAATGTCTGCTACCGCTGGCTATCTCCTTTATTGGCACTATGTCAGTGCATGTTGGAGGAATTGGAGAAGATTCAACTTCTGCATCGATAAATTTTTTAGATGTCAGCTATTTAATCTATGAAAAGAAGATTGATAATATCATTCAATACCTTTGGGATCAGCAGTAGTAATTTCCTCAGCTGCTACTTCTCCACCCACATTCTTTTCTGGAGATACATGCACATCAACATCCTCTTCTGGATTCAATATGTCATCAACAGCTTCTGGGGATATATGGACATCAGTGTCCTCCTCTGGATTCAGTGTATCATCAACACCCTCTGCTGATGAAACTTCATCACTTGTGCTCTCCTCTCGAGCTCCACTATCAGTTGTTGCGATCGGGTCCACATCATCATGGAGGTCGAAGTCGCAGTCGTTCAGAGCATCGATCATTAATCGATCCTCTTCATCACGAAGTGTTCTCGGTGTAGCCGGAAGCTGGATAGTCTCCACTGTAAGTGTAGGAGATCGCACCACTTCATCTTCTTTCTCCACGGCTTCCTCTATGGTCTTTATAGCCTTATCCTTCCTTTCTGGGCTGAAAGCTTCAGGTTCAGGGGCGGGTGTAGGAGATGACATTGTGATTCCAGCCGCAGCACTAGCCACGACCGATGACATAGGTCTTGGAGTGACTACCTTCTTTCTCCTGAAGACTATTTTCTTTCTATGTAGAGGTCTCTCTAGACTCTCTACATCTATAACATTGTCTTGTCTTTGGATAGAGGTCGGGGTCGCCGCTTCTTCTCTTTGAGTTGACTAGGCCTGCTGCCGAGATTGTGATCGGGTCGTGACCCTTTCTGATGATTCCAAGACGAGCTTCTTCTTCGCAACCAGAGAAGAAGGTTCCTCTATTCTTCTCTTCCTCTCCTTGGCTGAAGATCTGACAACTTTTAAGGAAATGCGCAATGGTTCGTTGACTTCTTCCGGGAAGTTGGCTTCCCTTGAAGCTTCCAACGGTGCATCGGCCAGTTCGCGCTCTTCATCGTTGCCAGGAGCCAACACAACAGTTGCTCCCTTCTTTAATCTGGCTGTTGTCGCAAAGCTGTTCGCGAGACTAAAGTTCTCGGCAAAGGTATTTACGGATGTATAGAAAAATGAATATATGTACAGCATCCGAGGACCGTGGTCGCGCTTTATCGGCATCGAGAATGTTGTTCTGGTGTCTCGAGCATTATAATAAGCCCATGCCCGGGCTCCATCAATCAGATAGACTTTTTCTTGTAGGTACGTGATGGCGTTGCCTACATGAAACTGGTCATAGTCGAATTGACGGGCAAAGCGGCTGGGCAGATATGGCTACAAATAACATTCGTCTTTAAATCTGTAGACCAGGTGTGACGGCCTGATTGTCCTCAGCCAATCAAAGACTGCAAGACCCAAAGGCTGCCTCCCCAAGTCGACCAGATTTGAAGCCATGTGCTCATAGCCAGTCGGAGGGAAAATACAGTAGAAGTTCCACCCTTTCCCGAGATTCAGAGCACGTCTGCAATCTCTCAAACTGGTGTATATCCATTTGCTTCTGGAGAATCTCCTTAAGAAGCTGCCGCCTACCGCTCCTTTGTCGAGATTCATCAGAGCAGGATAGTGCAGAAGCAACCATCCGAATAGGTATATATAGCAGCTCTAGCCGCGGAAAGCTACATTTCTCGTCTTTTCCTTTGAGCATCGAATCTATAAACAGGCGGAGGCCAGCGTTCACTCGGCAGGTCATTGTTGACAAGAGATCCATCCGATAGCCAAAGAATAAGCGGACGGCAGCGAAAAGTACGCCTCGATGGAAACGATCGACGGCGCTCGCTCCAAGGACGACGAATCGTCGGAGCCAGTAGTTGAGAAAAGCCGCCAGCTGGGCTTCCCTTGACATGGGCCTATATCCCATCCTCATGAAACTTTCAATATTATCTCCTGTCTTGAAAGGAGGATATTGAAGATCATCATCGATCATGATATCTATCTCCTTATTCTCCTCCATCAACCCAATCACCTCACTGCTGCTGAGTGGTTTGAAGAAGTTGGGTTTACAATTGTCGTGGTCCTTGGTTTTCTTCTCCATAATGTGGTTAAGGAAGAGATATGGTAACCATTTCGTCGAGTAGCAGGTACCTGACGAACCGCTCTTATAATACAAGGAACAGATTTTGTAGTAGCACAAGAGCTTCTCGAAGACGGCCACCATGTCGGCGTTCTCCTGACGAAGTTTGTCCAACTCATCATTGGTGGGGACAAATTCCCCATAAGGGATATTCCCCATTGGTAGACTCGAGATGTACTTCATCTCGTGAAGGGCCAGTCCGATCTCCCCACAGGGTGTCATAAAAGTCCCTGTCCTGAAGTTGTACCTTTCTGCCAAAGCAAGGAATAGGTGAGGATTGGGTTGAAAGCCGTAAACGGTAGAATATACCGGCTGGTACAGCTCAATCTCTTTGAGCTTCTTTTCGAATCGAGCCAATATCCAATTGGCTATACAATTCCATCTTTTGTTATCCGGATTAACAAGACCTATTAATCGGATATCTTGATCAGGATATCTTCCTTCAACCTTCGCAAACTCGTTTGCGAATATCGGCGTCCTGACCGGCAGCAGCAGGGAGGAGTTCTCTGGTGGGATGCACCCAGGTTTCAATCCTATGAGCAAGGAGCTGTGACGCTCCGAGGAACTGTAAAACATATTCTTATTATTGGGTCCTTTCTTCACACAAATGTTCCCTGTTCTGGCTTGTTGAAGAGGAGTTATATCCTAGTCCATTCTCCTGGGATAGCTCGCATGAGCATAGCGAGATAGGGGGAGGCACCTGAAAATGTCTGGTAATAGTATCCTTTTCTCGCCTCTCTGAAAGAGTCTTTGTTCAACTCGAGGTCTCGGCTGAGAACTCTTATCGAGAGCCTCACCAAATAGAAATAGAGGCTTCTTATAAGTAATGGCGTCAGCAGTTTGCAGAGGCTGCCCGTTCATCAGACTCAATAATATTTCATTGTCTTGTGCTGTTAAGATGGCTTGTCGAGACGATGGCAGGGTATACTGAGGAAATGTTACATGGGACAGATCCTCCTTAAACTCTCGCTCAGCCAAAGTCCCTGTAAAGATCTCATATTTTGGGTCTTCCTTGAGGTTTATTGCATCAAACAAAAAGACAGAATTCAGTACATACATAATCAAAGAGTCTGTTCAAAAAAATTAGCAAATTACGCAAGTGTCAGATTGCGCTATGTGCATAGCATCAGATTGTGCTAATGTAGCCTACATGCACAAAATATCCAGTTGCGCCAACTCATACACTTGCGCAAGGCATCAGATTGCGCTAACACACTTGCGCAAGGAATCAGTTTACGCTGGACAGACTTGCGCAAATCGATAGAATGTGCTGAACATTTGCCAGCGCTTTCTAACCGATTGCGCAAGAATATAGTTTTCGTAAAAACGAAAACTATTGTGTTTGTGCAACCAAAACCCTAAACAGGGCGGCGCAATACCATCAAATCTCTAAAAAGAGATTCGACAATGTCAAAGAATCCTAAAAAGGGTTTTTGATCGAGCTCATCATCTACCTTGCAGCGCGGGATGACCAACTTCACGACGTGAAATTCGGGGCGCAACCCGAGTCGAAGACTCAGCGGAGGCTTTGTCCTTCTCGGCGGCTGAACGTTTTGGGGCCATTTGTAAAACCCCTAAATTTCTACTATATTTTTCTATTAAATTTAGTACTGATTTAAAATTTTCGTAATACACGTCGCGTAGTCGTATTATACGTCGCGCACGACTTTTATTTCTTTTTCAAATTTGCTCGACGAGTGCGAATATGTGCGAGCGTACATATTTTAGAAAAACATTTTTTCTCTATTTTATTATATACTTTCAAAATATTATATAAATATTCTTGCTATAAAAAGCCTTTTGTTTCTAAAAGTTATTAATAATAAATAATATTTTTGTATACTAGAAAAGCCTAATTATGTAAAGAATATTTTGCATACATATATTTCGTAATTATTTATTGGTCTATTTTAAATAAAAATATAATTTTTGAGATTTATTAATATTAATATTTTATTGTTCAAAAAGATATTTAAAAATATTTATTATTTTCAAAATTATTATTATAGGTATTTTGAAAAATATTTTTGGAAGTTATTGTGACCATTTAAGTCTTGATTTAATTTTTGGATTTATTTAAATAGATTAAACTAATATCTATATTTGAAAATGATTTGATTTTAGACCAAAAAAATTTAAATTAGATTTAATTGGATTTGGATTTGGATTTGATTTGATTGGTTTTAAATTAAATAGATTGCATTATCTAATTTGGGTTTAAACTATATCCTAATCCTTATCTTAGTGGGAATTCCCATATCATATAAATAGGCAAGTACTCCTCCACATTTATTCATCCACCAATTGTCTCCACAAATTATTCCACCACAAATAGGTGTGCCTCGTGTCGGTGTTCCATCCATCCTCGTGTCAGCCGTGACGGCCTCGGGTCCGACCCCGGTGACTCTCTTATTCCATTCTTTATACATGTACAATTGTCTCCGTGTCGACACTCCGACACAATATATCAAATCCTAAAATTTTAACCCTAAACCTAACCACCTCTCTACTCCCCGACTTTCCGCAGCCACTCCGACCTCGCCAGCCCATGCGAGCCCCGAACCACCCTCGTCCCGCGCCCGGCCACCAGCAACCCACGCCTAGCCGTCACCATCTCCACCGCCAACCATCGCCACAACCATCATCAACTCCCATCATCACCCCACTGCCCTCTCCGCCATTTCCCAGGTCACCCAACACAGCCATCGCCACCGTCGGCCATGGCCACGGTGCGAGAACCCGACGCCAATACCACAACCACCCCGGCCAACGGCCGCAGACCCGACCACGGCCACTGCCACAGCCCGTCCCCGCTCCCTGCTACCACCGGCCAGAACCCAGCCATATACCACCGCCACCTCCAAATTTCCGGCCAACCAAACAACCCACGACCACCAGAGAAAATTACCAAAATCAAAACCCCTTACCTCGACCCAGGCGAGTGCTCCGCCGCCGGCGTGCAATAGCCGGCGTCGCCGACCAACTCCAGCCGTTGACCCCCTCCGAAACTCCTCGTCGTCGCCACCGCCTGGCCAGCGGCGCCCGCTCCGAACTGCGAGCGCCACCGCCGCTACGCCTTCCCCTTGCGTCCGCCCACCGAGAAAACCCTCGCCGCGCCGAGGTCGGCTCCTTCTCCTCCGCCGGATCCAAGCGCGAGCACCACCGTACCCCTCACCTACTCCTCCGCCCGCCTACTTCCCATCTCTTCCGCCGGCCCCCTCTCCGAACGACCCAGCTCCGCCTGACCAGCACTGGAGCCGGCGCTAGCCCTAGCCGCTGAGTTTCCCCCTTTCTCTCCTCCGCCTCTCCGTCCTTCCACCGGAGCCCGACCCCAGTCCCCTTCTCCGCCGTACACCTTACCGCTCACTGAGCTTCCTCCCAGCCTCCGCTTGCCGGGCGAGCCGCCCACTCCCGTCGCCTTCTCTTCCCCTCTCTCTTCTTCTGATTCTTTCGTTTATTTTTTGTTTGTTGACTTCCTTCTCGTAGAAGGAAGAGAGCAGTGATTTATTTATTTTTTATTTATTTATTTTATTATTATTTTTATGGATTTATGTTTTGTTTCTTCTGATTATTATTATTATTATTATTATTATTATTATTATTATTATCATCATTATTGTATTTATTTCAATTATCATTAGTATTATTTTAGTAGGTTGCTGTGTTTGCATTTTGCTATCTCTAATACTATTATTGTTATACTTTGGTGACTAAGATTATGTTATTATTAGTTACTATTAATAATTGATTTTTGCGTAATTAGGTATAATAATCCTTTCAAATTATCTTGTAAAAATATATGTATACTGTTATATAAATATTATTGATTTTCAAAGTAGTCAATAAAAAGCATAGCCTTTGCCAAAATTTTATTTTTACAAAATATAGGTTTAGTCTTAACTAGTTTCCTTATAGTATTTTTATAGAAGATTTCAAACTAAAAAAAGTACTACTTTGACAAAACTTAGACTTTCGATTTTCCGGAATTCATTTAAGAGCATATTTTGAATAACAATATTTTAGTATTATAAATAGTTTTCCAAAATCGTATATATATATATATTATTTATCAAAATTTCCTTTCGATTTTCCTTCTGTCCATGACAAGCCCTATTACTCCCGTTTCCTCACCAATTCCGTACTCCCATATGCCTACCCTAACTAATTTGACCCTTCCGGACTCAATGACACGATCCGTGCCGCCATCAGAGGTCACCTTGCATAAGTTGTTGCACCGAAGTCGCAGTTCATGCCACCATGATTATCACAGCACACCAGGCGCTCTACCAGGCAAGACACCTTGCCATTTGCTGTTTAATTATTGTAGCTCATATTTTATGCATGTTTATTATTTTCTTTATGCAAAATAAACTGTAATACATGGCATAACCTGTTAGAATTTACTGTTCAGTTTCTTGCTATGTATTATTTTCTTACACATTAAACCTAGATTTAAGGGACCACCTTTGTGTGTTGCATTCATGGCCTTGACACGTTATAACACGAAGTTGTGTGTCGCATTGTAGAACACAGAAGTGCGTGATTGGCTGGCCACCAGTACGTACAAGCCGTGCGATAGGAATAACCGCTAATAGAGGTTGCATGCTAGTTTGACTTAGCAGTTATAGAGTTAGCATTGGGCGGGAAGAACATGATTGGAAGTTGACTACTACCCTATCTATCGTAGACTCGCTCGCTACTGAGGAACGATAGGTAGACTGTATGCTATAGACTCGCTCGATACTGAGGAATAGTATACGGTGTTGTGACTCGCTACTGAGGTACTGCATTGGTATTTTCTCGACTTGACTGGGTAGTCATACGACCATGAACTGTTCTTAAAACTGCATTCACTTAGAACGGTTAGGCTACCCTTATCCGTTAGGTACGAGTACCCTTTGGTTTGGGTACTTGTATCTGACCGTAGCTTGGAACAATAACTTGTCGCGGATTAGTTTGTCACATCTTGTCCTTGTTTGGTTGTAGGTGTGACTTACTACTTCGATGAGAAGGTATTGAACCTTGTTGGGGTCCGGATACCATATTGGATTATTAGCATGGAAAGATACGTCACCGTGAATTAGTTTACCATCTCCTGTCCTTGTTTGGTTGGGAGGATGGTACGCTCGTTCAGTAGGTGCGTATTGGAACATGTTATAATTCGATTTACTTATTTATTTGAGCGATATTTATTCAGTTTATATGGCATGATATTATGTGTCTTGTTACGTCCCTCTGAGGACCTGGTTGTCTTGCCAGGTGTGTGCTATTGTCTTTCGCAGGTGCTTTAGCTCTAGCCGTGTTCATTGCTATTTCTCGAGGATGATTGCACTTGGATCGTCTTCGCTTCGCTCGCCCAATCTTTCTTTTGTTGTATATTTTTTTTCATAGTTGGTAGTGGATTTGTCTCCGCCCAACTATATGTACCAAATGACAATTTTATAGTTGATTATATGAGATCTTCTATTCATTTATTTTGTGTAGATGAGATTAGTTATGGTTCTACTGCATTTTACAGCTTATGTATTTATACGAGGCTTCCATATATTGGAGTATACTTCGTATGAATACAGCTGGCATGTCTACGTTTCTAGTCCTACATATTTTGGGACTGGGGCGTTACACCATTGATGTCGACGGAGAGGAAGGAGAAGTGGTCGGAGTTGGCACATGAGCTTTTCTCTCTTGAACAGTTGGAAACAAGTAAAGAAGGAAAGAAAGAAGAACGGAAACTATTTATAGTTTTTCCAAAGTAACAGTCACCTCAGATTGCGCCGAGAAATTAGGAGCTGATTCCTCCAAACGCGCAGTCAAGGTATCACTTGCGCAACTTGATTTTAAAGTCAAAATTCAAAGTATTTCGAAATTTTGAATATTTTCAAATTTCGAAAACTTTGAAGGGGGTCTTGTAGGTCCTAAAAATCAAGTTGCACCCATCAAAAAAGTAAAGAAAAATCAAAGTGTGCATTCTTCAAATGAACTGCGCAGGAAACAGATTGCGCAACAACTCAACTGCGCAAGATAAACTACGCACACATCCAAGCGCTTGCTGACGTGGCTGCGTCATTATTATCTGACAGAAAATTAGATCTTCTGACAACTGACAGCCGGAAGAATGAGGAAACTATTCGTTTCTCGTGCAGCATAGCGCTCAAGGACAGCTGTACAGCCAGCGCAAGCTACCAACCCAATCGAAGCGCAGTCTGCCATGTTCCTTGCAGCACAGTTCAATCTCAGCGCAGTCTAAAGCCAGCGCAGTTCATGTGGCGCATTCTATTAAGACGACTGACAATTTACACGTGGCCTACATGCCATCAATTGCTCACCACGTGGCAACCGTCTGTACACGACTAAGCGTATTTCAATCAAACAATGCCACGCGTCTCATACAGTTGCTCCACGATCGAGTAACTGCCAGCGCAGTTCGCTGCTTGCGTAGTCTAATGTCTGCGCAATCTAGAATAACTAAAAATTAGTTATTTCCAGAACTCTATAAATAGAGTTTCAAGTCTTTCATTATCAAGGCCAGATCTTCCCGGATCAGAGAGAATCAGAAAATCAGAATCAATATCAGATCATCACCAGAGATCAGGAGTTTTTCCCAAAGTGCTGCTGCATTCTTCAGAGGCTACCGTCTTCAAAGTTCACATCGTCCAAGGGATAAAGCGATCGTCTTCAGATCGGATTCCTATAGTTGTACTTTCCCAGAATTCAATTGTAATCTTCTTACAAAGTTTGTGAAATAAAGAACAAATTTTGTTTTTGCAAACAGTGTTATTCTTCATATATGTATAGTTACAAAGTTTTTCAAATAATGTAAAATGTTATGGCATGTGAATGCAAATTGGCATACCGAATGCCACTAATATTTGAGATATGTTTGGCATTTTAGATTACTGCTACCATTTTAGCGTATGTAAATACACACACACACACACACACACACACACACACACACACACACATATATATATATATATATATATATATATATCTTTTTGATAAAGAATAAAATAATAATAACTAATAATAATAAATAATTTGTACTTAATATCCAAAATAATAATAATAATAATAATAATAAAAAAAATAAATTCCAATAGTAATTAAAATAATTTAATAGTAGTTCCTGGATGGGCATATCATATACTTCCATTACTGGGCTTCAGAAAATCGTATCAATACTCTAAAATACCAACTGATCCTATTAATATCTATTTTATACGTGTAATTTATATTTAGAAAATATTAGGCATTTCCCAGAAATATATACAAAGTATTTGCACATACATAAACATGTTTACACGGGTGTCTTTAGTCTCGCTGCATGCCTACATGGGCTTGGTCCGGTCCGGGTCCAGTCCGGACCAGTTTGGTACAACCGAGTCACTTAAACGTCAAATAATATTAATAATAAATAATTAAACTATTTATAATGGTCATGTCACAACTTGGCCTGATTTTCCTAGTTAGGATACCACTATGGCTCGGCCTTCCCTACCAGGGCTAATACACTAGTCAAAGCACGCCACTGCACTATCCGTGCCATAATTCCTAGTCGTCTGGTACTTCAAAACTCAACCATGGCTAAAGTCATCTACCGTCATAATTAACTAATAAATTATTTATAAAATCTAAAAATCACCATTTAAATCAACTAAATAATAAATAAAATATTTCAAAATTTTCGAAAAGGGGAGCTACATAACTCGAGACGACTCGATGACGATGACACATTCATACCGAAGCACGTGTCCTTGCTATAGCCAAATCTTAGGCTCCAGAATAGTGTTACAACTGGGCACACTTAGCCCGCACCGATTCAAGGTTAGTGCTTGCTATAATTATACCTTGTTAACCCAACTCGTAACTTGCTAGTACTCGACGAAATCCAAAAACATACACGCGGATAGTCGTTCTTATGCCGACACATCAATATGAGTGGTCACTAGCAATGTGAAGCTATACTGGATCTGTGCATATGGTGCCCATTCGCGTGCGAGGTACGAGCTCCCACCGAATGACCCGCAGCCTATATTATAACAGTTTACTTCAATCGAGTCGTACCGTCGATGAAGGCCGTATAATATCTGCTCTTCCTCTAGGCCGACACGAACCCCGTGCCCCGGGATCGTTCGAGGAATTCATCTTGTGTGCAAGTTGTCCAATGACCATGCAAGACTCAACTCGATCTACCAAGTCCTTCCTTAATCATGACCATGCTTTCCAACTTTCTATCGAGACTTCCAAGTAGCGGGACCGATCTCGACGACAACCAGTCGCGTGGACTTCCTTATCGAGACTCCAAAGTAGCGGGATCGATCTCTTGAACTTTTTTATCGAGACTCCCAAGTAGCGGGACCATTCTCGTGATCTTCCTTATCGAGACTCCCAAGTAGTGGGACCGATCTCGACGACAAAAATTCGCGTGGACTTCCTTATCGAGACTCCCAAGTAGCGGGACCGATCTCGTGAACTTCCATCCTTTAAAATCCAGGGAACGACTACTAAGTAGTCTTCCATCTTAACTTGAACATAACGTGTTCCTTTGTCCGTGACATGCTTTTCCCTAAACCAACCATGGCTCGTGCCTTAGACTGACTTGTTCTCTAGGCGACACTATCGTTCAAGTCACATACATTATATGATGAGCCTTGAGATCATGGGACTATGTGACTTGGCAACCACAGACAACAGGGGACAGTGCTTGCTATGACTTTGATAGCACAGCAAAACTCTTGTCTAACTTGATCGTGCAACGACTTGACGAGCAAGGGCTGCATCAAGCCTTGCATCGAGGGAACATGATGTACACACGTTCGACTTGAACAACCAATTCTTTGGGTTCCTAGACTTGGGCCATAAGCCATGCTCTGCAATGTGTACTGTAACAAAACCCGTGGGACGAGCAAGACAATGCCAAGCCCTGGACGATGGGACCCGCGCACGCTTTATCAAGCATTTATGCAGACGACACCTATGATTTTGGCTAAGTTCTTAACTTTGTGGCAATTTAAGCCAGCTTTTCTTCTTCCAAACCACGGGACGAAGGATCGAGTGTCATTTTAAAAGCACGCTGAGCAAACTTCTAAGCCGACCGTGGGACCTTTCCATATTCTAACTCAGTCTGACCCAAGTTGGAATTATTTCCTTAGCTGTGTGGATGCATATCTTTTATTATCAAGCCTACTTGTGCATTTGAAAACTTTTATTTTATTAGTGTGAAGGCCAAGCTGAGGCAAGTTCACCGAAGCCACCACCCACCTGAGCGAGTCTTCGAGCAAGCCATTGCGTGGCTAAGTCCGAAAGTCATCGGCGTTTCGATTCCTCCGATTGACTGAGCGGGACGGGACACTACATCATACACCACTCAGAAAAAGTTTCGTCCTCGAAACTAACTGAGTACTTACTCCTCGACTTATCACTTTATTCAACATTCTATAACTCTCGTACACACCACACCTATGCGTTTCTTCAATCCGAGCCACGCTCGCACTATCATCAATCTTTCCTTTAAAACACGATTTCAAAATCCTTGACACTTTTTCATTCGTGAAGTCTCACTTGAGTTCAACGTATCACTTGGTTGGATCATGCACATCCCAGGGTGTCCCCAAAATAAATACATTTTAGCCAAGTCGCGTGATAGAGAATTTTTCATTCTCACTCGAGTCGCATCGTGCACATATTCGGGCATCCCTGAAATTATGCATATTAGCCGAGTCTCGTGAGTGGGTATTTCATACTCTTGAATTATTCCAATCATCAATACCAATATTCTCTCTCGAAACATGGACGTCTCGCCTAACTCGCTAGGCCATCCGCTAGACTAACGTCAATTGTCATGTGGAATCATAGTTTCCCAATAATAATGCCAACACTGACCCCATCCTAGGGTCAAACCAAGTTGATAGTACAGGATTTTCTACCCAAGATCGCATCACTCATATTTCTAAACATCAAGCGCATATATATATATATATATATATATAGATATATCTATATAAATATATTATCATATATATAATATATAATCTATATATATTATAGATAATCATATATATATGTATAGGAAGCGGATCAAAGCCCCCTTAGAAAATCCCCCAAAAAGGCCCTCACTCTAATTCATAATTTAATGTTAATTAATGTTAATATTAATGTTAATTTTAATATGTTAATATTACATTAAATTACTAAAATTAACATTAAACAATATTAAAATTAATATTAACATTAACATTAACATTAACATTAACAACATTAACAAATATTAACTTAACATTAACATTAATTTAAAAAATAAAAAAAATTAATATTAACATTAACATAATATTAACTTAATATTAACATTAACATTAGTATAACATTAATTAACATTAATATTACGAATTAGAGTGAGGGGAGTTTTCTAAGGGGGGCTTTTGATCCGCTCCCATATTATATATCCCATTCGCACTTGCACACTTAGTCCAAGGGGTCCGAGTCATTCAGCAAAGCCATCCTACACGAGTCATGTTCAACCATTTCCTGACATATCAATATTGTTCATCCAACAAGCAACTTGCATAGCTATCTTTCAAATTATTCGATATAGT
>JANAVB010014303.1:0-41627 GCA_029216955.1 Iris pallida
CGTCCTCGCTAAGGCGTGATACCGCACGAGCCTAGATTGCGCTCGTGCAAGGCGGGTTCCATAACGGCCGATTTCAGCGGCTGCGACGGGGTCGTCGCACAGAAGTCCCAAGCAGAGACATTGAATAATAGCAGCGGAATTTGAAGCAAAACACAAGTTATTCAAAAGAAGCTCTTTATTGATATTGAAGCAAGGTTATAATGGGGCGCAAGGCCAAGATTACAAGTCTCTCAAACTCACTCATCTCACATTGCAAGTCACTCAGCTCTCTCATCTCAAATACAAGTCTTGAGCCAGCGGATGCTTCAGAAGGCGATGTCCATACATTATGTCCCGTATAAGTCTTGACTCCATGTGGACGCACGTTTCGAATCGCCAAGGAACTCTGTGCCTCGACGCATCCAAGCGAGCTTCGCGCCACGAGCTTCTACCTGTGTCTGCACATGAAGACTATGTGGGTGTCAGTACTCAACTGTACTGGTGGAATGAGCTCCTCGTCCACCCATACAAAACCGACACGTTCATTTACTTTGTGCAACATAGTCCCTTTTGATTGTTTTACTACTTGCCTTGGGATTATTTTAGGACAGACACCTTGGCCTATTTTGTGTCTCTAGACCATCCCGTGCTTGCACCAACAACGTTAACCTATCAAGTCATGCTTGCCTTTCGGTACATAGTCAGAGACGCGAACTACGTGATAGTACCCAATTTTCTTGTGACCGTGCTACAAATCCATCGTGCCGTGCCTCGCAACTCGGGGTGACTAAACCATATCGCCGCCTCGCGGCCCTTGCTACTTTTATCACCAACTGACCCAATCGAGACTTGTGAACTTAGTGTCACTTAACCAACTTTGCCTTACGGCGGTTTCCTGACTTAAACTCCAACGACTCAAACCAACTTGTGCAACTCTACGCCAACAACTCAAGACTTGACACCACAACTCATGCCGAAGCACGTCGCCTATGTTGAAGCCAAATGTTAGGCCCAAATATTGTCTTCTAACTGTACACACATTCAACTCGACTCAATCCAAAGGCACACACGTGGATTGCCGTCCATGCCGACTCATCTATATGATTTTGTCACTGACTCCCGGAGCCATCGTGGACTCCTTTAGCTTTTGTTAGACGGGTGCCCTTTCAGCGCGAGTAGCTAGCCCTGCTGCAAGTCTCCTCCTAACCCGTGTCCAGCATAGCTAATTACTCGTTTCCAATCGCGGTCGCAACGGTCCCGTGGCCATTGGGTTGCCGTGAAGGAAAACGACCCACCTTGTCGACAAGTTGTCCATGACCATGCAAGACTCGACTCAAACTGGCGTCTCACACAATCATGCTGCCTCTAGTGTTACCATTTCTTTCAGGGCCAAGTTCAATACTTCTCAAATCTGAGACCGCCTCGACGACCTATAGTCGCGAGCATACTTCTTTCTTCTATTATTTCATTCAACTCAAGAACAACTATTTAAAGCACATTTCCAACTCAATGATTCAACCGTAACCTGTGCCTTAAAACACTAAGTCTGTGACATCGTGTCTTAAACCAACTTGAACTCTATGCGACACCACCGTCCAAGTCATACTCTATATGACGGGCCTTGAGACCGTAAGACTATCACTACCAAAATTTATCGTTTTAGCGACGGCCACATCCGTCGCTAAACCGACGGTAATTACTATTAGCGACCGATAATCGACGGATTTTGGCCAAAAAAATTCGTCGGCAATCAGCTCGTCGCTAATAACGTTCCGTCGCTAAGTTGTCGTCACATGACGGAATAGCGACGGATTGTCGACGTCACAATACGAAACATTAGCGACGCATTTCCGACGGACTTTCGTCCATTTCAACTATTAAGTACTGAAATGTGTAGGCAATAGCGACGTAAAATTCCGTCGGTAACCCTCGTAACAGCGTATCAGATCGTATCATGACGTCGCTAATCCGTCGGTATTCGTCGGTACCTAACGACGGATTGGCGACGGTGTTCTGACGGACTATCCGTCGATCAGGTTCTAGAAATGCTTGGCATTTCCAGCACCATGGCGACGGAAGAGTAGTCGCTAATCCGTCGCGACTGCGTCGCCACAGCAATAGATTGCTGACTGATTGTCCGTCGCCATGATTCTAAAAATGGCAAGCATTTCCAGAACCATGTCGACGGATTGTCCGTCACTAAGCGGTCGCCAGATAGAGCGACTGCTTAGCGGCTGATTATCAGTCGCCCTGGCGACGGATAGTCCGTCGCTATTCCGTCGAAGTTTATACCACCAGAACCTTGCCGACGGATAATCCGTCGATCACCCGTCGCTACCTGGAAACAGTTTAAAAACTCCAGATAGCGACGGCTAATCCGTCGAAAACCCGTCGGCAACTGGGAATATTCGTCGCTAAACGGTCACTAGTCCATCGCTAACTGAGTTTTTTGGGGAAAAAATTTACAGCACTTTCCCTGTTCACAAATATATGCATAAACCAAACCAATATATAATGCACACCAATTATCCAACAATCACACAGACCAAATATATAATGCACACCAATTATCCAAGAATCACATAGACCAAATATGCACATACGAATTTAATGCACACCAATTATCCAAGAATCACAGACCAAACCAAATTAATAGAAAATAAATATCAATTATCCTAAAGAGTAACATAATATCTGGTGCTATAAGCCGATTATAGCACAATTAGTTCAAAACTCTCACAAATAATCCAAATTTTCTTAATACAACATTTTAAGAAGGAGGAGGTCGATTGTCCGTTCCCGTATTCGACCGACGAATATACTCCTCCACAAGGTACGGAGGCAAGGCATCGTAGACACTGCTCGGAAGTCGCCGAAGCTACTCTGCGGACATGAGATCCAAGAGTACCGTCACAGCCGTAGGCGGTAGCACAGGGGCATCAGGGTTGAAAAAAAGATGGCCCACGAAGACGGACCGACACCTGCAGTCGACGGACCAGTAGAAGACGGACGAGCACCATTAGCAGACGTACCGGCAGCAGACGTACCGGCAGCAGCAGACGGACCGGCAGCAGCAGACGCAGGCGGAAAGTGCGTGGCAAATTGCTCCCGCAAGGACACACCGCCTCGTGCAGCTACGTAAGCTGCGACCTAACATCATCGTCTGCCCGGGCCACGGGAGGAGGCGGTGTCGGTGGAAATATCTGCGTCGCCATATGCAATGGCCCTAGGGAGCCGACTCCGTACAGGAACCCTTTCTTAAAGCCGCCGACGGTATCTACGAACAAGTCGTTCCGAGCGGCCAAAGAAGAGGGCGTCCGGAAGGGCGTCATTTCACCGACATCCTCGGTGTCAGTTAACTGAGCCCGACTAAGGGCCTCACGATACGCAGCCTATCAAATGAATGTGTTTATATTATAAGATTTACCTAAGTTGTAATCTAAATCCTATGTTTCACTAAGTTAAGTGTGAATCCTAAGTTTACCTAAGTTATAGTCCGAATACTTTTAATTCTAACGTTAATCTCATAAACATAAGTACTTACATCAGTCTCCTTGGCCCTCTCGTCGACGAAGCTCCCGTCCTTCCGTCTTTTGTGTGTATGCTGGAACACGTCGTGCATGGTGACCGATTCTGACGCCCTTCCCTCATTCACCGCCCGTTGGGCCTGCATACGAAATTTTCGTAGAAACTAATTAACTCCTTTAATTAATAATACCTAATTCGATAGTGAAATAAATTTACGGTTGCTCACCAGATCTGCAAGTGTCGCTGCGTGGGACCTTGATCCCCCCGTATGAAGGCCCGCGGCAGATCGGTTCACCTTCGCCTTCTCCAATTTTTCTTGTACGCAGGGGTATCCATCATGCCTAAGAGGTCCTCATAATACTCCTGTCGGATCCAATTCGGCCTCGTATGCCCCATTTTTAGGTCATGAATCATATCTCGTATCTTCTTCGAGCATGCGCTTCTGTAGGTCCTGCGGATCCCCTCCTCGCGATGGGGGGGCCACCAGTACGTTGTCTAACACAGAAAATCATTTATTACATAATTTAAAAAATGGTTGATTAAAGAATCACATCGACTTAACCAAAAAAATATAGATATATACCCTCAACTCGTCGAGCCAGACGTACTGCACGTTTGGGGGCACCGACGTAATGTTGAGGTAGGGACCGTGGAAGTTAGCCCTGATAATTTCTCCAAGGGCCCTGCCAACTTTAAACGGAAAAAACCTACAAAGAAGAAACGACTGGATTATTAACTTGAATAAATGAAAGAAATTAATAAATTTACTTACGAGGTCCCCGCGGGCCATAGCTCTCGTCGGAACTCGCCTCTCGGCCTCTCTGGTGCCGTCGGAGGATCCGCGGGTCCGCGTATGTACTCCCCAATAACCGGATGGAACCGAGTATGGGGGTACTCCGGGGCCCACTGTGCAGTAACTGGGGCATCCCCTGGTGGATCCGCTGCTGGTGGTTCCGATAGCGGATCGGATCCGCTAGCAGATCCGGACTGATGCCTCGATGAAGTGGTCGATTGAGGGCGGGATGCATCTGTGCCCGGGGTACTCTCCGGGTCGGGCTCGCTCGATGGGGTCACATCCCAGGAACTTTGAATGCGACCACGACCACCAGCACCAGTACGACCACGACCACGACCCGTACCACCACCACCACCACCACCACCACGACCAGCACCACGACCACGGCCAGCCATCATGACCTGTAAATAGAACACATAAACATAATTAACAATATGAAAGTGTAAATGGATATAAAAAACTAAACTAAAATATACATACCACCAGTAGGGAGACGAGTGCCGCCGCGACGAAAAAGACTAGGAGTGCCATCTGCAATAAGTAAATAATCGAATGAAAAAAAACGTGAATTCACGTAATTGCTTTTATGAGAAAACTTAATTCACGTAATTGGAAGTGTTTTTACTATACAACAATATTTAACCTAATCATCGTCTTCGTTCTCATCCTCGGCCTCGTCTTCATCATCAACCTCATCCTCATCCTCATCCTTATCTTCATCGTCGATTTCATCTGTATCCTCATCCCCATCAAATTCTTCTCTTCTTCTTCTTTTCTTCTTCTGCCTCAAAATTTGGGACAAGACGCCTCTTTTTCCCCTGGTTGACAGCTAAGTCTTGTGTATCAACCTCTTCCTCCCCTCTATTTTCCTCAACAATATCTTCAATATCCATTGTATCTGAGTGTTGTCCCAAGTATTGGGACTTTTCAATCTGGTCCTTTTGGTATGCTGGGTCTCCAACGTTGAATATTCTAGATTTAATCTTGCATATTGTCCACCAGTCAAATCGATCTCTACGACGCCTTGGGTAGCTTGTATAGTAGACTTGAACAGCCTGATTTGCTATCGCAAATGTATCGGACCCTCTATACCTCCTGCGATGATTTATATCGACGAATCCAAATTGTTTATCGATTCTCCAACCGATATTTGGTGTCGTATCGAACCACTCACATTTGAACATCACAATATGCATATCATATGGGCCAGTATATTGTAAATCTACAATATCCCAAAGTACTCCATAATAGTCAAAGTCTGGCTCGTCGTCATAGACGGTGCCTCTTATGCAAACACCGGACTTGGTATTGATGCCGTCATTGATAAATTTGACATTTATAGCATTCTGAGTTGACTTAAACCTGAAGCCATTAACGACATAGCCTGGCCAAGTCTTTATTTGCTTCTTCGGTCCCAGTGCCAGATAACGAACACTCTCATAAGTGAGTGTTGTTTCAGGCAATAAAACATGTAAACAAATATTTGTAATTTAAATGTTTCTGATTATATAATAATCACAATTATAATCACAGTTACTTACGTATTTGCGAAACCATGACGGAAATGTACAATCAACCTCTCTTTGAAGTCCCTCATCGGTAATATCCGGTCTCCTCATTTTGATTTCATCTCTAAATACACTATTAGAGAAAATAAGAATAATAAGTGTAGTCACTTACTTCATCAAATTCGAGATTATAACGAGTGCAAGTGTACTGACTTACTTTTCCAAATCTCTCACTTCTTGTATGTCACAGTTTAACAAGACATATCGGTGAGCGGCATCATACTCGTCGTCTGTCAGCCACCGTTTTACTAGCCCCAACAGGCTTGCCCCTTACATTGAATCTTCCTCCATCCTCAACGTCCTCGTCATTCCTTTGAGGTCTATTTCGATTTGTTTTAACATGAGTATCGAAATAAATGGTGCAGAAGTTTGAAACCTCTTCGATAAGATATGCTTCGCATATCGAAGCCTCTATATGAGCTTTGTTGCCAACTTTCTTCTTTAGATGGTGTAGGTATCTAGAGAGACAAATTATCTTGAGAATTAAGAAAGAATTTTAAAATAAATGAAAATTTAGCTTAAATTATATCGATATTTATGTACCTTTCAAATGGGTACATCCATCGATAATGAACAGATGCACCGACACGGGCTTCGTATGCTAGATGAATCGGTAGATGTTCCATGCTGTCGAAGAAGCCAGGAGGAAATATTTCTCCAACTTGCAAATTGTTAAGATAATCTTCTCCTCAAGTTCAACCATGTGTTGCACAGTCAACTTAGTTGAACAAATATCCCTAAAAAATATTGATAGTTCGGCCAACGGAACCCATACAGCAGAAGGCAACAACTCTTTCAAAGCAATGGGCAGTAATCTTTCCATAAACACGTGGCAGTCATGACTCTTCATTCCCGTTAGCTTGCGTTTATTGAGGTCAACGCATCTAGACAAATTCGACACATAGCCGTCGGGAAATCTTAAAGTAGATACCCACTTGCAGATTATTAATCTATCTTCCTTGCTCAATGTGTATTGTGCTATCGGCTTACTTAATTGTCCAGCAGCTCCTTTGTATCAAGTTCAGATAAGGACGCTTGCATATCTCGGCAATGTCTTGTCTTGCTTTTGGATTGTCCTTCGTTTCCTTTAATGTCCATGACGGTATTGAAGACATTATCGAACACATTCTTTTCGATATGCATAACATCAAGATTATGCCTTATAAGATTATCTTTCCAATAAGACAAGTCCCAGAAGATACTCCGTTTGGTCCAGTTATGGGTTTGTCCGAACCCATCGACACGATTGTTCGATGGATCTTCCATTACAGTAGAAAATCCTTTACATCTTCCCAAATATCGTATCCTGACAATCTGGCAGGCGGATGAGAAAATTCTTGTTTTCCAGCTCTGAATGCGTCCTTGTTCTTTCTCCAAGGATGACTCGCGGGCAGAAATTGACGATGACAATCAAAGAAAGAAGTTTTTCCTCCATGCTTAAGGCAGAACGCCATACTATTTTGCATGCATATCGGACAAGACAGGGTGCCGTGAGTACTTCATCCCGACGCATACCGTAGCGGGAAAATTATTGATTGTCCACATCAGTGAAGCTTTCATCTGAAAGTTCTGTTTCCTGGAAATATCATACGTCGTGACGCCGATCTCCCACAGTTGTTTTAGCTCATCCACCAATGGCTGTAAATATATATCGATATTCTTCGTCGGATTTTTGGGACCCAGTATGATAGCTGTCAAGAACATATAAGGAGTTTTCATACACATCCATGGTGGCAGATTGTAAGGGGTCAGAATGACCGGCCAGCAGGAGTATTGAGATCCCGACTGCCGAAAGGGACGAATCCATCAGAACATATGTCACGCCCCAGAACCAGAATACTGGAGAGCGGGGGAATGACTCAGCCAGCTACGTATTACGGGTAGATGAATACCATATAATACGATCAATGCTGTCTAACCAGACGAGGGGGGTACATACTACATGAAAGTCTTACTATGGTCACTTCACATCTATTGTCTCAATCATTCAAGCAAGAAGCAAAAATAGAGAACATGTAAGATAAAGCAGTAAGGCGTCCCAAACGCTTAGTCAAAATGTTCTTGAGATCTGGCTTTACAAAACATAGCCAGATAATATAGTAACATATACACAATTGTTATCAGCTGCAGTCTGACTTAATTACAATTATGTAAAAGTAAGTGCAAGACAATTCGACTAACATGTCGGTGCTAAACGGCTAAGTATGAAGTAAATAACAAAACGAGCGGTAAAGTAAGGAACCCACTCGAGTCCTCATGCGATCATTCCCCTAGTATTGACCATCTTGGAGGTAGAAGTAAGATGAATCCTCGAGGACTGTCTCTAAATCTGGCCATGCAAAACCAGAGAGGTTAGATCTCTAATAGCAAATACCACAAGGAAGCACGATATGAAGGATTAAACCAGTAAGTAAGAGAATATAGTAATAGATCTCTGCTTTCCACTAGGATTCACATAACATCACGACACTTCGAACCAACCTTCCAACAAACAAGGACAGAAGTTGGCCCGTCATGTCCTGACATTCTGATCATCTCAGTTAGGTAACAGAGTAAGTACAGTACACAAATAAATCATCTTGAACGGCCAATCAACTCCTACGGCTTGCTATTGTGAGTCCCAAGTTATCCTGGACTTATGCAATAAAGATTCCTCAGTTCTTACTATGTGCGAGCAAGGCTAGTCTATCCAGTCAATCAATTGCGCCAATCATGTAATTAGACGAGTCCCAGCGGGACGCCCGCCGTTAATATACCATGTACAATTTAATAATATAAGCAGATACCGTTCCCTTCCCGTGTGATAGATTTACAGTATCTGTGAGAACCAGCCGGCCTGTCTGGCACTACTAGTCCCAAGAGGGCTGCCATGTAAGAACTCAAGAATCCATTCTCTCCATGCCATCATTATTTTATTTGACTTAGTAGTCTCTACGTTGAGTGAAGTTCCATGCCGTAAATCATGGTCATTCAAATGAGTACTTTCGTACGGGGTACGATATACCTGACTCTACAACAATACCCGTACGATTAGGTTGTAGGTCTTACATAGCGTAATACAACAATCAAATCTAACCACGGAGTAATCATGCCTTGACCATAAAGTATACATGCTATTTTTGTAAGATAAATAAATAACTAAATAAATAAATAGATAATTTGAAGCCTGCATGTGTCTGTATGCCAATATTCGGGATCGGCTAATCGATTACAATAGTTCATTATATGAACGTGTCTCATTCAATCAATTCAATAAGATGACTAGCCAGTCTCTTAGTTCCAACTAGGAACGCATGATCAATTATTAGTCAATGTCACAATTATTATCAATGGTGACAAGGCATAAAAATCAAATAGTATTCAGTGGAGTCGAGTCTACGACTCTCAGGGTTAAGTTCCAGTCATACTTGGTATCCATAAATCAATCTGTATTAACAATATTAACATATCATGATTTTATCAAGTTCATGCCAAAAGGCGTAAGGATATAATAAGAGAATTATCATGCCACCATTAAATGAATAAATTATAGAGCAAGTAGAAATACCCAGGTCAGGAAGTTACGCCAACAAGTCTATGCTAAGGCCAACAAGTCACGCTAAGTCTAGCAGGTTATGCTAAGGCCAACAAGTCACGCCAAGTCTAGCAGGTAGGAGTGAGTGTGTAAAGTGATTCACGCTGGCATGCACAGCGTGAGCGTGAAAAGTAATTCACGCACTCATAACGTGAGCGTGAAAAGCGTGATAAGAAATTCACGCACGTACAGCGTGACTAAAATTCACGCTAACCCGTAGAGACGTATGCGTGACTAAAAATTCACGCATGCTTGTCAAGACGTGAGCGTGACTGAAAATTCACGCACGCACGTAAAGACGTGAGCGTGACTGAAAATTCACGCACGCACGTAAAGACGTGAGCGTGACTAAAAATTCACGCACGCACGTAAAGACGTGAGCGTGACTAAAAATTCACGCTAACACGTAAGAACGTGTGCGTGACTAAAAATTCACGCTAACACGTAAGAACGTGTGCGTGACTAAAAACTCACGCTGGCATGTAAGAACGTGTGCGTGACTAAAAACTCACGCTAAGTTGGGAGATCAAAACCCATGGTCAACCGAAAACACAACCACTTAGATCTGGAAGAAACGAGCCAAAGAAATCAAAAATGCTAAGTAGTAAACTCTTTCAGAATCATGAGAGGAAGAAAAATGAACCATAAAAATGGTTCTCCAAGTGGGAGCAAGATGTACTTGCCTGCTATTGGTTGGTGGAAGAGAGTGGTGAGGAAGAAGAAGAAGTAATGGTGAAGGAGAGTTATGATGACAGAGAAGGGGATGGGGGCTTTAAATAGGAAGGGTGGTGGTAGGTGGGGGTTTGTGGGGGTTTGGTTCATGTGAACCACCATGAACCCAAAAATAACCAACCATGGCCGAACCACAATAAGACTAAAGCAGAGAAGTTAAAAGCAAAAAATAAATTGCAGGAAATAAAATGCAGATAATTAATTAACATGAAATTAAAGAAATTTAAATACAGGATGATACATGATAAATATTTAATAAATATATATAAGTTGTACATGTATAAAAATACGCATTCTGGGAACGGGGAGTGACATCTCTACCCACCTTAGAAAAATTATGTCCTCGAAATTTCAAATCCAAGCAGGTAGAAATATCGGAGCTAAACTAATACAAGCAATTCTAGTGAGCAAGCAATCATTTTTTACCATATCAAAAGCGAGTACTATATATGTAAATTCATCATTCTACGATATCAAGTAGCTCTACCCGTAAGGTGATAAGCATGAAGAATCAGGACAATCAAGGTATACAGAAAGAGATATACCTTGTGAGTCAAATAGGTGTGGATACCGTGATCGGATATCATCCTCACGTTTCCACGTTGACTCTCCCAAGGAGTGATGACCCCAAGCAACACGGACAAGACTAATTGTTCGGTTCTTAAGTATCTTCTCTCTTCGGTCCAAAATAGATACAGGCTGTTCCTCGTAAGACAGGTTGGTACCAACAACCAGCTCAGAATGATCGAGGATATGGCTTGGGTTCGATACATACCTACGTAATTGAGATATATGAAACACATCATGCACCTCTCGTAACGAAGGTGGGAGGGATAAACGATAAGCAACATCGCCTATCCGATCAAGGATAACAAATGGGCCCACGTACCGCGGACTCAATTTTCCACGAACGCCAAATCTAATGACCCCACGAGTAGGTAAGATCCGCAAGAATACGTGGTCCCCAACAGAGAACGCTAACGGCCTGCGATGCCGGTCCGCCCAATGACGATGCCTGTCCTGCGCAACTCGAAGTCGCTCTCTAATTCCCTTAACCACTTCAACCGTCTGAACAATCATTTCTGGGCCTAACATCTTCCTCTCTCCGATATCATCCTATGCAAGCGGTGACCTGCACTTCTTACCATACAGTGCTTCAAATGGCGCCATCTGGATACTGGCTTGATAACTATTGTTGTATGAGAACTCGACTAAGTGCATGTGACTCTCCCAAGACCCTCCAAAATCTAGAGTGCAAGCTCGTAACATATCTTCTAAAGTCTGAATCGTTCTTTCTGATTACCCATCCGTATGCGAATGGTAGGCCGTGCTAAATCTTAACTTGGTACCCAGACTATGATGTAAGCTCTTCCAGAAATGTGATGTAAAATGGGTATCTCGATCCGACACAATACTGACAGGGACTCCATGCTGCCTGACTATCTGTTGCATATACAACTCTGCCAACTTTTCTGTAGATTGCCCTACTCTGAAAGGAAGAAAATGTGCTACCTTTGTAAGCCGATCTACTATTACCCAAATAGCGTCCTTACCACTTGGTGATCTCGGTAAACCGGTCACAAAGTCCATTATAATATGCTCTCATTTCCATTCCGGAATAGGAAGCGGTTGTAATAACCCAGCTGGCCTCTGCTGTTCTGCCTTCACTTGCTGACATACCAAGCAACGGGAAACAAATCTAGCTATCTCCCTCTTCATCCCGTTCCACCAGAAATGCTGCTCGATATCTTGGTACATCTTGGTCCCTCCAGGATGAATAGAATACTGAGAACTGTGAGCTTCTGCCATAACCTCCTGTCTGATATCTCCACTAGGCACACATAGACGTGATCCAAACCTAAGTGTATCATCTTCATGAATTCTCATCTCCTTCCTGAGTCCTGACTCACATTCTGTCCTAAGCTTCTGAATCCTTGGGTCTTGTGCCTGAGCTGCCTTGATTCTGTCTACCAAGTCGGATTGAACTTGCAGACTTGTTAGAACTCCTACATCACTAGGAAGTATAACTTCGATGCCCATCTCCTGAAGGTCTTCTAAGATATGCCTTTGTGTTGTCAACATAAATGTGCCGCCTCTCCTGCTAAGAGCGTCTGCTACTACATTAGCCTTGTCTGGATGATACTGAAGCTCCACGTCATAATCCTTAATCAACTCCAACCATCTTCTCTGCCTCATGTTTAGTTCCTTCTGAGTAAAGATGTACTTCAGACTTTTATGGTCTGTGTATATGTCTACTCGGTCACCATATAAGTAATGCCTCCATAGCTTCAGAGCAAACACTACTGCCGCTAACTCCAAATCGTGAGTTGGGTAATTCTTCTCGTGGTCCCGAAGCTGCCTAGATGCGTATGCTATCACCTTCCCATGCTGCATAAGGACACATCCAAGTCCTTTACCTGACGCATCACAATATATTGTAAAACCTCCGGGTCCAACTGGTAATGTAAGAATAGGTGCTGATATCAACTTCTGCTTCAAAGTCTCGAATGATGCCTGACATTCTGCCGACCAAACAAATGGTACATCCTTCCGGGTCAAGCGGGTCATGGGTGCTGAAAGCCTTGCAAAGTCTGACACAAACCTTCTGTAAAATCCTACTAATCCTAAGAAACTCCACACATCTGCTACGATCTTTGGTACTGACCAACTTTCTACTGCTTCTATCTTCTTGGGATCTACTGCTACTCCAGCTCCTGATATGATGTGACCCAAAAATAAAATATGATCCGACCAAAACTCACACTTGCTGAGCTTGGCATACAACTGGTTCTCTCTCAGAACCTGTAACACTTTCCTGAGGTGGTCTTCATGCTCCTCTTCACTAGCAGAGTATACGAGAATGTCGTCAAGAAACACAACGACAAACTGGTCTAAGTATGGCATAAAGATGCGATTCATTAAATCCATGAATATTGCTGGAGCATTGGTCAAACCAAACGGCATTACTAAGAATTCATAATGCCCATACTTCGACCTGAATGCTGTCTTGGGAATATCTTCCTTCCGAACCCTCACCTGATGGTACCCTGAACGAAGATCTACCTTGGAGAAAACTCTAGCTTTGCTCAACTGATCAAATAAGTCGTCGATCCTGGGTAATGGGTACTTGTTCTTCACTGTTGTCGCGTTAAGCTTCATGTAGTCAATGCACAATCTGGATGATCCATCCTTCTTCCCCACAAGTACTACTGGTGCTGCCCACGGCGACACGCTAGCTTGGATGAACTTCTTCTCCTTCAGTTCCTCTATGTGCTGATATACCTTGGCCTGCTCTGAATCCGCCATTCTGTAAACTCGATCTGATATCGGTTTAGTTCCAGGTGCCAATTCTATACTGAACTCAATATCTCTAATCGGTGGTAGACCTGGAAGCTCTTCGAGAAATACGTCTAGAAACTCTTCAACTACCTTCGAAATCTGAACTTCTTCCATTGCCGTTACTACTCTCTGCTCTTGCTGAGTTGCCTCTGATCTGACTAAGGTGAACCGCTTCATGCCTGGAATATCAAAAGATACACTCCCTCTACGACAATCTATTATCGCATGACTGTCTTTCAGCCAGTCCATGTGAGACCCGTCTCACTGTATTGGTATTTTATACGGATACGTGTTTATTTGAGCCGTATTTCGTATTTATCGATTTGTGTAATATTTTAAAATTTTCCAAAGTGCAGGGTTTTCGTGGCTTGGTTTAACTTGGATTTGGTTTATTGGGTTTGGTTTAACTTTGACTTGGTTTGGTTTAGTTTGGTTCTTTATGAGATAAGATGTATGGTTTAGATTGAGTGGAGAGGAATGAATGGTGGAGATTGCTTGGGCTTGTTATATAAGCCACCTACCACCTCTCTCCTCCATTATTTTTATTTTCATTTCCATCTTCATCTTCTTCCACCAACACCCATAGGCAAGTACACCTTGCCGAACCTTGAGCCTAGTTATTTTTGTTTGTTCCATCTTCTTTCTTGCATGATTCTAAGCTTGTTTAGAACTTGGAGTTTTCGATTTTACCGGATGGATTCTTGTAGATCTAAGTTTATATCATTTTCGGTTTTCTTGGGTTTTGATCTACCAAACTTACTTGTTTTCGAAAACTAATTATTCCATGTTGTAGAAAATTTTATTCTACCCAATTTTGATCTTTGAAAAGTTGGATTTGGACTTTTTTGACCAAGTTATGGACTTTTGAAGTTTTGGGTTCAACCATAGAGTTCTTGCTGATTTGGAGAAGACAGTGAGCAGTGTGCGCGAGCTTTTTAGCTTGCGCTACTGAGTTGCGCGCGCTCTTTAGCGCAGCGCAATGGAGTCCATACGCTGCCTTTTTGGAGCGTATGTCTTGCATACGCTCACTTGGATAGCCAGGAGTCGTATGGAGTCCATACGCTGCCTTTTTGGAGCGTATGTCTTGCATACGCTCACTTGGATAGCAAGGAGTCGTATGGACCTCATACGCTGCCTTTTGGAGCGTATGTCTTGCATGCGCTCTCTTGGGTGACAAGGAGTCGTATGGAGTCCATACGCTGTCTTTTGGAGAGTATGACTTGCCCTGAGCGTATGACTTGTCCTGAGCGTATGACTTGCCTTGAGCGTATGACTTGCCCTGAGCGTATGACTTTCCCTGAGCGTATGACTTGCCCTGAGCGTATGACCTTGCCCTGAGAGTATGACCTTGCCCTGAGCGTATGACTTGCCCTGAGCGTATGACCTTGCCCTGAGCGTATGGCCTTTGGCTGACTTGGTCTTATGTCAGCGGGTCAGTTTGGTTTTATTTTCCTTATTGCTTGGCTCTTCTATAGCCCTGTATATTGATTTTATTAGATATTTTACGTTCATTTTATATCCTTACGCCTTTTTTCATGAACTTGATAATCCTGAATTTATTTAATGTGTTTGAAATGATAATTGATCATGACATGCTTGATAGTGGCCCGTCGTGGCGCACTCTTGATAAATAATAATGATAATGATAATGATAATGATAGTGGCCCGTCGCGGCGCACTCCTGACTAGTACACTTGACATGATAACCTGGCATGATATATCTTGATAAGTTGTTGTGACGGTTACCTGACATGACATGACCTGACAAGAATGAACATTCTGGATACCGTGGGCGATTGTGCTTGTACAAATGAACCAGTCCTGTCTTGCATCATGTCTAGGACAGGGACTCCTGAGTACCACGGTCAGGAGTACCTACTAAAATGGACTAAGGTTAATAACTAGAATAATTCACTAGTCATGAAGAGATGTTTTCCAGTTACAGGCGACCCCGTTATTCCGGCCGCAATTGTTTGGACTTGTAGCCTGCCGACGAGTAGGGCACATCTCCAGCCCACTGTTATGTGGGGCACCCTCGATTGTCACTATAATTATTGTACTCTATTGTCACTCTAGCGTATTACAATCTTCCTTGTCACTTATCATGGTACTCTCTCTGATTGTCACTCTAATGATTGAACCCTCTAATTGTCACTATAATGTTCGCCTGGATAACCTGGGTAGCTGCAGGGCCTATGACTATTTGGAACATC
This sequence comes from Iris pallida, assembly GCA_029216955.1. Classification (NCBI taxonomy): domain Eukaryota; kingdom Viridiplantae; phylum Streptophyta; class Magnoliopsida; order Asparagales; family Iridaceae; genus Iris; species Iris pallida. Next base: position 15,730 of record JANAVB010014303.1, read on the forward strand.
TCATTGCATCTTGCTAGTAACTAGGATTGTGATAACCCTAGTTAGTTAATATAGAAAGCCGTAGGCAATGATTGGCCGTGATTGATTGGATGGAGTCTAGTCCAGTATAGTATAGTCTAGAAGTGATTGATTGCAAGATTGTACTAGAATGATTGAATGATTGTCACTCCAGATTGTTACTATAATGATTGTACTCTATTGTCACTCTAGCGTATTGTACTCCTCATTACCACTTTTATCATTGTACACTTCACCTGAATGATCTGTCTAGTCCTGTCTTGATCTTGTACTTAATTGTTACATGTCCTATTTTCTTATTTTATCTTGCCGATAAATGGTGGGAGAAATCAAGTTTCGTTCAGACGAAGGGTTACAACCCCGGTCCTTGTTTGGTTTACGGGTTGTAACCTGATTATCTGAATAGTCCTATGGTTATCTCATATATCACCTTTCCAGTTTATTTATTAAACATGTTCTCCAGTTTACCTTATGCTCAATGATGATTTACTTACTGTCTTCCTATGTTCGGGATAAGTGCATTGGTACTGCACAAATCTCGATTCTCCTTTACTTATTTGCTTGTTGTTTGCTAATGATTGCTGGTTTTAAGTTCATAGTTCGGCTCCTTTGTGGTACTTGCTATTTGGGGTCTGACCCCACTGGTTTTGCATGGCCAGGTTCTAATAGAAGAGCCCGAAGGATCTACCGCACCATCTACTCGACGGTGACCAGCGGAGCACCAGAGTGCCTCAGTGGGTTTTTCTTCATTCTCCCACTGATATGTAAATTCTTTTCTTGTAACGTTTAGCCCCGAGCACGTGTTTAGCTCGTGTTTTGGTATTTTCTTGATATTGTAGCCTACGGGCATAAACATGATATGTGTATTCTAGACTATAGCTAGTCCTTATCATGTACGACTAATACTCTAGCTAGTCATCAGCTTTGTGGTACTGGCTTCATGATCATTCATGTAGATATATGGTTCGGGACGCCTTACTATTGTATGTATGATGATCGTACTCTTGTTCCTGTATAATTGCCTGTGATTGAGATACCTAGGATTGTTAAACCATAGGGTTGACTGATGGCTTGTAGAGTAACCCCCATGTCTTGACAGCATATACGTAATTCCAGAGTATTAACGTACTTTGGGATTACGTAGCTGGCTATGTCTACCCCCGCTCTCCGGTATTCCGGTTCTGGGGCGTGACAGTCCATGCCTAAGATAACGTCAAAATTTCCAACAGAAAATTCTATCAACCGGGCGGGTAAGGGATGCCCGCAAACTACAACGCTATACGCTAGAATAACTCTACTAACCTACGAGCCCATTACCAGTGAGTATATTCAACCTCCCTGGCAATGCCTCGAACTCCATTCCTAGTTGTGTCGCAAATTGTGCAGATATAAATGAATGGGATGCTCCCGAATCAAACAATACTACTGCGGGATATGAGGCGACGAGAATGTTACCTGCTACAACATCTTCCGATGCCAATGCCTCCTCCAAGGACAGAGTGAATGCTTGCCCTCGACCTCTTTGCTGGTTTTCATGCTGCGGCCTAGCCTGATGCTGTTGCTGGCCCCTTCCTTGATGATGCTGGGGTGGTCTATGCTGGTGTTGCTGCATCGGCAGCCCCTGCTGCCGAAACATCTGAGCCTGCGTTAACGGACGCTGTGCCAACGGCCTTACTGCCACGCTGGTCCTCGATACTGGCCTGCCCCTGGTGCTGGCAGAGCAGGAAACTGCTGCCCTGGTCCTCCTGACCTCGAATTCATAGGACATGTGGTAACCCGATGGTCTGGATTTCTACATATCAGACACAGTCCATTCAATGTCCAACACACATCTCTAGTGTGCCCCATCTTTCCACAATAAGTGCAGCCCGTCGGGGGTTGCTGGTTCTTCCTCTGTTGCTGTTGCTGCTGCCTGGGTGGTGCTGGTCCTCGCATCGCCACATCATGGATACGAATGCCAGTGGACGGTGCTGTTGTTCGGGGCACTGCTCCCCCTCCTCCTTCAACCTGACTGTGGGATCTCTTCTGACCCCCAGTCCTTGTCGCAAGCCTATGAATGGTGATCTCATGCCTTCGGGTTGCCGTCAATACTTCGTCAAAAGTTTGGTAATTGTGCCCCTCTATCAATTGCAAGAGTTCAAGATGAAACCCTTGCTGAAACCTCATGGCCCTCTGGCGCTCCGTTGCTACCATCTCTGGGGCAAACCTACTCAATCTGCAGAACTCCGCTGCATAAGCATCTACCGTCTTGCCGGCCTGCCTGAGGTTGATAAACTTCTGTTGTAGCTCAAACTGCGCCACAACTCCATAGTACTTGGTCTTGAATCTTGCAGTAAAATCGTTCCAAGCCACAGGACGTCTGATGCCCACTTCCTCTGATTCCCACCAATCACGTGCGAGATCTTGAAGTAACAACTTCACTAGATCCACACGTTCTTCTGCCGGTACCTTAGCTGCTGTTAGAATAGCCTCCATATCCTTAAGCCATGCATCTGCTGAGATGGCATCTTCCTTGCCCTCGAAACGACGGGGGTTGTACTTACAAAACCTGGCTGATGCTCCTGAATCAGTCCTCACTCCTCTTTCCAAAGCCGTCTGCAATCCTTGGTTGAGCAACACATTCTGCTCTTGTAGCTGAGTGTGCATGCGCTGCTGGGCCAACATCTGATGTTGCTGAGTGGCCATCATTCCTCTCATGATCTCCAGAAGGGCTGGTGTGTCCACTTGGGTAGGTGGAACTGTTGGTGGTGGTGGAACATCCGGATACTATAATCCAGCTGCTGCTTCCACTATCACTTCTTCCTGGGTAGCCTCTTGAGTTAGTACTGGCCCTTGTTGCTGACCAGCATGGTCAGGTTGTCCATGTTGCCCCTGCTGTTGTCCAGCTCTGACCGATGCGGACGAAGTGCCCCTAAGAAAAAGGACAAGAGAACAATCAAACAACCGGACATGAAGGATCAATGAAGTCAAAGGATACCGAAATGTCAAACAAGGGTTGAGAATAACGAATCATGAGACCAAGGGGGAACATGTGTGATTGAGACATCCAATAAATCAAAACACCCCACAAGTCTGAAATCAGACCTGCATGGGCCACCACTAAAACCTTGTCACGCCCCAGAACCAGAATACTGGAGAGCAGGGGAATGACTCAGCCAGCTACGTATTACGGGTAGATGAATACCGTATAATACGATCAATGCTGTCTAACCAGACGAGGGGGTGCATACTACATGAAAGTCTTACTATGGTCACTTTACATCTATTGTCTCAATCATTCAAACAAGAAGCAAAAATAGAGAACATGTAAGATAAAGCAGTAAGGCGTCCCAAACGCTTAGTCAAAATGTTCTTGAGATCTGGCTTTACAAAACATAGCCAGATGGTATAGTAACATATACACAATTGTTATCAGCTGCAGTCTGACTTAATTACAATTATGTAAAAGTAAGTGCAAGACAATCCGACTAACATGTCGGTGCCAAACGGCTAAGTATGAAGTAAATAACAAAACGAGCGGTGAAGTAAGGAACCCACTCGAGTCCTCATGCGATCATTCCCCTAGTATTGACCATCTTGGAGGTAGAAGTAAGCTGAATCCTCGAGGACTGGCTCTAAATCTGGCCATGCAAAACCAGAGAGGTTAGACCTCTAATAGCAAGTACCACAAGGAAGCACGATATGAAGGATTAAATCAGTAAGTAAGAGAATATAGTAATAGATCTCTGCTTTCCACTAGGATTCACATAACATCACGATACTTCGAACCAACCTTCCAACCAAACAAGGACAGAAGTTGGCCCGTCATGTCCTGACATTCTGATCATCTCAGTTAGGTAACAGAGTAAGTACAGTACACAAACAAATCATCTTGAACGGCCAATCAACTCCTATGGCTTGCTATTGTGAGTCCTAAGTTATCCTGGACTTATGCAATAAAGATTCCTCAGTTCTTACTATGTGCGTAGGGGTGTTGTAGTGCCCCGTCCCGCAAAGTCAATCGGAGGAATCGAAACGCCGACGGCGTTCGGTCTTAGCCTTGCAACGGCTTGCTCGGAGACATCGCTCAGGTGGGGTAGTTTCGGTGAACTCTCCTCATCTTTGCCTTCACATAATAAATCGTGTTTTCAACTTGCACAAGTTAGGCTTGATAATAAAAGCTACGCATCCACATAGCTAAGGGAATAATCCCGATGGTTTGAATCGAGTTAGAACATGGAAAACGTCCCACGGTCGGCTTAGAGTTGGTGCACGGCGTGCTTTGAAAATGACACTCGGTCCTTTGTCCCGTGGCTTGGGAGAAGGAAAGTTGGTCTTCGGTGCGAAAGCTGAGAGTTAGCCTAAGCCATAGGCGTCGCCCGCACAAATGCTTGCTAAAGCATGCTCGGTCCTGTCCCGCAAGGCTTGGCGTAGCCTTTGCTCGTCCCTTGGGTTAAGTCGTAGGCTTGAGTGAGTTTGGCAAAGTTATGCCGGTCGACCTAAGTTATTCTACGTGCTGTCCCGCTCATTCTGCGGTTGTCAAGTTAAATAGTCCCACGATTCCAAGGCCCGTCATATGAAGTATGACTTGGGCGACAGCGTTGCGTCGAACACGAGTCGGTTTAGAGGTACGAGCCACGGTTGGTTCTGTGGAAAGTTAGCCACGGTCGGTCGATACTTATGGAAACACGTTATGTTCAAGTTAAGTTGGAAGGCTATGCAGTAGCCGTTCCCTGAGTTCAAAGAATGTTAAGTCTAAGCGATGGGTAGTCGCCGAGGCAACCCTGGTTTGGGGCTCTGCAAAGAAAGTACGAAAAGTGGAAAGAGTAAAACAAAGGAACTGTGATAATAATGTGACCTTGCATTACGTTAAGTCTAGAAGTTAGCGTAGGCGCGTGGTCATGGACTACTTGTCGACAAGGGGTGGTTCTTCGAGCGGCAACCCGGGGCCACGGGACCGACTCGGCCTAGGAAGAACCGAATTATAGCCGAGCTGGGTATGAAGCAACCGGTATGTCGGGGACTTGCAGCGAGGATCGCAACCGGCGGTGCAAGGGTCCCGAGTACCAGGCTATGTCCAAAATGGCTGGTTAGGCCAGTGACCTTTCATATAGATGTGTCGGCACGGGCGGCAATCCGCGTAGGTGCCTTTGGATTGAGTTGAATATGTATGAGTTAAAAAGACACAATGTCTGAGCCTAAGATTTGGCTACGGCGAAGGCGACGTGCTTCGGCACGAGATGTGGCGTCGACTGTTAAGTTGCGAGTTAAGTCAAAAAGGGCCGTAGGGCATGTTGTGTGAAGTTACATTGAGTTATGAGGCACGGTCGCGTTGTCACAACACAAGTGTAGGTGAGACTAAGCAAGAAGGCACTGCCTCGGAGATATTGAAGCACGAATCGAGTTGTGACACGACCGAGTCGTTATGTCCCAGAGTTTGGCACAAAAGATGAGTATAAGTCAGTGCGTCAACAATACAAGCACGAGAAAGGTCTAGAGACAAGGAAATGGAGTCCTTCGTGTAGTTGCGTCTCTGATTATGGCCGTAAGGCAAATACGACTTGATAGGTTAACGTTGTTGGCACGAGAAGTGGTCTAGCGACAAAGTATGAGTTAACGTTGACATTGCAAGCACGGGATGGTTCTGATACACAAGTTGCGCTAAGGCGCCGGTCCTAAACTGATCCTAAGGCAAGAATAGAAAGACAATCGAAAGAGGGTTTATGTTACACAAAGTAAATGAAACGTGTAGGTTTTGTATGGGTGGGCGAGAAGCTCACTCCACCAGTACAGTGGTACTGACACCCACACAGTGTTTCATGTGCAGGCACAGGTAGAAGCTCGTGGCGCGGAGCTCGCTTGGATGCGTCGAGGCACGGAGTTCCTTGGCGAGTCGAAGCGTGCGGTCGCGTGATCTGAAGACTTATACAGGACGTAATGTATGGACATCGCCTTCCGAAGCTTCCGCTGGATTCAAGTATTGTATTGAGAGATGAGAGAGAGCAGAGTGACTTGTAAATGAGAGAAAAGTGAGCACGAGAGACATTGTAATTTGGCCTTGCGCCCACAGATGTAATCTTGTATTCAATATCAATAAAAGAGATTCTTTTGAATGACTTGTGTTCATGTGTTCTTCTTTATTTCCGCTGCTATAAATCAATGTCTCTGCACGGGACTTCTGTGCGACGACCCCGTCGCAGCCGCTGTAATCGGCCGTTATGGAACCCGCCTTGCACGAGCGCAATCTAGGCTCGTGCGGCATCACGCCTTAGCGAGGACGATCGCTCCTACGGGAGCGGGGCGTGACAGGTGTAAACGGTCCGGACGGACACGGACAGTCCACTGTCCGTGTTCGGTCCGCTAATGAAAATGAGTTCGGACGGACGGACACAGACAGTTCATTGTTCAAGTTCGGACCGGACGAACACGGACAACCACTGTTTGTTAATTTAATCGGACGGTCCGCGGACAAATTAAATATATTACCAAAATTTATTATTTTATCAAGATACCTTAATAGTTGGTTCAAAAAATCTAATTGAAAGAAAATACAATTGAAGGTTATAGAATACAACAAATAATAGTAAAAGAATAACAAAAATCGAGACGGGACAACAAAAATTTGATGCAAAACCAAAATATTATGACATAATTGATACAAAACCAAAAGGAGTCTCCACTATCGGACTGTTCGCGGACGAATTCGGACCGGACATGGATATGACCGTGTCCGGGTCCGATTTTTAATCGGACCAAAAAAAATGTCCACATTTTGTTCGTTAATGAATCGGACGTTCCGCGATCGAACCATTTATCGAGCCGGACATGTACGGACAACGGACTACTTTGTCCGTTTTACACCCCTATATGTGCGAGCAAGGCTAGTCTATCCAGTCAATCAATTGCGCCAATCATGTAATTAGACGAGTCCCAGCGGAACGCCCGTCGTTAATATACCATGTACAATTTAATAATATAAGCAGATACCATTCCCTGCCCGTGTGACAGATTTACAGTATCTGTTGGAACCAGCCGGCCTGTCGGACACTACTAGTCCCAAGAGGGCTGCCATGTAGGAATCCATTCTCTCTATGCCATCATTATTTTATTTGACTTAATAGTCTCTACGTTGAGTGAAGTTCCATGCCGTAAATCATGGTCATTCAAATGAGTACTTTCGTACGGGGTACGATATACCTGACTCTACAACAATACCCGTGCGGTTAGGTTGTAGGTCTTACATAGCATAATGCAACAATCAAATCTAACCACGGAGTAATCATGCCTTGACCATAAAATACACATGCTGTTTTGTAAGATAAATAAATAACTAAATAAATAAATAGATAATTTGAAGCCTGCATGTGTCTGTATGCCAATATTCGGGATCGGCTAATCGATTACAATAGTTCATTACATGAACGTGTCTCATTCAATCAATTCAATAAGACGACTAGCCAGTCTCTTAGTTCCAACTAGGAACGCATGATCAATTATTAGTCAATGTCACAATCATTATCAATGGTGACAAGGCATGAAAATCAAATAGTATTCAGTGGAGTCGAGTCTACGACTCTGAGGGTTAAGTTCCAGTCACGCCAACAAGTCTATGCTAAGGCCAACAAGTCACGCTAAGTCTAGCAGGTTATGCTAAGGCCAACAAGTCACGCCAAGTCTAGCAGGTAGGAGTGAGCGTGTAAAGTGATTCACGCTGGCATGCACAGCGTGAGCGTGAAAAGTAATTCACGCACTCATAACGTGAGCGTGAAAAGCGTGATAAGAAATTCACGCACGCACAGCGTGAGCATGAGCGTGACTAAAATTCACGCTAACCCGTAGAGACGTGTGCGTGACTAAAATTCACGCACGCTCGTCAAGACGTGAGCGTGACTGAAAATTCACGCACGCACGTAAAGACGTGAGCGTGACTGAAAATTCACGCACGCACGTAAAGACGTGAGCGTGACTAAAAATTCACGCATGCACGTAAAGACGTGAGCGTGACTAAAAATTCACGCTAACACGTAAGAACGTGTGCGTGACTAAAAATTCACGCTAACACGTAAGAACGTGTGCGTGACTAAAAACTCACGCGGGCACGTTAGAATGTGTGCGTGACTAAAAACTCACGCTAAGTTGGGAGATCAAAACCTATGGTCAACCAAAAACACAACCACTTAGATCTGGAAGAAACGAGCCAAAGAAATCAAAAATGCTAAGTAGTAAACTCTCTCAGAATCATGAGAAGAAGAAAAATGAACCATAAAAATGGTTCTCCAAGTGGGAGCAAGGAGTAAGATGTACTTGCCTGCTGTTGGTTGGTAGAAGAGAGTGGTGAGGAAGAAGAAGAAGTAATGGTGAAGGAGAGTTATGAGGAGAGAGAAGGGGATGGGGACTTTAAATAGGAAGGGTGGTGGTAGGTGGGGGTTTGTGGGGGTTCGGTTCATGTGAACCACCATGAACCCAAAAATAACCAACAATGGCCGAACCACAATAAGACTAAAGCAGAGAAGTTAAAAGCAGAAAATAAATTGTAAGAAATAAAATGCAGATAATTAATTAACATGAAATTAAAGGAATTTAAATACAGGATGATACATTATAATATTAAATAAATATATATATATATATAAGTTGTACATGTATAAAAATACGCATTCTGGGAACGGGGAGTGACAACATAGCCCCATGCGTACATTTCTGGGCTCTGCAGCAAAATCTGGATGGCGAAAATCGAAATATTTCTACGCCTCTCCATCCGAAGGATGTGACAATTCTCCATCGTCCTTTGTGCGTTCTTCGTTGTGCCACGTCATGTGTTCTGCTGTATTCTGAGACATATACATCCTCTGCAAACGCTTCGTGATCGACAAGTAATGCATATACTTGTAAGGACGTCGTTTTCTAGTTGACTTTCTTTTTCCCCTGACTTTCTTGTAACGATCCGCATTACAGAAGCGGCAACTTTCTACATCCTCGTTCTTCTTGTAGTACAACATACATCCGTTGCGACAACAATCTATCTTGTCGTACCCCAATCCCAGTTGTCGGACCATCATCTTCGACTTGTAGAAGTTTTTTGGAAGCTCTTTTGATTCCTTCGGTAACACCTCCTTCATTAGTTGTGTAATCCGATCATAGCAAGTTTGTGGCAAGTTAAAATCGGACTTTATGTTCAACAACCGCATCGTCACTGACAGTACGGAATGTGGATCACAACCAGGATATAAAGAAGTTTCAGCATCCTGAAACATATCATAGAACTCCTTCGCCTCGGGATTAGGTCCTCCGGATCAAAATTAGGTCCTGCCGCGTCGTACACCATATCTCGTGCAAGGTTCTGCACGTCTCCATAATCAACGGAGCATTCGTCGTCATCGACGACAAAATCTGCTGCAGCATTATCATCAAAAGCATAAGTAGCAGCATTCGCAACCTGTCTTTCGGCATAGAGTTCACCTTGCGATGACCACAGACCGTAATCACGTACGAAACCCTTACGGGTCAAATGATCTTTTATACTCACCACATCTTCGTAACGTCAATTGCGACAATTACGACATGGACACTTGATTTTGTTACCGTCTATAAACTGAGCTTTGCTCATGGCATACTTAAGAAACACTTCCACGCCTGCCTGAAAATCGTCACTCACACCTATTCTGCTCTCGTGTTGTCGTTTGTACATCCATGTACGATCAACGAAATAACGATCCATCACAGATTAGATGTAAAAATCTGTATAGTAAGACAAACTAAACAGAATTAATATATAATCATGTAACTGGTGGATCCGCTAGTATTCTAGCTCGAGAAGAGAAAAATATAAATACAGTTGTTACTAATAGTTCGATACCGATAGTGCGATACCGATACTGATAGTGCGATACCGATACCGATACCGATAGTTCGATACCGATAGTTCGATACCGATAGTGCGATACCGATACCGATAGTGCGATGCCGATACCGATACCAATAGTTCGATACCGATAGCATGGTTTAAAGTATCGGCCGATACCGATACGGTTTGGCATGTTCTGATCCGATACCGACCGATACCAAATATTGACCGATACCGACTATGGGGGTCTTTGTTCCGGTCAATTCGGCAAAACCAATCGGTAAGGGTGACTACTATTTCATATAAATTCAAAACTACTAAGAAATAACGCTGAAATACTTAAAATTATGCCTAAATGTATAAAATATATGTTTTTAAATGTAAATAATTTATTAATAATTATTTTTTTTTCCGATACCAAAGTCTGATACTCCGATACGATACCGCCGATACTACCGATATCGCCGATACCAATACTCATAGGAATAGTCCGAAACCGATTCCGATACCGATTGTGAACCTTGACCGATAGTGCGATACCGATACCGATACCGATAGTGCGATACCGATACCAAACTGAGTCAATCTATCTATTTTTAAATTGCAAGAGTCCACTTCTAGGATATGGGAGCTATATCCTAAATATCTAGTCTAAAATTAACTTGGTTAGGATACTAGAGTGTCCTTATTATCTAGCAAGCACTACCTTAGTCGAGTCACACTAGCATTAATTATCTATAATTCCTACCATGTCTACAATCACACATTACACCCCAAGCCGTCCTGCATGCTAATTATAATAGGCACATATATATGTATATCACAGTTAGATGTATAGACCATGAACCCAAACACTGACTTATGCAGATGAAGAACTCGCACTGTCCTTGACACAGTGAACATATACACCATGAACCCAAACTCCATATTCACATTTACTAATCCAAACACCACCAAACTAATGGATAACACCCAATATGGATAACACATTATTTAGCCAATATATAAACTCAGATGAATTTGATAAGCAAAGCCCCCCGCCGCCCCCGACCAAAGCCCGTCGCCCCAAGCCCGCCGCCCAGCCCCTGACGCCCCCGCCCCAAGCCCGCCGCCCAGCCCCCGACGCCTCCACCCCAAGCCCGCCGCCCAGCCCCCGACCCAAGCCCGCCGCCCAGCCCCCGACGCCCCCACCCCAAGCCCGCCGCCCAGCCCCCGACGCCCCCGCCCCAAGCCCGTCGCCCAGCCCCCGACGCCCCTGCCCCCAAGCCCGCCGCCCAGCTCCCGACGCCCCCGCCCCAAGCCCGCCGCCCAGCCCCCGACGCCCCCGCCCCAAGCCCGCCGCCCAGCCCACGACGCCCCCGTCCCAAGCCCGCCGCCCAGGCCCCGACGCCCCCGCCCCAAGCCAGCCGCCCAGCCCCCGACGCCCCCGCCCCAAGCCCGCCGCCCAGGCCCCGACGCCCCGCCCCAAGCCAGCCGCCCAGCCCCCGACGCCCCGCCCCAAGCCAGCCGCCCAGCCCCCGACGCCCCCGCCCCAAGCCCGAATGTCCCCAAGCCCGCCGCCCCCGCTGCCCCTACGTCGACACCGCGACACAGAGAGAGAGAGAGAGAGGGGGATTACCTTCGGGAGAGAGAGATGAGAGGACGCCGTCGCCGTTCACCGAAGCCGCGCGAGAGAGAGAGAGAGACAGAGAGAGAGAGAGGAGAGAGATTGAATTTGGGGGGAATGCCAAAAGTTCCTCCCGCCTTTTCATTTAAGTCTGGAACGTAAATTTAGCGACGAAATAGCGACTGCTAATAATCCGTCGCCAGGTAGTCGCTATTATTGATTATCCGACTGAATATCCGTCGCTACGTAGTCGAAGATATGTCCCGCCAATTCTCTACACAATTCCCGTCAAATAATCGAATACGTAGCGACGACCGGAGATCCGTCGCTATAACACCGACACTCTAGCGACGGATGTGCGACTTTTCCTCCCCCTAAAATTAAAATAAAAATGGCAAAGGCGTGTAGTCGGTAATCAGTCGCTGAGCGGCCACGAAACCATCGCTAATACCGACGGAATAATTCCGTCGCTAAAAAGTCGTCGCTAAATGAGCGTATTTTGGTAGTGTATGTGGATATACCCTGCCGTAGAACTCATAGGACCGTGCTTGCTACTACTTCCGATAGCCTAACATAGCTTGACTAACTTAACTCCGCAACAACTTGACGAGCAAAAACTGCGTCAAGCTTTGCCTTGATGGAACGTGCCGTGCACGTGTTCGACTTTGAACGACCAAGTCATTTGGGTGCCTAGACTTATGTCACAAGCCGCTCAATGCAACTTAACTCATGGGCAAGCCAAGGTTATGCCAAGCCTTGGACGATGGGACCGTACATGCTTTATGAAGCATTCATGCGGGCGACGCCTAAGGCTTAGGCTACGTTCATAACTTCGCCAACTCAAACCAACTTTCCTTCTCCCAAGCCACAGGACGAAGGATCGAGTGTCATTTTCAGAGCACGCCGTGCACTAATTCTAAGCCGACCGTTGGACCTTTTCATATTCTAACTCAATTCGACCCGTCGGGATTATTCTCTTATCTATGTGGATTCGTCTCTTTTACTATCAAGCCTACTTGTGCAAGTTGAAAATATACGATTTATTATGTGAAGGCTAAGATGAGGCAAGTTCACCGAAACTACCCCACCTGAGCGAGCGGTCGCCTCGACCGAGCGATGTCTTCGAGCAGCCGTTGCAAGGCTAAGTCCGAACGCCGTCGGCGCTTCGATTCGTCCGATTGACTGAGCGAAACGGGGCACTACATCCACGGCAACCCACACTCCAACTCTCTTTTTAAATTTCTAGCTCTCCTCTTTCTCTCTGCGTACACTATATAGTGCAAAATAATACACTGAAACTGTTCCTTCACTGAACCCCGCTATCGTCGTCGTCGGACTACAACAACGACACGAGCTACAACAACAACGTCAAGCCCCACCATTGGTACTTCCATAGTCGTCCGAACTCTCGCACCCTCAGCAAGTTCTGCCACATCACGGATCTTATGTTGATGGTGAAAAATGCCATCGTCTTAGTGTTCGAATTTATACGTAAAGTGTCTACCTGGTAAATTTAACAAAAAAAATTGTCAGGTTCCTATATTTTTAATATGTTGGACATTATTCTACATTGGCCATATACGGTACTATATGGACATGAGATATAGACATGACAACATTGACACAACATTCATTTTGTTTAAAAAAAGTTAGGACGTTTAAGTCCAGTTCGGGGTAAACTAAAATACTGACTCCGTCCTTAACTGCAAGTACGTCTCACCACGAACTCTTCCCAGATGTAGGGATGCACCAATGCAACCCTTCCAGCTTCTTGCAGGTGGTTCCGCTGTTGTCAACAAGCATCTGCCCAAGAATATTCGTTCCAAATTCCCGTGCTCGGCTATAGCCAAGAATCGTTGGAATTCCCGGACACAACTTTAGTTTGTGTCAAGCTCCAAATTTGAACTTTAAAATCATTATTGACCTTAGAATTGCAAATCCTCAATATAGAATTGTAGAAGACTTGTGCCCAGTTAGATTGATTTAAATTTATTTTAATTCAATTAGAATGATGGGTACCTTACAATGATTACACCATTTTAACTTGGAATATTGTGGTTAATGTTATACTTTTCAAGGGTAAAGTGCATATAAACCCTCCTTAGATTTGCATTTTTTGTATTTAAAGACTCATTGTTTAAAAAACTCTCACATTTTTTATTTTTGCTCAGTTTGCACCATTGTCCTTAACAGCCGTTAAAATACGTCTAAAAAGACTATTTTATCCCTCTCCCCCCTCCCCCCCCCCCCCTCCCTCCCTCTCCCTCCGGTGGTGGGGGCGGATCGAGTGGTACCGGCCATAGGAGGGGGGAGGGTGGACAGCTAGTGAAGGGAGGAGGAGGGGGGGGGGGGGGGGGGGGGGGGGGGTGAGGTGGTCGAGGGGGGAGGCCACCGGAGGGAGGGGGGGAGGTGGTCGAGGGGGGGAGGCCAGCGGAGGGAGGAGGGGGCGGTCGAGGGGGGGGGGGCGGTGCAGGTCGAGAGGGGCGGCCAACGGAGGGAGGAGGGGGCCGGCTAACGGAGGGAGGAGGGGGGCAAGACGAGGTGAACCGGCCAACAGATGAGGAAAAGGGGGGGGGGGGGGGGGGGGGGGGGGGGGGGTGGGGCACCGTTGGTGGAGTAGGGGAGGAAGTTTTGGGTATTTTTTTATTTTTATTTTTATTTAAAGTCATTAACGTTCATTTCTAACGGCTAATGGACGGCAGTAACTTTTTTGCTGAAGCGACAAATCTAAGAAGGGGATAATTGTTTTAGTTTTCTAACGAGCCTACGAGTCTTATTTTGCTAACGAGAGAAAGCAAGGGAGGGTTTATATGCACTTTACCCTACTTTCAATGCTACCCATTGTGTTTTCAACTTTGGTTGCTTCATTGCATACTAGAAAACAATGCATTGCAACGTCAAGGTACATACATGCATCCTTACTTTAATATACAAACTACGAAAATAGAGAACTTGTAGTAAAGTTATCAAACATGAAAGGTGCAACAACAGCACATAATTAGACACCAACAGAAACCTTTGATAGAACACACAAGAAATGAAGGGATAATGAACCCTACTCAATTACTTTTCATCTTTAAGTTGCATACACTTGCCATGTCCCTATTACAACATCATGCATGCATGCATGCACGCCACTAGTAGAACAATTGGAGAAAGTGTTGAACAATAATAAAACTCAATCTGAATGAACTATGACTCATGTTGGCTACATTTGGGTTAATGATTTAACACATAAATATTACATGGGCAACGGGATCTATTCACTCCTGAGGAAGCATATATTTAGATATACGACAAGACATTCATAGAATGAATGCTTCAGATCGCCTCTGCATAAGCAGCGGCCTTTCCTCTTCTGCAGGTCCGATTGCATATTTACTGTTTTGATTTCAATCTCTGGCCCAGCCCCAATCGTGTGAGCAAGAACAAAATACATACAATGGATTGTGGAAGGTCAACAGCATCACCTTCTCGCCCTTTTCCCCTGTTTGTGGGAAACAAAGCGCACTGCCTGCTTCCCGAGCTCCAAGGTCGTACTTCTTCCGTCATCTAGATCGACTAACAAAGATGACGATGACATTCCTCGGTAGCCTTGAATGGTGACATCTGACACCACTCCCCCGTCCCTGCTCACGAAATGAAAAAAAAAGAAGAAGTTAAACCATTGCAACAGTACCCCTACACTGAATGTTTTAACAGCTTTGTTTTCACTTCAGTTTATGATAAGACAAATGTCAACTGTTATATCATACAATGAAGATAAGCACGCTCACCAAGATTTCTCTGACGATTGATAGACTTCGACTCTCTTTCCAACTGCATCCTTACCCAGCTTCTGCAATATCCAATTTGCATCCATAACTTCTTCTGTGAATGGATTTTCCTGATGAGTTAGCTGCGCAGCAGAGCTATCATCTTCTTCAATAACAGCATTAGGCTTCTCTATCGCTGAAGGCCTCTTTCTCTTTGATCTTTGTCCTTTAATAGGGTTTTCTTCCTCTCCCCGAGGAACCCAAGAACAACTCTGCCCAAAATATGGGTTTCTGAACTTGAGCTTCAGCAACGGTTTGGTGTCATTGAAGGAGCTTCCAGAAACAAATTGCAACCTAGAAGCCTCGTGTCCATTATCATTCTGTGAATTAACTGATGGACCTACAGATCTCCTTTTCTTCTTTGGAATAACCACCTCACTGTCATTCCTTGTCATGGCTTCACCAACACTCTGTACTGCTATAGGAGTTGCGACGCATGAGGTCGAAAGTTCAGATTCCTCCCCTATGTTACCATTGCTCGTCCTCTGTACATCCGAAAACTTTCTAAGCAGAATTACCTCTTTTTCCACATCTCATGTTTTGAGCTTCTCACTTTGCTTACTTTATCAAGTTTTTCTCCTAAAGGTATAAAGAAATGTTTTATTACTTCAAGATATCCTATGCTGCAGGTATGAAGTACTAAGATAGTGTAAGACAACACAATTTGGATCCTTCAGTAACCACATGAGCCATTAAGTTATTAATTATCAAGCACAGTACTTCAAAATATTCCTAGAAACATCAGGTAGTGCACTAAGTACCTTTTCCATTACACTTAATAGTTCCATGAGTCTCATGCATATGATTCTCATGATCTCTAGTCTTTGATTGGCTGGTGTCATCGCTACCTGTTTTCAGTAAACGGTAAGATGAGCAAATATGTGCTAAGAAATCAGATAAATGGTTAATATCACAACAGATAAACCACAGGAAAAGTAACAACCTGACAAGAATGAGCTGTCTATAAATAAAGAGAGGGAACAAATTTAAGCACACCTTTTTAAAAAGCTATCACATCTCATTTGTGAGACTTCTATCACCATTTGGAATTTCAGTTCAGTTTTATAATTAGTAGACAGAGACATCAAATTAAGGGAAATCACATGGATCCACCAAAATCACAAGCATGTGGTGTGTGCTCTGAACCAAGTGTCCTAATACAGTCCTGAAACTCGCTAAAGATTCAATCCCTTAAAGTGTAACATCTAAAGGATGCCCTTCAACAAGAATCAACCGCAACTTTGTGTCATGTTTCGTGGCTCTCGCCACCTCTAAACACTCTTAATGCTATGAGACGACTATGTTATCGACAAGGTTTGCCGACTCGGACACATCCCAAGCTGAGACAACCTCTTGTACAAGATAAGAGTTGACCCTTACATGAGAATGAACCTTTACAGCACAATAACCACTTTCTAGTGAGTTTATGAATGGAAACTATGTTTTCTCTAAGAGGGTGAGACTTGGTTATCAATATGAAACTCAAGTCCAAAGGTTATCCAAGGATTCTCTTGTCCAACTATAAAGTCGAAGCCTATAATCAAACCGCACTACAAGCTCCTTTTATATGCCTAGCCAAACTAGCTTTTCTCGTGCCGTGGGGATCATTAGTTCAAACTCAACACAAAACCACTTGAATAATCTATCTTAATCAGACTGTTCTGTCATCAAATTTGAAAAGTAAACAAATTCATCCTAAATTTCAAATGCCAAGGCAAGGCATGAAAGTGTCCATTCTTGCATAACCTACCTCCTCTAGGTCAAATCCAACTTTCATCTGTACAAGGAAACTAGTTTCTATGATTGGATACGCAAAGTGAGGGATATATCCTTTTCTTATCAATGCATAAACAGTAAAAGAGAGAGAAGAGGAACCAGTAAGCACAGCAGATAGAGGATGGCGCATGGCGCGACGATAAGGCTAAGCACCTGCGTCCTGGAGGATTCAGTCGTGAAAACAGTATCACTATATATTAGGCTAAGTATACATACATCTTGACCCTAACTAGGTCCTGTTTAGTGAGCCTCGTGAAACTGGGACGCCCTAGTAAGCACAACACAACTTTTTATGTGAAAAACTGCTTGTTGTAGAAGGAAATATCTCAGGCATAGCCAAGTCCCAGTTCCACGAGGAACTCCTAGAGTGTATCTACTAGCATAATAATAGATTAAAATTTCTATATTTCTTCTCTAGGAACTCCTAGAGTATCTCTACTAGCATATAAGATGGTTGCCAAAATAACAAACACAGCAGCACTATGGCCGACCCATTAATATCACTAGTGGAACTTGCTATTCATTCAACTCAAGTGTGTTGTGGGTTGAATGGAAAGTTCCAATGAAACTTGAGGATGTGATGTAGGTCCTATATTTATAGTTGAAAGCATGATCGTCTTTTACTTCAATGCATTTGTGCCCTCTATTTTCTCAAAGCAACATAACTTCATCTCCCAAGAAGATCACACTTTACCATCTTATGAGGGGCAATGAATCTCCTAAAATGATGTACAATTCATACAACTACCATCTTAACTTCCTCATAATCATAGAAGGATAAAGGCAAGAAACTCCCACACCCGAATTATGAGGACAAGTCCATACATTCTACCACCTGACGTATCGCGTGCTTATCCTTTGTAAGTAACTTCGTCATCACATCTAACCTTTCATGTTAGTATGGATCTTCTGCAACTTCAAATACTTTTGGGTTCATCCCTCAATTATAAGAAGGAAGCCAATATACAGGTTGGATGCATGGTATATTACTATATCCTTCTAGAAGATTCATTGCTTGTCCAAAGATGAGAATGTGTAACTTCTTGGAGAAGAAGAAATGTTACTTTGAGAAGATAAAAATGCACAAATGTAGTGAATGTCCACCTACTAATAAGGTACCTACGACATATCATCAAGCACCCTTGGAGCATTTCGTTCAAACTACAATCCATTTGAGAGATTTTAAGTGAAGGCGACTTCCATCAACAGGATCAAGTGGATGATCATAATGTCTGTAAACTCACTGTGTTGTTGTCCACTAACGATAAACATCATTTATCTAAATATCCTCTAGGGGTGCCTAGAAGAAAAAAAATATCAAACTCGGAAACTATTATTCTCTTAGTGGAAGGTTTACTCAGCTAGACAACAGTTTTCTCTTCTCTGACCAAATGAGCTTTTCCACATAAGAGATTATTTTGCTTACCCTCGCCTCTCTTTCATTTCTTTACACAGTTGGGAACAGGATATCCTGCACTGTTTTCCCAGAGTTCTTTCTGATTGAGCAATCCCTCCAAATGTTGTTCGATATCCATTTTCCTTTATCGTTCTATAGGTTCTGGCCATATTGTATAGTATGTCTACGGTTTAGATCTTTCACTTTGCATTTTTCACTGAAAATTATATAATGTAATATACCAATTAAGGTTTAATTGAGTAAATAAACTCATTCATACAGTTTTCCATGTAGGGTCCAATGTTGGCACGAGTTCAACAATTTGGAGTAATGATGTAGCAATTCATTCATTTCATGTTCTTTTAATCATGTGTCTGGCTTATGTTAATTGTCATTGTTATGGAACTGCAAGGGTTGTGCAGACAAACTCATATTGTTTGTGTATATATTACGTTAGTAACTAAAAGTCGTAATAGGACTGCTCATAACAAACAAAATGATCTATAGAGAAAGGTTAGATGTATTCCTCTATCATCGATTTGAACATGATTTTCTATGAATGTAGATATAAGAATTTATCTAACCAAGGACCACCTGCTGTCAGTAATAAAAAATGTCCCTGCTGGTCTACCAAAATGCTCTCTATCAATGCTTCCGCCAGTTACCTTGCTTTTAACAAGTTTAATATCACCTTATGAATTCACTCCCTCTCACCATTTATTTATCACCTTATGAAAATCATATTGTTTGTGTATATATATTACGTTAGTAACTAAAAGTTGTAATAGGACTGCTCATAAGAAACAAAATGATCTATAGAGAAGGTTAGATGTATTCCTCTATCATCGATTTGAACATGATTTTCTATGAATGTAGATATAAGAATTTATCTAACCAAGGACCACCTGTTGTCAGTAATAACTATAAATGTCCCTGCTGGTCTACCAAAATGCTCTCTATCAATGCTTCCGCCAGTTACCTTGCTTTTAACAAGTTTACTATCACCTTATGAATTCACTCCCTCTCACCATTTATTTATTGCACGCCATGACATAAACCAGGCAACCTGCTATGTAGAGAGCCTAGACAATACATTTTTATTATTCTCTATTCTTCCACTAGTTATATTATAAATATTATAGTATATATCATCTTATAAAATAAAAAGTGTTGAATTGAGGCTAAGTTCTAGGGAGAGTCAAGATGTATGCAACCCAACCTCCAATATATGGAGAGGTTGGTTCCGTGATTTTTTAGCATCTATCAATGGAAAATATCTCCATCACTTAGAAAATGAAAAAAATACTCTGAACAAAATTTGTAAATGCCATTTTACTACCGTTCTGAGTTTTACAGATTCCTCTCCACTTTAACTTCTCTTTCAAATAGGTACGAAGGTAGCAAACAGTTTTCAAATAGGTACGTAGGTAGCAAACAGTGATGAACGATGACCCCCCCCCCCTCTCTTCTCTCTCCAAGGTGACAAAAATCCAAGATATCTTAACAAAATTTGTGAAGAGAGGAATCAAGTGGTTAGTGGGTGAATAGTGAAACAAGGACAAGAAAGCTGGTCATACTGCACTTGAAAAACTATTAACATATGCAAAAAAATAGTATAACCACCTAAAATTAATAGGAAGTTTTATTTTAGGGTTATTTAGTAATAGGGTTATCGAGCTGATAACCTCTACCTGAACTATTGCGGAACAAAAATGGTTATTATGAAGGCTAGCTCAATCCATAAACAAATTTTGCAGTTTA
Source organism: Iris pallida (assembly GCA_029216955.1). Taxonomy (NCBI): domain Eukaryota; kingdom Viridiplantae; phylum Streptophyta; class Magnoliopsida; order Asparagales; family Iridaceae; genus Iris; species Iris pallida. The sequence continues at coordinate 35,925 of JANAVB010014303.1, forward strand.
CTCATATTAAGGTAAATTTGCAAATGTGCAGCTAAAAATTAAAAGGTGCATACCATAGTAAGCAGCCAAATCCTGCTCCTTACGGAAGCTTGAAGTTTCTGACCTTGGAGAGCTAGAAACATTTCTACTTCTAAATCCTAAATGAATGACTAATTTCTTTCCTTTAACCATCTCATTTTTGCTTGCAATTTTGGCAGCACATTCTTTAAAATGCAGACTTTGTACTTTATTAACCTCAGTTTTAACAGTAGATAATCGTTCTACAATGTTTTCTCCGACTTCTTTGGTAGGGCCATGCTTGTTTCTTCCTGATTGATAAACACCGGACTTCAAACCATTTTCTAAACTTCTGCTTGCTGAAGATAAGAGACTTTCCTGCCCATGATTCTTGTATGGGATCATCATATCGTTAGGCTTTTGATCTCTAGAGGAACTATCAAAAGACCTTTTCTTTCTGATTTTCCGAATTCTGGTATGATCCTTCTGGTCTAGTAACAAATTTTATGTGATAAGCTTTCTTATTTGTATTCTTATTTGGGGAGACATTATTGGACATAGACTTGCCATATTCTTTAGAAGTTTTGACAGAAAACTTCAAGGATTTCCCATAATCATTTTTAGTACTACAGGGCCACATTTCCCATTGTCCGAATCAGGTGTCACAGAAGATATATCTTCCTGGGAGGGCAATGCAGCACTAGCCCTTAAGCTAGTGATAAGTTCATGGTCGAACTCATCTTTCCTTCTCCAAAGTTCTTGCACAGCATCATCTATATCCTTGACCTGATAATTAGAAAATAAAAAATTTATTATCAAATTAAGCGATTATCTGTAAAGACTCCACACCTTTAGAACAACAAACAACACCTGATAACATTCACCACGACATGCAGCACATTGGTATTGAAGGTTTTGATCTGCCTGGAACTGCTGATATCTCTCATCACTGCAGATTATACAGAAAAAGTGCAAGTTGTCAATCAGAAATAAATGTCAATCAAGAATTTAAAAAATCATATGAAATGCAAAAATTAATTGACAAGAAAATTTTGGTGAGCAACTTTTGTTCTCGGGAAGTGAAATCTAACAAAATTTAACCCCGCATGGAGAAACAGAAGGAGATGGGATATGGAATATGGTTCCTTTTAGTTCCAAAGAGCTTACTACCCTTCTTTGTGGAACATAGAATTAGAACGAACAAACTTAAGTTGATTTACAAGTAAAAGCAATATTTTAAAAGGCATGAGGATTACTCGAGGCACTAGGGTCTTAACGGGAAGCGATACAAGGCATGGACTACACCGAAGCAAGGTAAATATTTTAGAATTTTTAAAATAATATAGTTTAAAATAAATAAACTTATATCTAATCAATTCATTGCAAACTAAAACTAAAAGTCGAGTACGCATTCACAAAGATAACAAAAGAGAGTTGATCATCATGAAAACAAACTATCACAAGTTTCATAATAATAATAATAATTGACAAAATCCTAAAAGTACCATCATCGTCACCAACACTACCAATGGATTTTGTATCCTTCATCTTCATCATTCTCCAATACAAAAGCTATTAATTACAATAGAAAGATTAGTTATTATACTTGATGCATTTGATACCGTTTCTATCCTTAGGATCCAGTTGGTGACAATATTTCCAACTATGAACTTTTCTTCATTGACTTGTTAACATAAATGTCATGATAGAAAAGCTATTAGTTAAATTGTTATATAACACTAAAATATTAACACACATCTATTGCAGAAAAGGGAAAAAGAACAAAAAGAAAAGAAAAGAACGCTATGTCAATAAGTGTCGTGTGCTCCAATTGCGTCCTTGCTACTGTGTGTTTGCAATATCACAGATGGATACAAGGTCCAGAAACTATGTATCTTCGGAAAGATGGATGGTGTACTTGGTCTCAAGGAAATAGAACTGCATAATGTATTTCTCTATATTGCAAAGTAGTAATATAAGTTGCATTAAAGCTTCTTCCCAAAGAATGGTATCAGCTTTTCTATCTACTCCCTAGCTATCATACATTAATAGGAAATGGCTTTGTTCACATATTTGCTCATCGACTAGACCCATAAATGGACCAAGGTGTTGTATATTGCTCTCTCATCTAGTGTATTTATACAAGGAGATGATAGGTATGCATGACATACGTAAGGACCACTTTACTTGCAAAACCACCGTTCAGCAGTGTCTGCAGGACCGCTAATTGAGTATACCTCTATGAGTTAGACATGTTTATCTGTGCTTACTAACTCCCTAGTTAGTATATCATAAGACTTCTCCAACTCCATCTATGATGTGCTTAATGTCTTAAAAACAGATAAAGGGGAGTTGCATGAGGAACTAACATCCAGCATATACATTGAGCTGACTAAAGATTATATCAACAGCCTCATGGTACATTGATCAAGTTGCAAGGGAGCGGTCAGGCTGTTCAGAAGATACCAGCAGCAGATAAAACTACAATAAACGTGGTTCCGATATGAAATATGGCATGGTCTGCATTAGGCAAGGTCTGGTACTTCTTCTCTAAATCAATTTGTGTATAGAGCAGTTTATTTGATGTTTTCAGTTAAATTTCAACGACCCGACTTGTGGATACAACTGCATAGGGTTTGAATAATTAGCTGTTAGACTGAATCCATGAAGGATAGCCTTAGATAATGATCTTGACATGTCAATGTCATTTATATATGTTCCTCGAAGTCCCGTGCATTGTTTGTGGCCGTAAGGGTCTTCCATACTGCATAATGTGATAGTTCATACTTTCTTAAGGAAAGTTGGAATTTGAGGTCAACCCTCAAGTATTACATCTGAACCTTATATCTAAGGGTTGTTACATCAGACTTTTGGCTCGTTTTTTATTCATGCATGCTACTAACATCAATGTATCATGTATTGTTGAAAATACATCATATCTGATGCTTCATTCTAGTTATTTACTACTCACTACTAAACATAATAATCAAGACAAAAGCAAATTATTAGTTCTTGCCTTCTGCGCCCTTTTATATCAAGGCAGCATCTAGCATAATGGCAAATCCAACCACCTTTCCCCCATCAAATAGATGTTTCCTTTAGCTAGGAGGATTTTGGAACATTTCTCCATATACATGAGCTTCATCAAGTCAACAGTCATTCACAATAATTGCTCAAACTTTCATGATCCTTCCCACATTTTTGGGTAATGTCATTTTTTTGAAAGCACTTAGTTGTGTTATCCTTTCCATGAGCGTTCTTAAGTCTTTCCCTCCTCTTTTTCTGGACCAATGAAACAATACTCTGGGAAGCCTTCAACGTTCTACCATAATCCATCTTAATATTCTTATTTTCTACATCCATCTTATTTTCTACATTCATTCTAAGAAAGCAACATTTTTGGATACTGTCATCTTGGACTACTGCTAATTAATCTAACACCAAACAGAATTGTGTAGGGGTTGACAACAGAAAATAAATCAATCAAGATGGAAGTGTGACGTAAATATTTATTTGCAGTAATAAGTTGACATTGACCTGATGCCATCACATGCGCAATGCACCCATCTTTCACAAACATCACAACAAACCATGGGGGTTGTCTCAGAATCTCTGTAAACCTGTTGAAATTAAAAACAAAAATATTAGGTGTTGCATGATGTTCTCTCTTGGAAATATGTATCATGTAGTGCTCTGTGCTAAATAAACTTTAATTTGTAGAATTAGTAAAATTTATCTTTGTATTTCCAAAATAAATAACTTTTCTGAATATTAGTCAACCATAATAGTTAGGGTGAATAATCTGGAAGACCCCTAATGTTTGTTTGTCAAACCTTTTGCCCACCTCCCACCCACCCCCCCCCCTCCACACACTCACAGAAAAGTCTGTTGAACTTAGAAAAGAAAGATGACAAAATTATCACTCCACGTAAACTATTGTCAAAGGAAAACATCCTCAATCATCTCCTTTCCTCCTATATGCAATGACGCACCTCTTTAGCATCTGAACAGTTTCACGGCGCATGGCGAGACACAAGATAAGCCTAACGCCAAAGGCGCAGCATGCGCCTCATTGAAGCGAGGCACAATTTTTTGTGTTTTTATAATAATCTAGAAAATACAATTAACAAGTATCTAAACAACAATCTAGCTTACAATTCTTAAAAACACCTTATAATCTATAATCATTCTATCGATTTTACTATATAAACAGGTACAACCTTATGCAAAACAAAGTTAAACCTGATTATTATACAACAATACATTTGCTATAATATATAGCAAAAAATCCTCACAACTGATTGCATAAGTGCCAACAAAACAAAGTATTTTAGTTAGTCGAATAGCTTAACTAGCAGATTACCTTAAACATCAAGCAATGGTAATAACTCAAATAAGATTTTGCGAGAATTCAGAAGATATCTACAAGCATTGTAACACCATCCTAACATGAGGGAGAAGAAAAAAGTGTAATGGGAAACAACTTGCTGAAAACATCGGCATCCAAATTCGCTCTCTACAACAGGTGCATTGTTGGATTAGTGATGTGTCATAAAATGTTCATTTTCCTCAAAGAACTTGCAGGTGTGGCGGTCATACCAATCTTGCAATATGATGTTCATTGAGATAATGAGAAGAGAAGTAACAAACTAACAAAGAACTTGTAGGTCGTTAAGTAACAGGACATAAAAAATGATCATGCATCAAATGAAATAATAGCAAGTAACAAAAGAAATGCAGAAATTAAAAAAAAAATTAAACGAAGAAAATGTAATAGAAAAAATAAACTGACCTTGAGAGGAAAGAAGAAGTAGAAGAACAGGAGGTGGAGGAGGAGGCTCTGATCGGTTCTGGTCGGTGAGGGAAAGAGGAGTGGCTTTCATAGAAAAGAAAGACAAAAGAAGGAAATGATCCGACTATTAAGGTTATTATTGGGGTGGGTTTACTTGTGGGCCTCTAAATGGTCAAGCTAATTTAAGTATGAAAAAAAACAAAGAGTACCATTTCTGACTCCATAAGTAAAAACAAAAACACACAAAGCATGACATGCACCATTTTTGACGCCATGCGCCATGGCGCGGTATACCGCACTAAGGCACGTGCCTATACTCAGCCGAGCGCCACAAGTGTTGCCGATGCACCACGTAATGCCTCGCATTATGTGCGCGTCCCAATTCGCCGTTGACAACACTGCATCTGATCACTTTAGATGGTAGTTATCTATTAGTAAGCCCAATATGCTAGTTAAGCATTTGGATAAGAAAGTACATGAGTTAATTAGTTATGAGTGTATGCATAATGTGGGACTCATAAATAAACTACAAAATCAGTACAGTAACAGATGAAAGAGAAATGATTTATGGAGATTTTGAGGGTCCTAGTTTAGGATTTTGGGACTCGTAAAATAGAACCGTAACAATGTGACAATGCCTCTGAAGCTCCTATAATATGTCTACCAATACTTTTGATAAAAATCAGTGACCCTAACTCCATTGCGCCCACTCCTCTTAGGATATTCCGGAGTTTAACCGAAACGGGGAGAGAGAAGAGAGAGAGAGACAGAGAGTTATATGCAACGGTAATAATGCCTCTGAAGCTCCCTTTAATCACACATGTACCACCCCCTATATATTTTGGTAGAAATCAATAACGCTAACTCCAAAGCGATCCACTCCTCAGCTTCTCTCCTTTTCGTGAACCCACTGA
>JANAVB010014304.1:0-14789 GCA_029216955.1 Iris pallida
ATTATTTTTCTGTGGCTTGGAATCATTTTGGTGGATATTTCTGTGGATTATTTTGTGTTGGAAAATATTTGCAGGAGTTTGTTGGCGCACTTCCCAGTTCTTGGGTTTGTCCCGAAATAGAGGAAGTGCTGCCCAAATTTTTACAAAACTATATTTATATTGATTTCAAATTGGCTTTCAAAAATGAATTTCTAAACTGATTTTTCGGGCGACGACCGTACCGGTCTGTGGGCCCCGACGAAATGCAAACGCACCGGTCCGACCGGACGTTGTGGTATTAGCCGAATTTTGAGGAATGGACCGAGTCTGAGACTCTTAGCTATCTTTTTAATTATTTTAATTAATATTTAGGCTATTATTTATAGTTATTTAATTCCTGCACTTTATTTTAAGTCATTTTCTCTTATTTTGATGTAAAGAAAATTGTACAGGGCATAAGCCCACCCTAGGACCATTAGCTGTGCCATTGTATTGTGTAGCATAGTTTTATTTTATTTTTCTGGTGGATGTGAAATTTGGGTGGTTTTTGATTAGTCGCATAATCGTAGATTAGAGCGCGATTTACTGATTAATTAAGAAGTAATTAAAATGGATAAAATATTAGTAAATAACTAGTTCACGGTTTATCACTAAAAGAAACTGTATTTTTATAAATATATTACAAAAACTCAAAGTTTTCCCAAGTTAAATTGATTCTCGTGTATTTCCAAATAATCCAATTAACCGGCTTAATCAACGCACGTAGTTGCGACGTAATCGTTAGTAGATTAATACAACATAAAACCTGACTAGGACATGACTACTAGAGATTGCAACTAGCACACTTAGTCTGGTTATTCAAGGTTCTAAGTCGAGTTCTCAACTGTAGGAACTCGAAGTTACACTGACTCCTCCTCGGTACCGACTCGTCTATCCAGTCATTCTAAAACAAAGGCAAGTGCAGTTATGTCTATTTGGTAATTTATCTAGTAATTGTTTTATTGCAATTTTAAACCACATTGCTACACGGAACTCTCTCCTAGAGTTCAAATATTGACTCATTGATTGAATCTGATTGACTCGGGATATTGGGGGAGTAGTGTAGCGTCTATGACCAATACCCTATATTGCATCATTGATTGTGCGAGCTGATTCCTCCTATGCACGAGGATAGGCCGGACCATATCATTAGGATATAATTGAATCATCCCAAGCCGGTCATAGTTCGTTACCTACTCAAATCATATTGTTTTCAATTGTAGAATTGTTGGAAAATATTGTTAAAGTATTTCAAATTTAACATTGCAAATTTCAAATTATTATTTGAATTATTGGATATTCGTAATTGTACTTTGCTCCCTCCTGACTGGAGACCCAACATTTTAGGTATCACTGATGAGGCTTTGTTACGCGATCCCAAGACGAGGAATTCGAGATTGCTGAGCTGTTTGCCTAGAGTTTTTCTTTATTCATGATGTAAAAAAATGGTTTAAGTTGTATCTTTTATTTCATGTAAAAGTTTAATAAAGTTTTAAATTTTCGATGTTGAGTTGTGACAAATTATAGTGTTGTTGTATGGTTACATGCTACTGAACAGCTTACTGCCGCCGTCTCAACAACGGTGCAGGCTGGGCATGATCCGACTAGACCCAAATATTGGGATCGGGTCGTGACATTTTTAGTGGTGGCCCATGCAGGTCTGAACAACAACTTAGGAAAAACATACCTAGAAACAATTAGAACATTAGAACATCAATTTGTCACAACATAGGACCGAAATATATTATAAATAAATATTTTTGTTTGATTATAGACTGGTAGGATACCTTGTTTATGTTTGCATCCTAAACCATCCAGAGAATGACCGTTGACCAAATCCTGCTGGCGATGAGGTGTCATCTCCGGATCATACCCCATCTCCTCAACCAAGCCCAGGGTCCTTTCCCTCGCGGCTGTTTGACCGTCCTCATAGTGCATCCAGTGAAGTTTTCCCTACACTGGTGATTCCTACCTCATCTCAAACCAAGTTGCATTTTCTTGGTGGAGTATTCATTTTTGTTGCTCCCCAGTACCAGCAAACACCTCCCAAATGGTTGTCCTATTTCAGAAACCCTGGAGTTCCAGAAAGCACAAGATGAAGCCCAGCAGGAACAGAAGAATATCACGAGAGAAGACATGAAGAACGTCAATGATGTAGCCTTAGTTATCTCCAACCAAGTTAGAGCAGAACTTTTGTCCTAGGAAGGATACCCCTGAATCTAGAAGATATTTGGGTCCCATCAAGTACCCTACTTTCCGGCAGCCTTGTCGTAAGAAGCTATGGGCTTGTAACTATTGCAAGAGGCCTGGTCATCAGACCGTTAGTTGCCGCAAAAGATTGGGACAATGTTTGGCATGTGGATCTGCTGAACATCGGATAAAGGACTGCCCTTTATCTTTCTATCAAACCAGAGCTCATAACCCAGCAACACCTGTTAGGCCACAACCTAGGGACTCTCTTCCTATCTAGCAGACCTTGCCTCCTACAAAGGCATGATGCAGACTCGAAGTTCATAGAAGATGAAGGACCAGATCAATGAAGGCTCTAGGATTTATGCAGAATGGAACTCTACCTTAGGGAGTACCTATCTTGTTTATGTCCAAGAAGGATGGAACAACGGATGTGCATCGATTACCAGACACTAAAGAAATAAGTACTTTCTGTCCGGGTCGAGGATCTGTTTGATCTGGTTATGGAGATAGGATGTTTCGAAGTTTGACTTAAGATTTGACTACCATCAAATCAAAGTCAGGAAAGAGGACATTTCAAGACGGCGTTCAAACACCAAGTATGGATAGTTTTCTTTGGTCAGGACGTTAGACTGACAAATGCTTCTGCTGTGTTCATGAATCTCATGAACAGAGATTTTCATGAGTATTTGAATCAGTTTATCTTCTCCATAGATAACCTTCTGATATATTGAAGACTGAAGAAGAGCATGAAGAACACCTGAGGAAGTTTTGAAAACTTTGAGGAAAAAGAAGTTTTATGGTAAGTTATCTGAACGTGGATCTTTGACAAGGTGGACTTTTGGCCATGTTGTCAAGAGAAGAAATTTTGATGGAAGATAGCTGCTGTTGAAAAGTGGTATACCCCAAGTTCAATTCGGAAGGTTCTTGAACTTGGCCGGCTACTATCAGAAGTTCGTAAAGGATTTGCCAAGATTGCTGAGCCAATGACGAAGTTCACCTGGAGGAATGAAGAGTTCATCTGAACGAAAGTTTGCCAAGCGGCATTGAGGAGCTGAAGAAGAGACTTACCACTACACCAATCCTCGCGCTACCCACAGGAACCGGTGGGTTCTCAATTTACTGTAATACCTCTGGATGATGGTCTTGTTGAAAGCTTCTGCTAATCCGTTAGCTACCGGATTATATGCGGTAGAAGCCACATTGTTGATCCGATGATCGTCACAGAATTGAGTAAATTTTTGGCTGACGAATTGTGGTCCATTATCATGAATAATGCGTCGAGGAACACCAAATCTGTAGATGACATGATGCTTGATAAAGTTGATGACATTGGAAGTTTTGACTTCAGATAACGGAATAGCTTTGGCCCATTTGGAGAAATAATCAGTTATTGCGAGAATAAACCGATGACCTTTTGATGACGGCGGATTGATCGGGCCGATAATGTTCATGCCCCAAGCTTCGAAGGGCCATGATGTTGCCGTTGGATGTAGAAATTCTGAGGGTTGATGAATAAAATTTGCATAGATTTGACAAGCTTTATACTTTCTTGCATATTCGATGGAATCTGATACCATAGTGGGCCAATAATAACCCATACGTCGAATACGGTCTTGAAGTTTTGGTCCAGGCTGATGTGCTCCACAAATTCCATCATGTACTTCGCGAATAATTTGTTGCCTCATCACCGGCAACACATCGAAGAAGTAAACCATCATAAGCTCGACGATATAAGGTTTTTGTAGTATGATTGTAATAGAATCTGAGTGATCGTCGTCTGATAGATGCTGCCTCACTCGAATTATCTGGAAGAATATCATACAATACGAAATCTAAGAAAGAAAGTCTCCAATCTTTATCCGTATTCTGAGTCTTAGTTGAATTACTGAAGATGAATTCCATGCTAGAATCAGATGAAGATGATAATGATTTACGACTTAATCCAAATCCTCTTGTTGCATTGACATCATGAGATGTTGATTCTTCAATGTCAACTGGAAGTCCTAAAGTTAGATTGTTTTCGAGATAAAATAATTCTCGATTGCAGACAACAATCATTTATTAACGTCTAATTGGAATAGCTAACACCGCCGCAAGATTAGCAAGAGCATCAGCTTCTGTGTTACATGCTCGCCTAACATGCTCAATGAAGAAACCTTCAAATAAAGAAGCCATAGATATAGCCGATCTATGATAAGGAACCAGATCTTGATGGCGAACTTCATAAGTACCCCTTATCTGATTGACAATGAGTTTAGAATCTCCATACGCTTCAAATGTTGAATATTCAGATGTTTAGCGAGTTGAAAACCAATAAGCAGTGCATTGTACTCAGCTACGTTGTTTGAACATGGTTGATCGAGAGAATAAGCTCTTTGGATAGCAAGACCTTCTGGCGACACAAGAACGATTCCAACCCCAGCGACAATGTCACCATTAGGACCTATTCTTGAAGCTCCATCAAAGAATAGACGCCAAGTAGGATCTTCTTCAGCAATTTAGTTTGAATCTAGGACTTCATCTGGGATTTCATCATAGAGTTTTGAATTTTCTGGAATTGAATGAGCAGCCAGAAAATCAGCTAAAGCTTATCCTTTGACTGATTTCTGAGGGATATAGTGCATATCATACTGAGCAAGTAAGATTCCCCAGTTAGCCAATCGAGAATTTAAAACACTGGGTTTCTTCATCATGACCCGTATAGGATTGATCCTGGAAATGACATGAATAGTCTGGCCAATGATATAATGTCGTGTCTTTTGAACAGCGAACATCAGGGCTAGACATTCTTTTCGACCGGTGAATATCGAGGTTCAGCTCCGATCATAGTACGACTGAGATAGTAAATGGCTTATTCATGACCATTTTTATTCTTTTGAGCAAGCAGCGCGTCTAATGAATGACTCATTGCTCGGGTATATAGGAGGAACGGTATTCCTGAGACAGGAGGTACCAATACTGGAGGGCTCATCAGATATTATTTTATATCATCGAATGCTTTCTGACATTCATCATTCCAGATAAAAGAAACACCTTTCTTCATAAGTTTATTGATGGTCTGCAGCGTCCTGAAAGATTAGAGATGAATCTTCTGATATAAGCGATCCTTCCTTGAAATCCTTGTAGCTCTTTTAAGGTACGTGGAGGACGCATCTCTTGGATGGCTTTGATCTTCTCGGGATCTATGTGTATACCTTTCGAGGTAATGACGAAGCCGAGAAATTTGCCACTAGAGACGCCTAAGAAGGACTTAGTAGGGTTCATCTTGATGCCGACGCATTAGATCAAAAATAGTCTTCAAATCTTGGATGTGATCCTCTTTTTGTCGACTTTTGACTGCAATATCATCAACGTAGCATTCGACTATTTTTCGTAAATGTTCACGAAATATAGTGCTCATGGCTCGTTGATAAGTTGTTCCTGCATTCTTGAGACCGAATGGCATAACTGTATAACAGTATGTACCGATCGGCATTCTGAAAGAAGTGTGTTTCTCGTCATCTGGAAATATTTTAATCTGATTATACCCAGAATACCCATCCATGAATGACATCCGTTCAAACCCACAGGTATTATCGATCATAACATCAGTAATTGGTAGAGGGAATTCGTCTTTAGGACATGCCGCATTGAGATCGCGGTAGTCTATGCATACTCTGATTTTGCCAGTCTTTTTAAGGACAGGAACTATATTAGCCACCCAATCGGGATGTTGTTCCTCTCTAATAAACCCAGAGGCCATGAGTTTATTGACTTCAGCTTCAATTGTATCCATAATGTCTGGACGAAATCGTCGCTGTTGTTGTTTGACCGGTTTAGCATTCGGCATGATATTGAGTTTATGAGTTGCAATTTATGGATCAAGTCCTGGCATATCTTCATAACTCTAAGCAAAGACATCGATGTATTCACGAATAAGTTTGATCATATCTTGCTTATCAGTTTCTGAAAGACTTTTACTAATGAATATTGGTTTGGGGGATCCCTCTTCACCAACATCTATTTGAACAAGTTTGTCTTCAGTCGGAGGTTCTTTTTGCTCGAATCGGAACTCGTATTGATTATCTAACCTTTGGGCCCATTGTTCTGATTCAGGTGAGATTTCAAACTCGTCTTCGTTTTCATCATTTTCTTCAGAACTGTTAATGGAGACCATGTTGGCAGACAGAATGTTGTAGTAGAAGTCACCGATACTTGTATCAGAATCCCAAAAGGTAGTACTAGAAGAATCAGATCTCTTATCTTCGTCAGATTCGGGATCTTCATGGACAGTATTGATAAAAGGAGTAGGAGCAATATAACCCAATCCGCATTTTGTCCTCCCATATTTCAGAGAAGGAATCCGAACAGGCATTTTTTCTTCCTTTTCCATTATTGAGGCCAGTTCTGTAGTCATAGCCCATATTTTTAATGATGTCTTTAGATTGCTGACTATAACGACGTAGTTGTAATCTTCCAGTATCATCATTTTTGTCATCATCTTCTAAATCAGAAGGATTCTGGGGCCCTTTGTAGAAGAATATTGGAATATCTCCTGGTTTTCTACTAGGAACCAGAAAGTATGAAGTTTGTACTGGTTCTAGGGATACATCTGTATGAAAAGTCTGTACAACTCCTATGGTTATTGTTCTCAAGTCATCTAACAAATGCAAATAACTATGAACATGATTACACACATCAATATACTGCAAAGATGGAGACTTTTCATTAAATTTAAAAGTAGCAGTATTTACATTGGGAGAAGGCTGAGCCTTAGAAATCTTAGCCAAATCAATGACTAAAGGGGGAGAAGAAGAACGAGAGGCAGTTTTGTTTCGATTAAGATCGATAACAAATGGCTCAGAAGAGGTGAGCTCCCTTGAAGCCTGAGATGGAAGAGTAGTCCGCCCTCCAACAGGGATTACCAGAGTATTCTGTTTTATATGTGAAGATACAGGAACTGTAGTACGCCCACTGACAGAAATGATCAGTGTATCTTGAGTAGACGACTGAGGTAATGGAGAGATCCGTCGCTCACTGGAATAATGAAAGAACCTTCTCCAGAGGGTTTAGGAGATTGTTGCTGAGTAGTTCGACCTTTAACAGGAATTATCAAGGCCTCACTTTGCGGATCCTCTTTCTCCATAGCTTGTATCACCCTTGTATACTCTTCTTTGTATATCCGGGAATTATTGAAATAAGCTTCAACCCCATGGAAAGGATTTATATCAGCAACTTCCTTTTGACTCTTCCATTGCTGTCAATGTATTTAAAACACTGATGAAGAGTAGAAGGCACCATATTATTTTCATGAAGAAAGGGCCTCCCGAGAAGAAGATTATAAGATCCCACGATCTCGATCACATAGAAAGTGACTTTGGATCTGAAATTGCCTATCTGAAGTTTCAGATGAATCTTTCCCAAAGGCTCGCTTCGGCTTTGATTGAATCCCAGGATAGTAGTAACCGTCTTGAAAAGCTTGTGAAGAGGGATTTTTAGTTCATCCAACAGACTCTTTGGCATTATACTTATAGCAGACCCTGGATCAATGAGGATACGATCTATCTTCATCGTATCGATATAACCGGTGTAGTAGAGAGGCCGATCATGTCGATTATCCTCCAATAGCATGTCGTCTTGTGTAAAGGTGATATTTGGGATAATCTCCAATACACTGTTACAATGTAAACAAGTGGCAGGTTCTTCATCTGGCTTCTTTAATTGTGCAAGACAAGAGTCAGCCTGAAGAAGTGCCTCACTTAACGTCTCTCGAGTCTCTTTAGAAAGACGTAGAAGTTCAAAGAGAGACATTCTAGCTGGAGTATTAGCAAGTTGAGCTAGAATATCGAAGTTATACGATTTCTGAAGCCCAAGAGGAGGAGACTTCTTGATTGGTTTATCAAATAGAGCCTGTTGTTTGCCTTTCTCAAGAGCTGTGGGCTTGGAAGGAGTAGGTACAACCGGTGCAGTTGAAGGAACAAGTGCAGTGGATGATTCTTCTTCAAGAGGAGCATTAGGAGCAACTTTGTCAGCTGGAGGGATATTAGAAGTATCCTCAGGACTCTTGGAATAATCCTTTAGATAAGGTTTCCTTGTTCTAGTAGCACCAGCAAGTGCTTCTTCTTTATCTTTTGGCTCTGTGTCGGAAGTAGATCCGAAAGAAGTCATATAACATGACTTAGTTTTCCCAGCCTTCTTAGATTTTCGGGAAGTAGTCTTTTGAAGATGAGGAGATTCAAAATCTGCCACTAGATCAGGATGAATCCATATGATTTCTCCTGTTTCCATAGTGATTGGTACTAATCCTTCAGACTGTGGAGGAGGAATATTTACTATTTCAAGAGTTGCCTTGGGAATAGGAACGATCCCGCTTTCAAGGAGTTGAGGAGGGAAATCTTCGAATTGCATAGAGACGACGTTGGAGGTGACAGTCTTCTCTTTCGGAGTAAGAGTAATAGCTCCAGATTTAATCATTTCCTGGATCTTTCCTTTCAGTACATAACATGTACGAACTGTGTGACCCAACATTCTGTAGTATGGACAGTATTTAGGATGATCCGTCTTACCAGCTTTATCAGGTTTCTTGATTTCAGGTAATTATATTTTATTACCTTTCAGCAGACATTCAAAGATACCAAGGACATCATCGTCATCAAAAGAGTATTCTTCTTTGGGGCGAGGTACTCTTGGTTGTTGAGTCGTAAAGGCAGGAGGAGTTTGAACAGTCAATGCGTCTTTACTCTGAAGATTAACTTCAAGGGTTTCTTTTCCCTTACGAGTATTGGATTTAGCATTATTGTTAGTACTTTGACCTGTTTCTTTGGGAGTCATCTGCACTCCTAAACCTTTGAAAGTTTCAGCACTAATTTCTGCGGCTTTGGCACTAACTATGAAGGAAGGCCAATCTTGAATTTGAGTAGATCCTGTCCACATGCTGATGATTGGCAACAAATTTGATTTGTATGTGTCGATGGTGACAGCATCAGGAGTTCCAAGAGGCATCTTCAGAGCTTCTCTTCGAAACCGTTCAATAAAATCCTCTGTAGTTTCATTATTTTTCTGCTTGATTCTTATAAGAGCAGACATAGTCATGTCATTGAGCCCTTCATAGAACCGTTCAAGAAACATTTATTTGAAACCGGCAAATGAAGTAATACACCCATCCGGGAGACTTCTATACCATTCATAAGTCGTTCCTTTGAGACATCCGACAAACACCCGAGTAAGGAGGGCGTCACTTGGTTACAGCTGGTCAGTCATCACTTCAAAGTGATTAATAAATTGACTCGGAGAAGTGGTTCCATCATAGAATGAAATAGTAGGAGGCTTGTATTTAGGAGGATACGATACTTGCTTCCATTCTGTTGGATAAGGTTGCTTGATGCCTAACCTTTGTAAACCATCCTTCTGTTTGAATGCCTCAAATTGAGTTCAAAGATTCCTCAATTCTTCAGTAACAACTCCGGAGGATTGTGGAGTTGTGGCTTGTAGAGAATAGTTAGGAGGAGGAACAGCATTATAAGCACTACCTCCAGCTTCCGAATAACTAGGATCTGGTTGAGCTTGTCCAGGAGTATTGGATTGTACTGCTGGAGGAACTTGTACTGGACTTACACCAGTGTCAATTGGTATGGCATCTGGTACAGTCTGTCGATTTTGCAGCTGGGTTGCCATGAGTTCATACATCGACTTCATAGTATCAGGCATAGATTTCATTTGCTGTTCCAAAGAAGCAATCCTTTGGTCTTGAGGAGTTATCGAAGAAGAAGGTTCATTATTCAATTCAGTATTCCCATCCACCATATATGTTGTGACTGTACGAGGGATTGTTGATGAATTAGTGGATGTTGTATGTTCTGAATTACTGCTTTGTGTATCAAAGTCATTTGTAGGAGAATTACCCCCCAGTAGGAAGAGGTGGGAAGTTAGATTCTCCAAGAAATTCAGAATAATCTTCAGAAACCGAAGTTCTTTGATTAGAAGCCATGACTCTTGATCTGGTGCCTCTATATACTCTATCTGGACTATCAGTTCTACCCCCAGTATCCCGAGAGGTCATGTTGACAGAAGCAAACAGAGGTTCATCTTCATCAGGCATAGGTTCACACTGAATCCGATTGAAGACAGATTATCGTTTAGTTTGACATCTGCATTGTATTATGACTCTCGGTTGGAAGTCACATTCATAATCAGCATGGTCATGATCCATTGATTGACATCTGCATTGAATTATGACTCTTGGCTGGAAGTCACATTCAGCATGGTCATAACCCATTGATACGGAATTATTCCTTCTTTTCTGTTGAAGGTGTTCTCGTAAATCTGTCTGTGAAGATTGAGGTACATCAGAGAACATTCTTTATGAATTTTTAGGAATATATTTTCGGTTCTTGGGTCTTGATGGCTCTTGATTATATAGAGAGTGATTAATCTGAGCCACATAATTTTTAGCATACTCTGCATCCGGATCTTTTATTTTCATATTCGATTGGTGTGGTTTTTTAATACCAGAAGTACTTCCCAAACGGGTTTGATTAAGTTTTGCTCTTAGATCAGTTGGAGGTAACACATTGGTTTTTGAAACTTGGAGTTTTCCTTCCATTGATCTGGATATTTGCAGAGAAGGAAGAGTTGAACCATCCCCTTGATTAGGAGTTGGTAATAGACCCTATTTTATAGACAAATTCTGTGCCCAATTCGAAGAAGTCGTAGAAGAAGACATTAAGAAATGTTTCTTCTTAGATTTATTCAAGTTTTGAGACATAGAATGTCCAGAAGGAAGAGTAGTCAAAAGACCATCTCCTTTTCTTTGACTAACAAAACTGTCAGTCAAAGCTGTTCCTGAAGTAAACACTACAGGAGCAGAAGAAACAACTAAAGAGTTATTTCTTTTCGAAGGGACTTTGTGAGCCGTTTGTGGAGGAGTTCTAGCAAGACCACCCCCAGTTCTAGTAAAACTTGGCAAAGAAGAAGAGATAGCTAAATTGCTATTCTTCTTAGAGTATGCTGGTGACAATTTGGCTAAGGAGCCAGTATTGTCAGCGTATAAAGTCTTGGCTAAAGAGCCAGATTTTGATACGCACACTGAGTCAGAGAGAATTGACTTATTGGATGACGTATGCAGAATACACGCTAAAATAGGCTTGATTAAAGAATCAGTGCTGTTAGCATGACTTTTGAATTTAGAAACACACACTGGAACAGATTTGGCTAAGGAGCCAGTGCTGTCAGCGTGACTTTTGCCTTTGAGATTGCACGCTGGAACAGATTTGGCTAAGGAGCCAGTGCTGTCAGCGCAACTTTTGACTTTAAGATTGCACGCTGGAACAAGCTTGGCTAAGGAGCCAGTGCTGTCAGCGTGACTTTTGACTGCTGTCGTCTTCGAGCACACAAGAGTGTGCGTACTTGCAGTAGAGTCCTTGCCAGTGTTAGGAGTAGACACTTTGGCAGAAACTTCACCATTGGTTGCCAACAGATTCTTAGGGACGTACACAGATTGTCTCTTCGACTTGACAGTGGTGATGGAGGCTGAAGTGGGCTTGCCACCCTTAGCCCGCTGTATTTCTTCGTAGGCGAGTTGATCGAATTGGATCGATATCACCTTCTTCGTCGAGCTGGCTGACGAAGTGTCGCATTGAGTTGTTACCATCTCAGAAGAGGAGATGGTTTTCCCTAGCAGAGTTGCCAATTTTTTTTCCATAAATAAATTCACTTTATTTATTGTGTTTCTAGGAAAATTACAACTGTAGGAATCCGATCTAGAAGACGATCGCTATATCCCTTGGACGATGTGAAGAAGAAAAGCTCTCAAAAATTCAACAGCAATTTAGATATCTATGTCTCTGTATAATGAATGAGAAAAGAACTCTATTTATAGAGTCAAAAATAACTGAAAAGATAACTGTCTTCACAACCTGTGCATAGTTGAAAATTATGCAGGATTTAACATATACAAGGTTATGAGCAGTTACTGGACGTGGCTTGTAACTGTTGGACACATGGCAATCGTACATGAGTCGTGTGCAAGTTACAGGACACGCAGGTGAGAGATCGGTGGCATGGCTGCCACGTACTCCAATTTGATGAAATCCACGCAGGCTTGTTGAGGACGAAATCCACGCAGACTTGGGGGAAGAAGGCTCAAAATACACGCAGACTTGAGACAGAAGGCTCAAAATATACGCAAGCTTGAGGCAGGAACATAGAAGTTCAAAATACACGCAGACTTGAGTCAGAACTGCCAGCTGTCTTGATTCGACGTGCCTCGACTGACATAAAATCTCTGACATTGATTGCCTTGTCAGTCGCATTAAATGACAATAAGCTCTTTTGGTACGCCAACTTGATGAAGGCTGAGTCTTGTTGAAGAAGATTTCGAAAGTCACGCAATAGTCGGCTGTGATCTCTCGAGTTCCATGCATACGTGACATACGAGGAGACATTCTTTGACTGTCGTATTGTCAGTCATAATGACACTCTGACAAATGATGAGTTGTTTCTGCGTAACTTTTAAACATTGTCTTGATCGACTCAGCGTGACTTTTAGACTTTGTCCTGATCAACTCAGCGTGACTTTCATTTTTAAAGCCTACACCTGTAGGCAGACAATAAGTAAAGGTGCAATACGAGCTAACATGTGCTCGCCGACTAAACGCCTCAAAAGAATAATTTTATAATACAGTGGGAGGACAAAAAGAAATCCACTCGTTGCCAGGGTTTTGCCTGATGGTCACCATCTGGCTGGAAGGTAGGTTGGACCTCTGGAGCTGCTCCAAAATCTAGCCATACAAAACCAGCTGGGTCAGACCCCAGAAAGAGCAAGTGCCACAAAGGAGGCTTCACTTAGGAACTAAAACCAACATATCACAAGTGAATAATTAAAGAGAATTTATAAAAAAAACTGATAATAATAGGGATAACAATTATAGATTGAGTACGAGGAAACCATTCAAGTAGCCAGACTGCAACCCTTAAACCAAACAAGGACCGAGGTTACAGCCCTTCACCTGAATAGAAACACGTCTCAACTACTTGTTGGTAAGCAGGAACATAGGGTAAAATAAGTCAATAAACGAAGAGAGGACACAGAACTGCTCCGGGAGCCAGGTTACAACCCTTAAACCAAATAAGGACCGGGGTTGTAACCCTTCGCCTGAACAACACTGGGCTTCTGATCTTTATTGTTGAGGCCAGTATAATAATCATGCTATTGAAATAAGTAAAAGATGACGAGCATGGCATGAAGAGTAATAAGACAATAAACGAAGAGAGGACACAGAACTGCTCTGGGAGCCAGGTTACAACCCTTAAACCAAACAAGGACCGGGGTTGTAACCCTTCGCCTGAACAGCACTGGGCTTCTGATCTTTATTGTTGAGGCCAGTATCAATAATCCCGTCATGTAACAATCTTATACAAGATCGGGGCAAGACTAAGCTGGGCTAATTCTATCCAATCAATCACGGTCATGCAATGAGTACGGCTTGATACTTTAACTAACTAGGGTTATCACATGCCTAGTTACTAGCAAGATACAATGAGATTATTCCAACAGCCACCAGCCCTGCAGACCATCCAGGTTATCCGGATCGAATGTCCGTTTATGAAGGGTGCACCACATGACTGTGTGCTGAAAATGTGCCCTACTCGTCAGTAGGCTACAAGTCCGCTAGTGCGCCCAGATAACGGGATTGCTTGTAGCTGAAAAATCTCTTCATGACTACTGATTTATTCTAGTATTAGCCGTAGTTAATTTCAGTAGGTACCCCTGTAGCCTCCCTCCCCGGAAATTTTTCAAAATATGTTTTTATTATTTATTTGATTTAAATAGTGATTTTAGAATTTTATAAATAATTATTTAGTTAATTATTACGGTAGATAATTTTAGCCATAGGTTGGGATTTGGAGTACAAGGTGAATAGGAGTCATGGCACAGATAGTGCAGTGGCGTGCTTTGACTAGTGATTAGCCATGGTAGAAAATGTCAGAGCCATAGGAGTGTCCTAACTAAGAAAATCAGGCCAAGTTATGGCGCGACCATTATAAATAAGTTTTCTTAATTATTATTAGATTTATTGACTTTGCAGGAACCCGGTTGAACCAACTTAGCCCGAACTGTTCCTAACCGAATACAAGCCCATGAGGTGTTGCAGTGTGACCAAAGACGTCAGTGTAGACGCATATTGTATTGATATTTTACCTTGGTAATTTTGGAGACAATTCTAGGAACAATTGCTATATATATATAATATATTATATGTGCTTGTTATTAGAAATAATATCTTATTGATAATACAGTAAGTAATTTCCTTAGCATATATGTTGGATTTTGGATTTATCTAGATTATATATACATGAATATATATGGGGGTATATTTATGGTATAGGGCAAATTAGGCTTTTATATATATATAAAATATTATTGTATTGATTATGTGAATTCTTGTATATAGATTTATGTATATTGTATTTTCATTATAAATTGTATTTAGAATATTTTATTCCTTATATTTGAAATTATACATGTATGGGTATATATATAAATACTCGTATATATGTATATATATTCTATATATATATATATATATATATATATATAT
>JANAVB010014305.1:0-71656 GCA_029216955.1 Iris pallida
TTTTTGGGCTTCCTATTTAGAAATTCATCTGACATAAAATAGAATTTTTCAAATATGTGTGTGTGTTTGTGTGTGTGTGTGTGTTGTGATTCTATTTTAGGAGTGGCTCAAGACGGAGATCCGAGAAGCAATCTACAAAAATATAAGAGAAAGTTTGTACTTTGTCGTCATCTTCGTACAGGGAGATCGCTAAGGATAGGGGGAGTGATTTCAAGTTATAATCTTCTGGTTTCTTCTTGAGTTTGGTGATGGGGTGAATCTTTGGGCAAATGTTTCAAGATAGTTTTATTTAATCTTGTATCTACACCTGAAGTTATATTGATTGGTATTTGTCCAGATGACATAGTCATCGAAAATACTGTGTTCTTATCTGTTTTGGTGCTTGCGTTAGACGGGTGGTTAGTTATCTCAGAGGGTTATCCTAGTTCCAGTTGCGGTTAGTTTCAGACACGTGGTATCGAAGCACGGTATCGACGCTTCTTGTTCCAACACGATTTTCTATTTGAACACAACACATGTAAAATTGTATGCATAGAGATGATGAAGAGGGAGAGAAGAAAGATATTCGAGTTTATTATCTACCGAATATTGCCAAGCATTTGTCAACGTGATTAGACATTAGAAAATAAAGGAAGTTACAAACAAATTTCATGGGAGCAATCCTATCTAGAACACCTTATTATTAATAATTTTCTTATATTAATTTTTCTTTTCTCTTTATAACACCCATGGTTGAATTAAAGCTATAGGATTCGCTAGAATTACCCATCTATACTCAACTTTAGCCTTGCAAGACTACTTTATACTACATTTTGGTTATAATTACCCATCTAATACTCGTTTTCATCATGAGCATACAATGACAAAACGTGTATTAGATGGATAATCGTAACGAAATAGGGTATAAATTAGTCGTACAATGGGAAAAATGTGCATACACAGTTGTACGCCCATTTAAGACTATATTTTCTTTAGAATCACCCATCTATACTCGTTTTTACCATTGCATGACTACTTTATACCATATTTCGGTTATAATTACACATTTAATACTCGTTTTCGTCAATGTATACTTATACTATTTCGTATTTCAATTAGAATCAATTATTTGTACTCGTTTTCATCATTTTACAAGCATTTGATTAATTAATTCGGTTAGAAAATATATTTTCTACCCGTTTCCATAATTCGACGCCACTTCTTTTATCATATTTTGGTTAGAATCATACATTTGTAGTCGGTTTCACCAATTTACTCCCATTCTATACCATATTTTGATTAAAATAACCCACTCGTTTTCGCCGTTGTACGCCCATTTCATACCATACTTCCGTTTGAATCAACCATTTATACTCGTTTTTACCATTGTACCAATACTTTATACTATTTTGTTACAATTATCCATCTAGTACTCGTTTTTGCCACTGTATACTTATATTATTTCGTATTTCACTTAGAATCAATTATTTATACTCGTTTTCACCATTTTTCGAACATCTGATTAATTATTTCGGTTACAAATTATATTTTCTACCTGTTTCCAAATTTCGATGCCACTTTTTTATTATATTTGGTTAGAATCATGCATTTAGTCAGTTTCACCAATTTACTCCCATTCTATACCATATTTCGATTACCGTCTGTACTAGTTTTTACCGTTGTATGTCCATTTCATACCATACTTCCGTTAGAATCACCCGTTTATACTCGTTTTACCATTACACGACTACTTTGTACCATATTTCATTATAATTATCCATCTAATACTCGTTTCGTCATTGTATGCTCATACTGTATCGTATTTCAGTTAGCATCAATTACTTATACTCGTTTTCACCATTCTACGAGCATTTGATACATTATTTTGGTATAAGTAACATTTCTATATTCATTTCCACAAATTTATGCCACTTTTTTTACCATATTTTGGTAAGAATCATGAATTTGTACTCGGTTTCACCAAGTTTTGCTGGTTCTATGCCATATTTCGATTAAAATAACCCTCATATACTCGTTTTCACCATTGTATGCCCTTTTTACAGTATATTTTCTTTAGAATCACCCATCTATACTTATTTTAGCATTGCATGACTACTTTATACTATATTTCGGTTATATTTACCCATCTTATACTCGTTTTCATCATTGTATTCTTATAATATACCGTATTTTAGTTACAATCAATTATTTATACTCGTTTTCACCATTCTACGGGCATTTGATACATTATTTCGGTTAGAAATAACATTTCTATACTCCTTATCACAAATCTATGCAACTTTTTTACCATATTTTGGTAAGAATCACGCACTTGTACCTTGTTTCACCAATTTACTCCCATTTCTATACCTTATTTTGATTAAAATAACCATCCTATACACGTTATCACCATTGTACGCCCATTTTACACCATATTTTTGTTAGAATCACCCATCTATACTCGTTTTTACCATTGCACGACTACTATATACCGTATTTTGGTTATAATTAACAATTTTATACTTGACTTCATCATTGTATGCTCATACTGCTCAGTATTTCAGTTAGAATCAATTATTTATACTCGTTTTCACCATTCTACGAGCATTTGATACATTATTTTGTTTAGAAATAATATTTTTATATCCGTTTCCACAATTCTAAGCCACTTTTTGATTACCATATTTGGGTTAGAATCATGCATTTGTACTCGATTTTACCAATTTGCTCCTATTCTATACCTTTATTTCGATTAAAATAACTCTCCTATACTCCTTTTCACTGCTGTACACCCAATTTCTACCATATTTTCGTTAGAATCGCCCATCTATACTCGTTTGTACAATTGTATGACTACTTCATACCATATTTTGGTTGTAGTTACCCATCTAATACTCGTTTTTATCGTTGTATGCTCACACTGCACCATGTTTCAGTTAGCATCAATTATTTATACTCGTTTTCATCATTCTACGAGCATTTGATACATTATTTCGGTTAGAAATAACATTTTTAATACTCGTTTCCACACATTCACGTCACTTTTTTGCCATAGTTTGGTAAGAATCATGCATTTGTACTCGGTTTTACCGATTTTCTTCTATTTTATAACATATTTCGATAAAAAGAACCCTCCAATACTCGTTTTCACAGTTGTACGCCCATTTTGCACAATATTTTCATTAAAATCACCCATCTATACTCGTTTTTACCATTATATGAATATTTTATACCATATTTCGGTTATAATTACACATCTAATACTCGTTTTCGTTATTGTATACTTATAATATTTCTTATTTCAATTAGAATCGATTATTTATACTTGTTTTCACCATTTTATAAGCATTTGTTTAATTATTTCAGTTAGAAATTATATTTTCTACCCGTTCCAAAATTCGACGCCACTTTTTCATCATATTTTAGTTAGAATCATGCATTTTAGTCATTTTCCCCAATTTACTCCCATTCTATACCATATTTCGATTAAAATAACCCATCTATACTCGTTTTCACCGTTGTACGCCTATTTCATACCATAGTTTCATTAGAATCACCTATCTATATTTGTTTGTACCATTGCACGACAACTTCATACCATATTTTGGTTATTATTACACATCTAATACTCGTTTTCTTCATTGTATACTTATATTATTTCGTATTTCAATTAGAATCAATTATTTATACTCGTTTTTACCATTTTACAAGCCTTTGATTAAATATTTTGTTAGAAATTATATTTTTCTACCCGTTTCCAAAATTTGATGCCACTATTTTATCATATTTTGGTTAGAATCATGCATTTTAGTCGGTTTCACCAATTTACCCCCATTCTATACCATATTTTGATTAAAATAACCCATATATACTCGTTTTTACCGTTGTACGCCCATTTCATACCATACTTCCATTAGAATAACCCATTCATACTTGTTTTTACCATTTCACGACTACTTTATACCATATTTCATTACGATTAACCATCTAACAGTCGTTTCGTCATTGTACCCTCACACTATATCGTATTTCAATTAGAACCAATTAGTTATACTCGTTTTCACCATTCTACGAGCATTTGATACATTATTTCGTTTAGAAATAACATTTTTATACTCGTTTCCACAAATCTATGCCACTTTTTTACCATATTTTGGTAAGAATTATGCATTTGTACCCTGTTTCTGCAATTTACTCCCATTTCTATACCATATTTCGATTAAAATAACCTTCCTATACTCGTTTTTACCATTGTACACCCATTTTACACCATATTTTCGTTAGAATCACCCTTTTATACTCGTTTTTACCAGTGCTCGTGTAACACCCCAGTCCCAAAATACGTAGGACTAGGAACGTAGACATGCCAGCTGTATTCATACGAAGTATACTCCAATATATGGAAGCCTCGTATAAATACATAAGCTATTAAATACAGTAGAACCATAACTAATCTCATCCACATAAGATAAATGAATAAAAATATCATATAATGAGAGAGAATTGTCTTGATACAATATGTTGGGCGGAGACACATCCACTACCAACAAGTAGAAGGAAAATACATGAGTAAAGAAATGAATTTGGCGAGCGAAGCGAAGACGACCAAAAAGCAATCATCCTCGAGGAAATAGAGCGGATCACGACTAGAGCTAGAGCACCTGCGAAAGAAAAGAGCACACACCTGGAGAGATAACCAGGTCCTCAGAGGGACGTAACAAGACACATAATATCATGCCATATAAACTGAATAAATATTGCTCAAATAAATAAGTAAATCGAATTATAACATGTTCCAATACGCACCTACTGAATGAGCGTACCATCCCCCCAACCAAACAAGGACAGGAGATGGTAAACTAATTCACGGCGACGTATCTTTCCATGTTATGAATCCAATATGGTATCCGGACCCCAACAAGGTTCAATACCTTCTCATCGGAGTAGTAAGTCACACCTACAACCAAACAAGGACAAGATGTGACGAACTAATCCACGACAAGTTATTGTTCCAAGTCACAGTCAGATACAAGTACCCAAATTAAAAGTACTCATACCTAACGGATAAAGGTAGCCTACCGTTCTATGTGATATGTAGTTAAGAACAATCCTTCCTACGCATGGACCCTGGTTGAATAGGATCGGCATAGTCCCCTCTTGGGCACCAGAGGCCCCATCAGTAAGAGCATGACGTTCCGTAGAATCGTCAGTGGCCGTCAGTAATCATGGGTCATCTGACCCGCGTCTCCGGCGGAGCTCACGGGTTACAAAAGGGAAAGTGCATCGAAGCCCATACGCTAAGGAATTGTCCTCCCCGCCCAATGCCTACTGTGTTGTATCCACAACACAAACCATTATAACCGCTAAGTCAAACTAGCATGCAACCTCTATTAGCGGTTATTCCTATCGCAAGGCTTGTACGTAGTGGTGGCCAGCCAATCATGCACTTCCGTGTCCTATATGCGACACACAACTTCGTGTTACAACGTGTCAAGGCCAATGAATGCAACACACAAGGTAGTCCCTTAAATCTAGGTTTAATTTGGGAAAAACAATACATAGCAGGAATATAAATGAACAGTAAGTTCTAACAGGTTATACCATGTATCACAGTTTATTTTGCATAAAGAAAATAAGTAATGCATGAAATATGAGCTAAAATAATTAAACAGCGAATGGCAAGGTGTCTTGCCTGGTAGGGCGCCTAGTGTGCTGCGATGATCAAGGTGGCACGATCTGCAACTTTGGTGTGATAACTATGCAAGGTGACCTCTGATAGCGGCACAGATCGTGTCATTGAGTCCAGAAGGGTCAATTTAGTTAGGGTCGATGGGATGATGTACCGAATTTGGCGATCGAATAGGAAAGAGGGGTTGAGTCACGGATGGAAGAATAAAGGAAATTTTAATGAATAATAATATATTTGAATTCAGTAAACTATTTATATTATTTGAAAACTATATTTTATTATCCAAAATAATATAGAAACCTATTTTAAGGCAAAAAACTTGACTTTTTGTTGAAATATGCCTTGTAGGTCAAAAGCTATAGATATGACACCATGAAATAATATATATATTCCAAAAATAATTTTAGGTTAAAAAAAAAAATTGCCTTAAAGTATTTTATATAATATTTGAAAAATATATATGATAATTAAGAAACACTTTTTATTAGGCAAAAATATTTCAGATGGATATAAAAAAAACTCTAGAAAAACATTTTAGGACAGGCTCATATAGTTTGAAAAACAATAATATATAATAATTTCATAATAATAAACATACAAAAAAACTATTTACAAAAATATTAATAATCCTGAACTAGTTACTAATAACAGTTCCCATACTAACAATAAAGAATAATAATAATAATAATAATAATAATAATAATAATGATAATAATAATAGGGAAATAAATTTGTATAAACGAAATTTAAAAAAATAAAAATAAAAATAATAATACTGGTTAAAAATAAAATAATAAAAAAATGTAAATGATGCACTGGCTGGTTCTCCTCGTGGAACACATCAGAAGAGAAGAAAACAAAATAGAAAAAAAAACAACAAAGGAGAAGAAAGGAATTAGAGATGGGAGAGAGAGAGGCTGAGACTAGGAGAAGAGAGCGGAAGAGAGAGAGGCTGGAGAGGGGGCGGATGAGCTCGGGAGAACGGGAGGGGACTGGAGAGAGCGGAGCGTCGGCGAGCGGTAGGGGTCGCGGTCTGCGTGCGGCGGCGCGCTCGCGCTGGCGGAGGGGTTTGAGGAGAAGGTGGCGGATGCGGCGAGCGGAGCTGTGGGAGAGCTCGGCGGCGGCCGGAGAAGGGAGGAAGAAGACGGGGGCGGTTTGTTTCGGGCGGACGACTGATCGGGCGGTGGTTGGCGCCGGGGTTTGGGCGGCGCACTGGTGGTGACGCGATCGGGTGACGGTGGAGGGACGCGGCAGAGCCTACGCCGGTGCGGTCGACGGAGGGACGCTCTGGCGTGGCATGGCGATAACGACCGCGTGGTTGGGGCGACACCAGCTCTGGTCGGTGGCGCAGTGGCGGCCACGGCGACTACGGCGGGGATGCGGCAAGGATTTCGTCGGGGTAAGTTTTTCTTGCTTTCTCTTGTAGGTTTGAGTGTTCGGATTTGGGGGTGGTTGTGGTGACGGTGGTCTCGATGATGGTGGGGCGTGTGTGAGTTTGGTGGTGTCGGGAAGGCGAGGTCGGAGGGAGTTTCGGTTGGGGTCGGCAGCCGAGTTTGGGTGTGGTCGGGAGGCGGCCAGAGGCGTGTGGCAGCTTCTGGACGGGTTTGGGCTTGGTGGCGACTAGTGGTCGATGGCGATGGTCGTGGTGACCGGGGGGTTTGGTTGTGCTGGGTCGGGGTACGACGGCCTGGCTGGGTCCGGCCGCTGGCGGCGGAGATGAGATGGTAGCAGCGATGGTGCGGGTATCATTTGTGCTGGTATTGGGTGTCGGGTGGTGGCTGGGAGCGGCCGCGGGTAGTGGCAATGGCCAGGGAATCGGGGGCAGCGGAGAAGAGGTGGTGATTGGATGATGGGGATTCCGCCAGGATGGGGCTGGACATGGTTAGAATAGGTTTAGATTAGGTATTTGATTTTTGTCGGGGGTGTCTGACACAACGGAGAGAATAATGTACATATAAAAATAATGGAATAATAATTTGGATGGACACAGACACGATGCACGTAGATTTGTAGAAAAAAATTTTGTGGACGATGAATATTGAATTGGAGGAGTACATGCCTATTTATAGGGCGTGGGAATTCCCAATTAGATAGGATTAGGATATAGTTTAAACCCAAATTAGATAATGCAATCTATTTAATTTAAAACCAATCAAATCAAATCCAAATCCAAATCTAAATCCAATTAATCAAATTAAATTCTCGTAGTTTAAAAATCAAATCAATAAATCAAATTTCAATTATTAACTATTTAAATAAATACATAAATTCAAATCAAGATTTAAATCTCCACAATAAATTCAAAATATGCTTTCCAAAAATACTAATAATATTAATTTCGAAAATTATATTTTTATTTAAAATAAACTAATAAATATTTATGAGCTATATGTATGCACAAATATTCTTTACATAAACATACTTTCTAATATACCATTTTATGGGAAAATACTTTATAATTATAAATAAAAGGCTTTACATAATTAAAACCATAAACTTGAAATGATAGCTAGAAATAATTATTACCTATTTTATTTTGAAACCATAAAAATAATAAAAATAGTGTTTTTCAAAAATATGTACGCTCGCACATATTCGCACTCGTCGAGCAAATTCGAAAAAGAATAAAAGTCGTGCGCGATGTATAATACGACTACGCGACGTGTATTACAAAATTTTTAAATCAGTACTAAATTTAATATAAAAAAATAGTAAAAATTTTAGGGGTTTTACAGCCTGACTACTTTATACCATATTTTGGTTATAATTAATAATTTTATACTCGACTTCATCGTTATATGCTCATACTGTTCAATATTTCAGTTAGAATCAATTATTTATACTCGTTTTCACCATTCTACGAGCATTTGATACGTTATTTCGTTTAGAAATAACGTTTTATACCCGTTTCCACAATTCTATGCCACTTTTTTATTGCCATATTTGGGTTAGAATCATGCATTTGTACTCGGTTTTACCAATTTGCTCCTATTTTATACCTTTTTCGATTATAATAACCCTCTTATACTCGTTTTCACCACTGTACACCCAATTTTCACCATATTTTTGTTAGAATCGCCTATCTATACTCGTTTGTACCATTGCACGACTACTTTATACCATATTTTGGTTGTAGTTACCTATCTAATAATCATTTTCATCGTTGTATGCTTATACTGTACCGTATTTCAGTTAGCATCAATTATTTATACTCGTTTTCACCATTCTACGAGCATTTGATACATTATTTCGGTTAGAAATAACATTTCAATACTCGGTTTCACAAATCTACGTCACTTTTTTACATTATTTTGGTAAGAATCATGCATTTGTACTTGGTTTCACCAATTTTTAACCATTCTATACCATATTTTGATTAAAATAACCCTCCAATACTCGTTTTCACAGTTATGAGCCTATTTCATACCATATTTTCGTTAGAATCGCCCATCTGTACTCGTTTGTACCATTGCACGACTACTTCATACCATATTTCGGTTATAATTACACATCTAATACTCGTTTTCGTTATTGTATACTTATATACTATTTAGTATTTCAATTAGAATCAATTATTTATACTCGTTTTTACCATTTTACGAGCATTTGATTAATTAATTCGGTTAGAAATTATATTTTCTACCTGTTTTCGCAATTCGTCGCCACTTTTTTTTATCATATTTTGGTTAGAATCATACATTTATAGTCGATTTCACCAATTTACTCCCATTTTATACAATATTTCGATTAAAATAACCCATCTATACTCGTTTTCACGTTGTACGCCCATTTCATCCCATACTTCCGTTAGAATTACCCTTTTATACTCGTTTTTACCATTGCACAACTACTTTATACCATATTTCGTCACAATTATACATCTAATACTTGTTTTCGTCATTGTATACTTATTTTATTTTGTATTTTAATTAGAATCAATTATTTATACTCGTTTTCACCATTTTACGAGCATTATTAATTATTTCATATCATATTTTGGTTAGAATCATACATTTTAGTCTGTTAAACCAATTTACTCCCATTCTATACCATATTTCGATTACCCATATGTAGGACCGATTGTAGGAACGAGTTGTAAAGCGCAATACTCTAGAGGGGGGTGAATAGAGTAAGCAGCAGAAATTACCTATTTAAAAAAGTTAGTAACAAGATCACAGATTATATATCACAGATATGTAAATAAAAGTAGAGAGTAGAGAGCAAATGCAAGCACAAGGATGAATACTGGTTTCTCTCTTGTGAGGACTAGTCCAGTTGGAAGAACTCTAGCTTCCAGTTGAATCCACTATAGAAAATCACCACAAGTTTTCATCCGAAGTTCTTGCAACTTCTACAACGCGAGCTTTGATTCGAAGTACTCGACCAACTTCAATTGTGAAGTGTCTAACTTCAATCAAGCCTCTGATTACAACCACTCTGAAACTTCTAGACCGTATCGCACTGGCAAATCGACTAGAGGATTGTAACTGGCTTGTGATTTGAAAATGAATAGCTCAGAATACTTTGGAAGAAGTAGTAGGCTTATAGAGAAGAGATATGAAAGTGAATGAGTGAGTTGAAATGATCGAAATCCTTCTCTATTTATAGTTTTTCTAAAGGCAGAATTCTGACAGAATTCGGGCAGAATTCGGACAAAACTCTATGAGAAAATCTCGTTGGGATCCGTAACTACAGGAAGACTAAGTTCAAAAAGCAACGTTCACTAACCGAACTCTGGCCGAATTCGGGCCGAACTCTGGCCGAGTTCTGTTGGAGTTCTGTCAGGGATTTTGCAAACTGGTTTTTGGGCTTTTTGAAAAGTCAAACAGTTAGGAAGTAGATTGGACTTTTGTAAGT
Source organism: Iris pallida (assembly GCA_029216955.1). Lineage (NCBI taxonomy): Eukaryota > Viridiplantae > Streptophyta > Magnoliopsida > Asparagales > Iridaceae > Iris > Iris pallida. The sequence continues at coordinate 10,526 of JANAVB010014305.1, forward strand.
GGGCTTGTTTTCAAAAAGAAAGGGTATTTTGAAAATGTTTCTTGGGTAGCCTATTTTCCAGTACGATGCAGTTTACATCGTATTCCTAGACTCAATAAATATGAAAAATACATTGATCAAATAGGAAACCAAGAGCCCTTTGATGACGCCTTTCTTCAAATATTTGAGCAGACTTGAAGACGCTTTTTTCCTTTGACGGCGGTCGTCCAAAGATAAACAGATCTGGAAATCTGAATACCTTTCGGGGACTTTGCCCCCGAACCCCTGACGGGAGGCGCTGCCCCCTCGACCCCTGTCCGCTGACCGGGCAGCGGAACCCCCGATGCGAGGCCCCGGACAGGTCGTTAGCCGGTTCAAAGAAAGCTTCATGTATGACGCCGTCTTTGGCCCATCAATAATTCTCTATTGCATGTGTCCTGGTTTGATAAAGCTTGATCATGCTTACTGCATGTCTATAAGAACATGTTAGACGAGCAAAACAATAAGCATATCAATATGATATATAACATTTAGGACAATGCTAACATTAGGACAATCCTATGTTTAAGTAGCAACATGATAGTGATTACATGAATATTAGTGACGTTATTATGTTAAACTTAATTGATTAGCCATATTCAAAAACATGATATAATCATTGGGCTAACAATCTCCCTTTTTTTTATTATTGCAAATCTTTTAAGTTTAATATATATACAATAGATGCATGTATCACTAATAAACACATAATACTAGAATATTGTGTGATGACTTAAACTTATTTCTCCCCCTTTGACATGATCAAAAATAAGCTCCCCCGTAATTAGAGCTAAAAAGAACTCAAGAAAGTAAAAGAGGAAAGTAAATATAATCATGATCAAGGATTAGGAGAACAGTATAACGACAAGTTTAGAAAATTGCATAACTAAAGTATAAAAAACTTATCAAAACACAACATAGTTGGTTGAACTTAAAAACATTGAAATCAATCAATACATAGTTTACCAACTAAAAATCCAAAAATGAAATATCTTTTGAATGTCATTTGACCAAAAAAATCTATCAATATAGTAAGAATCAATCATTGGTCATAAATAAATCATAAGGAATAGAAATGCGCAGATCTAGTATATATAAAAAATCAAAAAATATAATAAGACTTTTAACAATGATCACAAAAAAAATGATTCATAATTTGTCCATACAAATTAGTAAATCAATTCCATTACGAGTATAATCATCGAAAAGAAATCAGGATACGTATACTAGAATCTATGCAAAATCTATACCAAAGTTCATGCATTTGAATTCAATTACCTTAGCATGATATATGTATATCCATTAGATAAACATGAAGGTAATGAAGACAAAATACTTGAGAAGGAGAAATTCAGTCGACTTGAATGCTCTCCCGCAAAGTATAATCAGTCTAAATATAGATAATCATGAACTTTGAGATAAAATCTCAATAAGAAATGACAAAATTAATTTTAAACTCAATCAGAAAAGGATAATTAAATAAATATTTGGCAAGATAACTTTTAGAAACTCAAAAAAGAGAAAAGAAAAAAAACATTAAAATCATGTATTCTCTCATAAACTCAATACAAATTCAAATATCATGAACAACTCAACAAGATATTTTAAGTAAAATAATATATGTCCATGATGAACTAGGTATACCACATATTAAGTGCATAAAATAATTGAAACAATTAATTTGCTCCCCCTTAAAATATGCGTATATAGTTCAAAAGTAATTTATATGCATAAAATAGATAAAATAAATAATCAAAAGATCTAAGGGATATCCAAGATATGCATCTTTTCTTTCCTTTGATCAAATGCATATAAAATTCCAAAAATAAATATCATCTTTAGGCAAAAGGAAATATCCAATAAATAAACGCTTAAAGATAAAGAAACAAAATATATCTCCAATATATATATAAAAAAGAAATATTTCAAGACATCAAAAGATTTTGAAAACTGTCTTTAATAATAAAATTTGAGTATGAGACAAATTCAATAAATCAAAAAAAAATCAAAAAGACTTTTCAAAAAATATAGAAATTATTACGAAAAGTTGTCTTAATAAATGTTCAAATGCGTCCATTTAGTCCTCAGACTGAAAGCTGGCGATTCGAATCACGGAAATAATTTCAGAAAAAGAATCCATAAATTATAAATAAATCCATTTGAATAAATAAACATAACTAGATATATGTCCAAAGAAAAATGTATTCTAGATATATGGCATGTCAAGGGGATAATTGACTTGAAACAATTAACTACTCCACCTTTACATGGTTATATCCAAAATAATAGTATAGATAAAATTTTAAAATAAAATTTAGAGACATATTTCCAGAAGTAGGAAACTAATTCAAAAATATTAGGTCTTCTTATCAAAGTTCATTTCTTCCCTTTTAAAGCCTTAATACGGTGTCCACCTGACAATCGTGAGGTTAAAGAAAAAAATGCTTTGAGAGAGAGACATTCAATATACTTGACATCTCCCAGCAAAGAATTACTGTTGTAGGCAGTAAGTAACTTAAATAAGAAGATAATAATATAAAGCTCAAAATCATTGAATATTACACAAGCTAAAGACGAAATCTTAAGACTATAATATTCAATGAATAGTCACGAATATGAAAAACAATCATCTTTAGACAAAAGAAGAAATATCCATTAAATGAACATTTAAAAATAAAACAATCAAAAGATATTTCAAATTAGCATGATGAATAATCGTATAAGTCAAAAGATGACATAAATTGATCTATGCTATATAATCTCACAATCGACAAGATAGATCAACATATGCTACCTTTTGTGAAAATATAAAGAGAGAATATTATCCATCAAATCTAAAATTCAAAATCCATCAGATAATAATTGCAACTAGATCTCAATAAATCTGTAGTTTATAAAAGCGTTGATCAGTCTTGGGTTAGCTATAGAGGTACTGTCCCAGCTAACGGAGGTTCATCGGAGAACACTTAAGTACCGCTTCGCTTCGACCGTAGTCGTGGTGACAGACAGACCCTTTGTAGGCTTGTACCCAAAACAAATCTCTTCTTTAATAACCGAGGATTTAAGAAGAATTAGTACAATATGAAATAAAATATATTCTATGGACTTAAAAATCTTAGAACAATGTAGAATACGGTATAAGATGTATAAATTATATTTATCCATATGCACTACTAAATCATTGGGTAACAATAAAATATAAAACATTTGTAAATCAAAATATAGGATCTAGATACGTTGATGTATTTTTGAATCTAGGGGATTGGATTCAGTACCTTGGATCCAGAACTAGACGATAGTTGCAAGTATATCTTAATAAATCTTAAGTCTATAAAGTATTGATCACTTCTGGTTAGCTGTAGGGGCCGGTTTCCAGCTAGCGGTAGTCCGAAGACTAGTGCACCGTGTCGCTTCAGGCTATTTACACCTGTATGACAGAAGGACCCTTTTGGCTTGTTCCCAAAATAATTTCTACTCTTAAGAACTTAGATTCAAAAGAATATATGCAGCATCATCGAAATCCAGAATCCCTAAAAGTAAAATAAGTAAATACCTAAAAAATGGTTTATCAAGATCAAGATATTAAAAATATTTCAATAAGAGTCATGTATCTAAAATGTCAACCAAAAAGCCAAAAAAAAATCATTAAAAGATGCTTTGAGGAAGAAGCTAATGAAGATAAGAATATAAATTTGTTCAATGTAATCAATAGCTTAAGTATGAGATAAGCACAAGTTTAAAAACTACTTTTCAAAATAATATAGAACTTGAACTTAACTCATATATCCCCATAAAGATATTTATACAAAAATATAAGAAACATGAGCAATATATAAATGAAAATGAATTATTCATGTATCCTTAATAAGCATATAAAAAAATCACAGGATCAAAAACATGCATAAATAAACTTTATCAGAAAAGATGTAATTAATTCATAAGAAGTTAATCAAAATAAAATATACGAATCAATAGTGAAGTATATTATGAAGCACAAGGTTAAAATAAAATTATATGTATATACTTTTCAAGTAAATAGAAGACTTGTGCTAAACATACATACTCACAAAATATCGATCAAAGTAAATACGACATGTTAAAGACAAATCAATAAGAAGTGACCATTAAAAATATTAAAGACGGAGAGTCAAAAATATATTCACCAAAACAAAATTAAGCTCCTATGTATTCTTCAAGAATAAATATTAAGAGTAAAGGGCATACATAGACATATGTGTCACACTAATGGAAAATAAACACTATATAGTGTGAACTAAACATTTAAGCTAAACAGCTAGTCAAGCTAGGATTATGTCTCACATTGATTCAAACAATAAATAATTTAAAAGGTATCAATGAAACCTAATAGAAAGAAATCAATAAGAACATGCTAAATATTAAAAACTATTTAGGAAGCATGTTACTGAAGTGGTTCTAGTGACCACACTTATGTTGGTGCAATTGCTTGGAAGATGACTTTTATAGCTTTGTAATCACCAACATGTTCTATGGTTCTATTTAACATGAGAAGCTTCACCTACAATATTAGGTGAAGACTTTGGTATCCAATACTTGGATCCACATTTGTTAGCTTTGGGAACCCATTTGCACAAGTTTATATCAACTAGCTTTCTAATCTGACAACAATTAGAAACATGTCCATTCAAACCACAATAATGACATAAAGTATTAACAGTGCTATGTGTAGCAGTATGAGAACGTGTAGTGGGATGACATGATGTGCGTGGATACTTGTAATAGAAAGCATGGTTGTGTGAAGCTTTAGCTTTGCTTGCTTCCTTTCTAGATGATATGTCGTGTTTGACTTTGTGATGTGCTAAGTGTCTTGTGTTAGACTGAGTCGTAGGTTGCACTACCTGCTTTCTGTCACGACCCGCACCCTAGAGTTAGGGCACGAGAACGTAACGACGCCCAGCCTACGCCGCAGTGTCGGCGGTAGAACGCTGTCCTAGGTCTCATGCATCTAACAGTATAAGGCTAAACAGTTTATACTCCCCGAATGGGGGTGACATAGCAGATACAAACTCAATCACATCTAAGGTAGAGCATGATAAGAATAGATAAAACATGAAATCCAAAAGAGATACAGGAGATAGAAGTCTAAGTGTCTAAGATACATGAACCCAGAAGTACATCTCAACACTCAATAAGATACAGTAATCCACAAAGTAAATACAACTCCAGACAAAGAAATAACTACCTAAACAAACCCTACTGTGTCTCCTCTAGGCTAGCAGGCACCTCCAGGCTATCTGTAAAATTTATCAACAGGTCCAGTCAGGACTGGAGCGAGCACAGTACATCTCAACATATCATAGCAGGTTAGAAAACATATAACATGCAGTAAAGTAAGATACAGGTACTGAAGAAAAATAGTATGTAAACAGAGAGATAACTGTAATAGAAATATCTACTATACATAGAGAACTAGCATGTGACTAGTGAGTCAGAGTACAATATGAACATGTAAATGGCCTGGGATGATTCTGATGCTACACTATGGAATGATTCTGATGCTACACTACTGGTGTATTATTCACATGTCCACATATACTCCCCCGTACCCCCAATTAATACACAAGAATCCAACCAAGTTATGTTATGTGATGCTATGTAACAGACCCCGAAGGTGGTAGACCCCGAAGGTGATATGACCCCGAAGGTGATATGACCCCGAAGGTGATAGACCCCGAAGGTGATACATAGTAGTCCCATAAATGGGATAAGGATTCTGAGAAGACTCTACGATCATAAGAGTATATGTCGTAAGTGATCAAAGAACCAACGAAGCATAGTGATACGCTATGTAAGTGAAACGCACAGAACATAGAGTATCCGATGCTTCCTAAGGATAACATCTCAAAGAGGGATTCATATAGTACCAATCCGTGTGACCAACGTGACAGTACAAGTAAAGTAATCTACTGCAGGAAATAATTCTAAGCAGGATATGAAATGATCAGAGAATGTACTCGCCTCGATAACCTGAACAGCTGATAAGTATAGGGGGGTCCCACTGAAGCCACAGAGTCCTATTTAAAGCAACACAGGTTACAAGGGGTTCAAGTTGTAATAAAAGAAACTCTACAAGCAATCTACATTATTCTAGGTTCTTCTAAGTCAAAACAACTCTAGGTCAACTCCGGTCAATAATTTAGTCAAACTAGGTCAAGTGTTGACTTACAGTTGACTTTGGGTCAACTGGTCAACTCTGGTCAAACAGGGTCAATTCTAGTCTATTATAAAGTGTACTTCGTTATTTGTACGTTGAAACTTACGACACGTAAATCGAGATAAGAAGATTATCGGTAAGGTTGATAATCTTATTATAGTGATCCACGTATCCAACTTGTCAATTTCAGCGATGTGAGATCACTGGAATTGACTGATCCCAGTTTCGTTGTACTAATCCCGAAATACGAACATTATATGAATTAATTTTTAATTAATTATAAAAAGGTTAAACTTAGAAAAATTATCAACAATACTGTCGGACGATGAAATGAACATCGCCAACGTGTCCAGAAAGGTCAAATTAGCTAGGATAGCCTACCCAACGGTCCAATTTGGACACAAGGGCAAAAAGGTAATTTCGGATCAAAACGGTGTCCGTGTCGGAGCCGTTTTGCACCGAAATACGTGCAAGAAAAAAAAGTCCAGAAAATATAACAAATTATATGTCCACGCAACCAGAATGTCGATACGAACCCAACGGTATTTCCAGAATTGGATTCCGTTGACCCGATCTCCATTTGGCCCGTTGACCAGAACTTGGAATTCCGGTTTGTACGGAAATGCGTGTCGGAGCCAAAGTTCTCAAAACTTAGCAAACTACCTGTCAACGAGTCCAGAATGACGATACGAACTCAACGGTATCTCCGGAATTGGATTCCGATGAGCCGATCTCAAAATGACCCGTTGACCCGGATATTGGTATCCGACTTGCACCGAAATGCGTGCCAGACCCAATGTCCACCAAAACCTAGCAAATTATATGTCAACGAGTCCAGAATGACGATACGAACTCAACGGTATCTCCGGAATTGGATTCCGATGAGCCGGCGTCAAAAAGTCCCGTTGACCCAGAATGTGGGACCCGCTTTGCACCGAAATGCGTGCCCGGGCCCACGTTCTCCAAATCTAACAAATTTTATATGAAAACATGCCAGAACGACGCCACAAGTCTAATGGTGGTGTCAGAAATGAAATCTGGAGTCCCGTGTTCAAAAATAGAATTTTACAAGTTGGAAATTACGAATTCGGACGACCAACTTTGGCGTCGAATTCAACCAATCAAACAAGCTCACAATGAAACGAAACTGAAGGGGTAGCAAGAGGGTTATACCAGCTTCGCACCGGAACTAGTAGCACGCCAAACGGAGCTGCGGTGGAGGAGATACAAGCTGACGAAGTTGGCCCCGCGAAACTGTCCAAATTTAATACAATTTAAACGGTCAACTTGGTGGCCGGTTTTCATGTATCAAACGATAAAATTAACGGACGAAAATTGACAGGGATGAAGGTGGATATACCGAGATTGCGACGGAGCGAAGAAATCGCCGATCCAACGGTCGGATCTCCGGAAAAACGTGCACGAAGTCGCTGCGACGGAGCGCCAAAACGAACTTCATTTCGCGCGCGTCACGACGGGACGTCGTTCAAAACGCACGAATCGCCTCGACGGCGCGTCCCGGAGGACGGTGGCCGTCAGGGAACTTCTTGCCAGAGTGGGGCGCGCCCATGGGGTGGTTGCCGGGGGCCACGGCGGCCGATGGCGGCGGCGGCCACGCTCGCTCGCGCGCGCGCCTGGTGTCGAGCTGCTGCTGTGGTGCACTAGCACGTGCGGCGGCGCGCGGTGCTGTGCGCGGGCTGCGCGCGGCCAGGCCCGGCCGGCAAGGGCGCGGCGGCGCGCGGACAAGGTGGTGGTGGCGGCAGCATGGATGGGTGGCGGAAATAGAATGATGTGGAGGTGGTGGTGGTTGTTTAGGAGAAGGTGGTGGTCGGGATGATATTGGAGAAGGAGGAGGAGGGAAAGTAGGAGGAGGAGGCCGAGGTGGGGGAGGCCGACGGCCAGGCCACGGCCAGGGGGGTGGCCGGAGGTCGGGCATGGGGGCTGCAGGTGTTCTTGTTGCTGTTGTTGAGTTTAGTTGGGTTGGAAGTAATAGAAAGGAGAGAGAGAGAGAGATGATAATGAATGAGAGAGAGAGAGAGAGAAAAGTTACTCTCTTGAATTTAGGGCCGGCACCTTGCATGGGTGTTGGCTGCTTTGAAAGTAGGAAAAATGCATGGATGGGATTAAAGTAGGGAGATCTAAGGGCTAGAAATAATTTGTAGGAAATGGGTCATTCCAATGGATTAAATTCAAGGAAAATTTCCCATTAAATAATAAAAATAGGTAAAATGAGAAATTGATATCTTTGGGCAATAAATATGAGGGTGTCCCGATGGAGGGCAACATGAAGCTGGACTGGGCTCGGTGGAGCCGGATTGGGTCAAAACTGGACATTGTGCAAAAATAGAATTATAATTAGACGTTGATGATCATGTGTAAATAAGTAGCACATGGGGATTCCAAATAATGGGACACAAGTGGCGGACGGATAGTAGGCTCAAAGTGGGCCATGTCCATAGTTGGGGCTGACAGGTTTTGGTCGACAGGGGACCCACAAATCAAGTTGGAAAATGAATGTGACGCCGTGGCATGAAATAAAATCGGGTCACGCGTCGGAAAAGTTGTGCAAATCAAATGGAGCCCAAAATGACATGAATGAGTGGGAAACGAAGGTCATGGGTGACGAGCGTCTCGAGTAGATCATCAATGAGGAGTTGGTTTCAAGGAAAAGACTGGTCTGGCGCTCCCAATTTAAATGTCATGGTAACGCGCTGAAAATGATCAAGGAAAAAAGTGGAAAAATCAATTACTGATCGAACGGTCTAATTCGACCCGAAGTTCAGCGAAGAAAAAGGGGCACAAGGGAACAAGTTTGGGTGGGACACCATATACCGTCATGAAGGTAATCGTGTCCACTCCAAAACTCGTGAAGAGAATTTCCAGAGTTGAACATCCCTGATACTCCAAATATCAATGGCATGAAAAAGTACACTAACAGATAAATAAATAGAACGAAATATTTATCAAACCAAATAATCAGGAAAATAAATAAAATGAAAAAAAATTCAACCCGAAATTCAGGGTGCTCACATCCTACCCACCTTACAAAAATTTCGTCCTCGAAATTAAAATATCCCTAGTCCCTCTAGGTCAACCCCCAAAATCAAAGTCCCAGAACTTAAACAAATCATACCATCAAATAAAAACGGCATACAGGGTCATGGCATACGGTGACAGTGTAGTCTCATCTAGGTTTACTAGTCGTACTAACCAACGGTCATAGGGTATCAAACACACAAGCAAATCCAGGGTGCTAAACGAGAAAAGATGCAGAAATATCAAATCATCAAAACTGTAAGACAGTCTACCATCCCACATGAAAACTGGTACTCATAAAAAGTAACTACCAATCATCTGAAAAGTACTATCCCAAGAAAATCAAAATTACAAGTTGAAGAATTGAAAGTCACTTGCATTGAAATCCAATCACAAAACATATACAGAGAGAGCGTTAGAGAGGAAAAAGCTAACATTATGTGTATGGGGGCATGTTCATACAGTTAGATAGTAGACGTGTGTGTGTATCCTTGTATAGGGTTATAGCTTAGTATTAAAAGGTTAAATCCAGTTTTTAGTTCAACATTTACATATAAAATCTGAAAACAAGCTAACATTTAAACCATGGAAAATATGAACATAATGCAATTCCAAAATTTAGGAGTTTGAAACATCACAACTATCTCAATGCTCCCAATACATCCTACCATGATAGAAATGAAACCCTAATCATATTACCAATACATTTATCTACGCGTACAGTTCAATATTACATATTAGATCTGAAATTTAACTAAACATGGAAATTAATGTAAAAATGTTAACATGTAACTAGTTTTCAGAATTTTGGAAAAATTTGAACATTAAAATCCAACTCAAAGTTTATCACAAACTAACAAGTAAGAATATGAAACCTAAATTTATATCCCTACAAACAACAATGTACACAGCTCTAAATATTACATTTAAGAAATAAAACAGTAATTTAAACTAAACATTTGGAATTCAGTATTAAGAGTTAATATGTACACAGTCTTAAATTGACAAGTTTAAACACAATTTTCAACCAAATTCTTTTGAATTGAAACCCTACGTATAACATACATGTGCAATGACGTAAATCTAAATAATAACATGAAATTTATATTTAAAAAATTACGAACTTAAACATGGAAAAGCAGAGAACCAGAAACATTGGTTATGAAAATTTGGACATCAACAACATATCAATATGTATCTAGATATGTAGAAAAATCAAGTGTAGCATGCATACGTGTTAGGCAAATGTCTGCTATACATATTCATATACATATTCTCATGTCCCAATAAAATTAATTCTACGTTAAGACTAACATTTAGATTCCTACCAAGATTGCAAGCAGGTGATTGACGAAATCAAGACAATTTTATTATTATCTAATACAAGAAAAATAGCAAGAAAGAATAACGATAAAATCTGTTTGCTTATCTGTTCAAAGAAGAACCATTTTGAAATCCAGAGTTAAATATCAAATTCAAGATAAAGTCTAGCAAAATCATCGATAAATTGTATTAAGAAAACTCATAGCAAGAAGTTACACAAGGTTTATGAAAACAACTAAACATACTCTTAAGTTAAATGACAAGAAACTAGGCAAAACAACAAACAATAATTCTTTTTTTTTTGAATGACTGAGAAAAAGTAAGAAAACATGTTCAAAATATTTTAAGCACAATCTGATAATCATATGCGTCTATCCAAAATCATGGTACTCTAAATCCTCGGCATACTAGTAAGCAAGGCTACGATAATCACAGAGCCCTTGACTTATGCACATATCTCTAGAATCATGGTATTTAACATTTTCGCGGTGCCGCATGCTTGGCTGCGAAAATATTAAATTCCCACACCCGAGAAATATATCCAGAGTCAGACTATATGTCCTCACCATGCTGGCTAATGTGACTATAGAAGACTAGATTCCATAACATAGATGACCTAGCCCATATAATTTCATCTTGCCAAAAATTAAATTAATCAACAATGAATACTCAAAAATCAAATCAAAATTTATTAACGAACATCAAAATTCAAAATGAACTAAATCCATCAAAATACAAACTCAAATGCAACAGCTATCGTCAAAATTCAAAATTCGAAAATCTTCCATCAAAATAAATACAAACTCAAATTCAACAATAATCCATAAAAATCAAATTTAACAACAAAAGTAAAATAAATTAAATCAAGGGGAAAATAGAGTTTTCAAATCGAAGTTAAATAAGATTCTCCAGGGTCGTCCCAGGAATCTCTCAAGGGTTCCTATCTGTGATTGAGTACCTTCAAAATATATCCTAATCCTACTGCAGGCTGTAGTGGTACTCTAGTTCGAATACCACTACACTTTAGTCTCGACCTGCATGGGCCACCACTAAAAACGTGTCACGACCCGCACCCTAGAGTTAGGGCACGAGAACGTAACGACGCCCAGCCTACGCCGCAGTGTCGGCGGTAGAACGCTGTCCTAGGTCTCATGCATCTAACAGTATAAGGCTAAACAGTTTATACTCCCCGAATGGGGGTGACATAGCAGATACAAACTCAATCACATCTAAGGTAGAGCATGATAAGAATAGATAAAACATGAAATCCAAAAGAGATACAGGAGATAGAAGTCTAAGTGTCTAAGATACATGAACCCAGAAGTACATCTCAACACTCAATAAGATACAGTAATCCACAAAGTAAATACAACTCCAGACAAAGAAATAACTACCTAAACAAACCCTACTGTGTCTCCTCTAGGCTAGCAGGCACCTCCAGGCTATCTGTAAAATTTATCAACAGGTCCAGTCAGGACTGGAGCGAGCACAGTACATCTCAACATATCATAGCAGGTTAGAAAACATATAACATGCAGTAAAGTAAGATACAGGTACTGAAGAAAAATAGTATGTAAACAGAGAGATAACTGTAATAGAAATATCTACTATACATAGAGAACTAGCATGTGACTAGTGAGTCAGAGTACAATATGAACATGTAAATGGCCTGGGATGATTCTGATGCTACACTATGGAATGATTCTGATGCTACACTACTGGTGTATTATTCACATGTCCACATATACTCCCCCGTACCCCCAATTAATACACAAGAATCCAACCAAGTTATGTTATGTGATGCTATGTAACAGACCCCGAAGGTGGTAGACCCCGAAGGTGATATGACCCCGAAGGTGATATGACCCCGAAGGTGATAGACCCCGAAGGTGATACATAGTAGTCCCATAAATGGGATAAGGATTCTGAGAAGACTCTACGATCATAAGAGTATATGTCGTAAGTGATCAAAGAACCAACGAAGCATAGTGATACGCTATGTAAGTGAAACGCACAGAACATAGAGTATCCGATGCTTCCTAAGGATAACATCTCAAAGAGGGATTCATATAGTACCAATCCGTGTGACCAACGTGACAGTACAAGTAAAGTAATCTACTGCAGGAAATAATTCTAAGCAGGATATGAAATGATCAGAGAATGTACTCGCCTCGATAACCTGAACAGCTGATAAGTATAGGGGGGGTCCCACTGAAGCCACAGAGTCCTATTTAAAGCAACACAGGTTACAAGGGGTTCAAGTTGTAATAAAAGAAACTCTACAAGCAATCTACATTATTCTAGGTTCTTCTAAGTCAAAACAACTCTAGGTCAACTCCGGTCAATAATTTAGTCAAACTAGGTCAAGTGTTGACTTACAGTTGACTTTGGGTCAACTGGTCAACTCTGGTCAAACAGGGTCAATTCTAGTCTATTATAAAGTGTACTTCGTTATTTGTACGTTGAAACTTACGACACGTAAATCGAGATAAGAAGATTATCGGTAAGGTTGATAATCTTATTATAGTGATCCACGTATCCAACTTGTCAATTTCAGCGATGTGAGATCACTGGAATTGACTGATCCCAGTTTCGTTGTACTAATCCCGAAATACGAACATTATATGAATTAATTTTTAATTAATTATAAAAAGGTTAAACTTAGAAAAATTATCAACAATACTGTCGGACGATGAAATGAACATCGCCAACGTGTCCAGAAAGGTCAAATTAGCTAGGATAGCCTACCCAACGGTCCAATTTGGACACAAGGGCAAAAAGGTAATTTCGGATCAAAACGGTGTCCGTGTCGGAGCCGTTTTGCACCGAAATACGTGCAAGAAAAAAAAGTCCAGAAAATATAACAAATTATATGTCCACGCAACCAGAATGTCGATACGAACCCAACGGTATTTCCAGAATTGGATTCCGTTGACCCGATCTCCATTTGGCCCGTTGACCAGAACTTGGAATTCCGGTTTGCACGGAAATGCGTGTCGGAGCCAAAGTTCTCAAAACTTAGCAAACTACCTGTCAACGAGTCCAGAATGACGATACGAACTCAACGGTATCTCCGGAATTGGATTCCGATGAGCCGATCTCAAAATGACCCGTTGACCCGGATATTGGTATCCGACTTGCACCGAAATGCGTGCCAGACCCAATGTCCACCAAAACCTAGCAAATTATATGTCAACGAGTCCAGAATGACGATACGAACTCAACGGTATCTCCGGAATTGGATTCCGATGAGCCGGCGTCAAAAAGTCCCGTTGACCCAGAATGTGGGACCCGCTTTGCACCGAAATGCGTGCCCGGGCCCACGTTCTCCAAATCTAACAAATTTTATATGAAAACATGCCAGAACGACGCCACAAGTCTAATGGTGGTGTCAGAAATGAAATCTGGAGTCCCGTGTTCAAAAATGGAATTTTACAAGTTGGAAATTACGAATTCGGACGACCAACTTTGGCGTCGAATTCAACCAATCAAACAAGCTCACAATGAAACGAAACTGAAGGGGTAGCAAGAGGGTTATACCAGCTTCGCACCGGAACTAGTAGCACGCCAAACGGAGCTGCGGTGGAGGAGATACAAGCTGACGAAGTTGGCCCCGCGAAACTGTCCAAATTTAATACAATTTAAACGGTCAACTTGGTGGCCGGTTTTCATGTATCAAACGATAAAATTAACGGACGAAAATTGACAGGGATGAAGGTGGATATACCGAGATTGCGACGGAGCGAAGAAATCGCCGATCCAACTGTCGGATCTCCGGAAAAAACGTGCGCGAAGTCGCTGCGACGGAGCGCCAAAACGAACTTCATTTCGCGCGCGTCACGACGGGACGTCGTTCAAAACGCACGAATCGCCTCGACGGCGCGTCCCGGAGGACGGTGGCCGTCAGGGAACTTCTTGCCAGAGTGGGGCGCGCCCATGGGGTGGTTGCCGGGGGCCACGGCGGCCGATGGCGGCGGCGGCCACGCTCGCTCGCGCGCGCGCCTGGTGTCGAGCTGCTGCTGTGGTGCACTAGCACGCGCGGCGGCGCACGGTGCTGTGCACGGGCTGCGCACGGCCAGGCCCGGCCGGCAAGGGCGCGGCGGCGCGCGGACAAGGTGGTGGTGGCGGCAGCATGGATGGGTGGCGGAAATGGAATGATGTGGAGGTGGTGGTGGTTGTTTAGGAGAAGGTGGTGGTCGGGATGATATTGGAGAAGGAGGAGGAGGGAAAGTAGGAGGAGGAGGCCGAGGTGGGGGAGGCCGACGGCCAGGCCACGGCCAGGGGGGTGGCCGAAGGTCGGGCATGGGGGCTGCAGGTGTTCTTGTTGCTGTTGTTGAGTTTAGTTGGGTTGGAAGTAATAGAAAGGAGAGAGAGAGAGAGATGATAATGAATGAGAGAGAGAGAGAGAGAGAGAAAAGTTACTCTCTTGAATTTAGGGCCGGCACCTTGCATGGGTGTTGGCTGCTTTGAAAGTAGGAAAAATGCATGGATGGGATTAAAGTAGGGAGATCTAAGGGCTAGAAATAATTTGTAGGAAATGGGTCATTCCAATGGATTAAATTCAAGGAAAATTTCCCATTAAATAATAAAAATAGGTAAAATGAGAAATTGATATCTTTGGGCAATAAATATGAGGGTGTCCCGATGGAGGGCAACATGAAGCTGGACTGGGCTCGGTGGAGCCGGATTGGGTCAAAACTGGACATTGTGCAAAAATAGAATTATAATTAGACGTTGATGATCATGTGTAAATAAGTAGCACATGGGGATTCCAAATAATGGGACACAAGTGGCGGACGGATAGTAGGCTCAAAGTGGGCCATGTCCATAGTTGGGGCTGACAGGTTTTGGTCGACAGGGGACCCACAAATCAAGTTGGAAAATGAATGTGACGCCGTGGCATGAAATAAAATCGGGTCACGCGTCGGAAAAGTTGTGCAAATCAAATGGAGCCCAAAATGACATGAATGAGTGGGAAACGAAGGTCATGGGTGACGAGCGTCTCGAGTAGATCATCAATGAGGAGTTGGTTTCAAGGAAAAGACTGGTCTGGCGCTCCCAATTTAAATGTCATGGTAACGCGCTGAAAATGATCAAGGAAAAAAGTGGAAAAATCAATTACTGATCGAACGGTCTAATTCGACCCGAAGTTCAGCGAAGAAAAAGGGGCACAAGGGAACAAGTTTGGGTGGGACACCATATACCGTCATGAAGGTAATCGTGTCCACTCCAAAACTCGTGAAGAGAATTTCCAGAGTTGAACATCCCTGATACTCCAAATATCAATGGCATGAAAAAGTACACTAACAGATAAATAAATAGAACGAAATATTTATCAAACCAAATAATCAGGAAAATAAATAAAGTGAAAAAAAATTCAACCCGAAATTCAGGGTGCTCACACTTTCCCAGTCTAATCTCTAACTTTTTAGAGTTAGCACATATCTCATCATATTTCGCATTAAGAGCATCAATTCTACATGAAGCAATAGAATACTTCTTCTTTTCTGATTCTAATTTCACCTTAAGTTTAGCTTTTTTGAGTGCTTTTCTCAATGCAATCAAGTGCCTCATGCAATCTAAACTTCAGTGTGGAAATCTCAGTAGAATTATCAGAAGAAGAACTATTTCTAGCATCATTCAATAAGCAAGTAAGCTTTTCATTCTCACGCTTATAGGATAGAATATCCTTTCTAGCTTGCTTATATTTATCTAATACTTTCTTGTGTTCTTCTAACAGATCACTGAAAGCATCAGATAAATCATCATAAGAAAATTCACTCTTTCCAGAAAAAGAATTATTTTGTACCTCGTTAGATAATGCCATTGAGCATAAATTTGTAGCTTAATGAGGTCTCTCTTCTTCTTCAGAATCTGTTGCTTCGCTTTCACACCATATATTCGTGCTAATGTGCTTGTGAGATGATGATCTTCCTTCATTTGATTGTTCGTAGTGACTCTCTTTTCTTGTAGTAGTACAATCTTCTTGGATGTGGTCTATCTTCTTGTAGTTGTCACATACAAGCTCTTCTTCGTATAAGGGATTATGTTGTACCTTAAATCCTAATTCCATTATGCATATATTTATATCATTATGAAGACTATCTTTCTCTCTGGAGTTGCTAGCTTTGCTTTCATACCTACACTCATAAGTAGCTTCAAGAACTTTCCAAATTTTATGAGATATTGTGCAAGTAGAAATAAGATTGAATACATTTGTGTCTACAGCACAATAAAAGATATGCATAGCTTTTGCATCAAGGCTAGCTAAATTCTTCTCTTCATTCGTGTAGCTATAATAAGGCTTATTGATTATAGAGGATGTGAGAATAGAAGTGATAGTAGGCTTCTTGTAGCCAGTGACAACGATTGACCACAAGTCGAAATCTAGAGACTTTAAGTAGAAGCTCATTCGTGTTTTCCAGTATGTGTAATTTGTACCATCAAATAGTGGGAGTCTATTTGAGGATTGCTCTTCAGTTGTGAGGTAAATACTTGCCATATGTGATATAGTGATCTATGTAACAGGAGTTATAAATAAGAATATAATAGCAGTGTTACCTCGCTTTACCTGTATAACCCGATCTGATAATGAGGATTTGCTCCAAGGATGTTAAGCCAAATAATAGAGTCTTGCTAGGATACCAATTGAAGGAGCAATTGATATAAGCAATAATATCTCTATAAGGAGCACTTGCTCTGATACCAATTGTAGGAGCAATTGGTATGAGCAACAATATCTATATACCAAGCACATGCTCTAATACCAATTGTAGGAACAATTGGGATTAGAATATATTACCTCTAGTTGCAGTACCCGCTCTGATACCAATTGTAGGACCGATTGTAGGAACGAGTTGAAAAGCGCAATACTCTAGAGGGGGGTGAATAGAGTAGGCAGCAGAAATTATCTATTTAAAAAAGTTAGTAACAAGATCATAGATAATATATCACAGATATATAAATAAAAGTAGAGAGTAGAGAGCAAACGCAAACACAAGGATGTATACTGGTTTTTCTCTTGTGAGGACTAGTCCAGTCGGAAGAACTCTAGCTTCCAGTTGAATCCACTATGGAAAATTACCACAAGTTTTCATCCGAAGTTCTTGCAACTTCTACAACGTGAGCTTTGATCCGAAGTACTTGACAAACTTCAATTGTAAAGTGTCTAACTTCAATTAAGCCTCTGATTACAACCACTCTGAAACTTTTAGACCGTACCGTACTGGCAAATCGACTAGAGGATTGTAACTGGCTTGGGATTTGAAAATGAATAGCTCAGAATACTTTGGAAGAAGTAGTAGGCTTATAGAGAAGAGATATGAAAGTGAATGAGTGAGTTGAAATGATCGAAATCCTTCTCTATTTATAGTTTTTCCAAAGGCAGAATTCTGACAGAATTCAGGCAGAATTCGGGAAGAACTCTATGAGAAAATCTCGTTAGGATCCGTAACTGCAGGAAGACCAAGTTCAAAAAGCAGCATTCACTAACCGAACTCTGGCCGAACTCTGGCAGAATTCGGGCCGAACTCTGGCCAAGTTCTGTTGGAGTTCTGTCAGGGTTTTTGCAAACTGGTTTTTGGGCTTTTTGAAAAGTTAAACAGTTAGGAAGTAGTTTAGGCTTTTGTAAGTGGGCTTGTTTTTAAAAAGAAAGGATATTTTGAAAACGTTTCTTGGGTAGCCTATTTGCCAGTACGATGCAGTTTACATCGTATTCCTAGACTCAATAAATATGAAAAATACATTGATCAAATAGGAAACCAAGAGCCCTTTGATGACACCTTTCTTCAAATATTTGAGCAGACTTGAAGATGCCTTTTTCTATTGACTGCGGTCGTCCAAAGATAAACAGATCTGGAAATCTGAATACATTTCGGGGACTTCGCCCCCGAACCCCTGACGGAGGACGCTGCCCCCTCGACCCCTGTCCGCTGACCGGGCAGCGGAACCCCCGATGCGAGGTCCCGGATAGGTCGTTAGACGGTTCAAAGAAAGCTTCTTGTATGACGCCGTCTTTGGCCCATCAATAATTCTCTATTGCATGTGTCCTGGTTTGATAAAGCTTGATCATGCTTACTGCAAGTCTATAAGAACATGTTAGACGAGCAAAACAATAAGCATATCAATATGATATATAACATTTAGGACAGTGCTAACATTAGAAAAATCCTATGTTTAAGTAGCAACATGATAGTGATTACATGAATATTAGTGACGTTATTATGTTAAACTTAATTGATTAGCCATATTCAAAAACATGATATAATCATTAGGCTAACCATCTAAACTCGTTTTTACCATTGTACGCCCATTTGATACCATACTTCCGTTAGAATCACCCATTTATACTCATTTTTGCCATTGCACGGCTACTTTATACCATATTTCGTTACAATTATCCAGCTAATTCTCGTTTCGTCATTGTATGCTTATATTGTACCATATTTCAGTTAGAATCAATTATTTATACTCGTTTGACCATTCTACGAGCGTTTGATACATTATTTTAGTTAGAAATAACATTTCTATACTCGTTTTCACATATCTACGTCACTTTTTACCACATTTTGGTAAGAATCATGCATTTGTACTCGGTTTTACCAATTTTCTCCCGTTCTATACCATATTTCGATTAAAATAACCCTCCAATACTCGTATTCACAGTTGTACGCCTATTTTGCACTATATTTTTATTATAATCACCCATCTATACTCGTTTTTACCTTTGCAAGACCACTTTATACCATATTTTGGTTATAATTACACATCTAATACTCGTTTTCGTCATTGTATACTTATACTATTTCGTATTTCAATTAGAATCAATTATTTATACTCTCTTTCACTATTTTACGAGCATTTGATTAATTATTTCGGTTAGAAATTATATTTTCTACCCGTTTCCATAATTCGACGCCACTTCTTATATCATATTTTTTTAGAATCATGTATTTGTAGTCGGTTTCACCAATTTACTCCCATTCTATACCACATTTCGATTAAAATAACCCATCTATACATGTTTTCACCGTTGTACGCCCACTTCCTACCATACTTCCGTTAGAATCACCCATTAATACTCGTTTTTACCATTATACGACTACTTTATACCATATTTCGTTGCAATTATCCATCTAATACTCTTTTCATCATTGTCTGTTCATACTATACTATATTTCAGTTAGCATCAATTATTTATACTCGTTTTCCCCATTCTACGAGCATTTGATACATTATTTCGGTTAGAAATAACATTTCTATACTCGTTTCCACAAATCTACGCTACTTTTTTACCATATTTTGGTAAGAATCTTGCGTTTGTACTCGGTTTCACCAATTTTCTCCCATTCTATACCATATTTCGATTAAAATAACCCTCATATACTCGTTTTCACCGTTGTACGCCCTTTTTATACTATATTTTTGTTAGAATCATCCATCTATACTCGTTTTTTCGCATTGCAGGACTACTTTATACTATATTTTGGTTATATTTACCCATCTAATACTCGTTTTCAACATTATACTCTCATAATATACCATATTTCAGTTACAATCAATTATTTATACTCGCCATTCTACGAGCATTTGATGCATTATTTCGGTTTTTTTTACCATATTTTGGTAAGAATCACGCATTTGTACTCGGTTTTACCAATTTACTCCCATTTCTGTACCATATTTCGGTTAAAATAGCCATCCTATACTCGATGTCACCGTTGTACGCCCATTTACACCATATTTTCATTAGAATCATCCATCTATACTCGTTTTTACCATTGTTCGACTACTTTATACCGTATTTTAGTTATAATTAACAATTTTATACTCGACTTCATCATTGTATGCTCATACTATTCAGTATTTCAGTTAGAATCAATTATTTATACTCATTTTCACCATTCTACGAGCATTTGATACATTATTTCGTTCATAAATAACATTTTTATACCCGTTTCCACAATTCTATGCTACTTCTTTATTACCATATTTGGGTTAGAATCATGCATTTGTACTCGGTTTTACCAATTTGCTCCTATTTTATACCTTTTTCGATTAAATAACCCTCTTATACTCGTTTTCACCGCTGTACACCCAATTTCAGCATATTTTTTGTTAGAATCGCACATCTATACTCGTTTGTACCATTGCACGACTACTTTATACCATATTTTGGTTGTAGTTACCCATCTAATACTCGTTTTTATCGTTGTATGCTCATACTGTACCGTATTTCAGTTAGCATCAATTATTTATACTCGTTTTCACCATTCTACGAGCATTTGGTATATTATTTCGGTTATAAATAACATTTCTATACTCGTTTCATAAATCTATGCCACTTTTTTACCATATTTCGGTAAGAATCATGCACTTGTACTCGGTTTTATCAAATTTCCCCTATTCTATACCATATTTCGATTAAAATAACACTATAATACTCATATTCACAGTTGTACGCCCTTTTTGCACTATATTTTCATTATAATTACCCATCTATACTCGTTTTCACCATTGTATCTACTTTATACCATATTTCGGTTATAACTTCACATCTAATACTCGTTTTCGTCATTGTATACTTATACTATTTTGTATTTCAATTTGAATCATTTATTTATACTCGTTTTCACCCTTTTACGAGCATTTGATTAATTATTTCGGTTAGAATTATATTTTCTACCTGTTTTCATAATTCGACGCCACTTTTTTATCATATTTCGATTAGAATCAAACATTTGTAGTTGTGTTTCACCAATTTACTCTCATTCTATACCAAATTTCGACTAAAATAACCATCCTATACTCGTTCTCACCGTTGTACGCCCCTTTTACACTATATTTTTGTTAGAATCACCTATCTATGAATCACCCATCTATACGCGACTTCAGCATTGCAGGACAACTTTATACTACATTTCGGTTATAATTACCCATCTAATACTCGTTTTCATCATGAGCATACAAGGACGAAATGAGTATTAGATGGATAATGGTAACGAAATATGATATAAAGTAGTCGTGCAATGGCAAAAATGAGCATACACAGTTGTACGTCCATTTTACACTATATTTTCTTTAGAATCATCCATCTATACTCGTTTTTACCTTTGCATGATAACTTTATACCATATTTCGGTTACAATTACACATCTAATACTCGTTTTTGTTATTGTATACTTATACTATTTCATTTTTCAATTAGAATCAATTATTTATACTCATTTTTACCATTTTACGAACATTTGATTAATTATTTCGGTTAGTTATTATATTTTCTACCCGTTTCCATAATTCGACGCCACTTCTTTTATCATATTTTGGTTAGAATCATACATTTGTAGTCGATTTCACCAATTTACTCCCATTCTATACCATATTTTGATTAAAATAACCCATCTACACTCGTTTTTACCGTTGTACGCCAATTTCATACCATACTTCCGTTAGAATCACCCATTTATACTCGTTTTTGCTATTGCACGACTACTTTATACCATATTTCGTTACGATTATCCATCTAATACTCATTTCGTTATTGTATGCTCATACAGTACCGTATTTGTGTTGGAATCAATTATTTATACTCGTTTTTGTTGGTGCTTTCTTTACATGGAGAGAGCTTTCTCTCAACATGCCTTGTAAAATTATAGTTCCACATCGGAAATACACCATGAGTTATCTCAACATATATACTTGGTTGTGTTGTTGAGAGATGCACATGGGGTGGTGACCCTAAGGAGGGAACCATGTGGATGATTTTACTAGGAGGGAAGAATAAGGCTCCAAGGATTAAGCAGTCATGCGGCTCATATGCGGCCTCATGCGGCCTTACGGCTCATTAGGTCCATGCGGCCCATGCGGTCCATGCGGTCCATGCGGCCCATGCGGTTCATGCGGCTCATGCGGTTCATGCGGTCATGCTGCTCATGCGGTCCATGCGGTCCATACGGCCATACGGCTCATACGGTCCATGCGGCCCAAGCGGTCCATGCGGCCAGGCTGCTGCTACTGCTGTCGCATGGAGGGCTACGCTGACTGTGCAGATTACAAATTAGTTATGGAAATGATAAATCAATGCGATTAATTCAGATCCTATCTTTGTGGGATTTGAATTAATTTTGTTCCTATCTTTGTGGGATTAGAATTAATTCGTTGCTATCTTTTTGTGATTTGATTCAATCTTTCCATAACTGAAGAGGCGGCTAGGATTTCCACCCTCTCTCTATATATACTCTCTTCTGGCCTCCTTTGTGGCTACTACGAAAATACAAGTTAGAAAAGGAGAAAGAGAGAGAGAGTGCTGCTGCCGCCATTGCAAGTCCATCCGAGGAGTCAGAACAGAGGTGACTTCGAGCGTTCCACAAGTTCTTCAACTTGCTGGTTCCTGGAAGTAGATCGTGTGGGGCGAATCTTGCTTTGAGCAACGGTGTTTTGACACCCCAGCAACGGTTCTTCATCTAATCTTTCTCTAGATTATTATAACTCGTTCTGTCCCAATTGTAACACGTTTGCAAGGAAGAATGAGAGATCTTCTCTTCTATATTTTTCCCTTCTTTAGATTGTAATTTGGCTATTTGATTTATTGTACCATCGTAGATCTTGAGTTTGATCACTGCAAAGTTTTTGTGTGACATCTCAGATCTTGATTGCATCAGTTTTTCCATCTTTGATCAAGCCCCAGGACTAACAATCTCAAAGCAAGATCCGTGTAGATGGAAAACATTAATGCTTCGCTCCTCCAATCGGACTTTTGCAAGTTGGAAAAGTTCGATGGATAGCACTATCAAGTCTGGAAGAGAAAGGTGTACCTAACTCTTCAACTAAAAGACGTTGATCATGTTCTGTTGGAGGAAGAACCCTTTGTTCCAGACACTGGATCTACTGCCGCTATCAACGCGGCTATCAAACTCCAGGCCAAGTGGAGAAGGAAAAATAGCATCTGCAGGCTTCTCATCCTGAATGCTATGGAGGACTCCCTGGCAGAATCCTACTCGAAGAAGGAACTTGCCAGAGACATATGGGAGTCTGTGGAAAAATATCACAAATTGCACTTTGAGGACGAAAAGCCCATGTTGCCACAGGTGAAGAAATTTCTGAAGCTGCGTCAGAAACTGGAAGACTAAGAGATGCCCCTTCCCGACAAGTTTGTCGTCGGAGGGATCGTCTCAAAACTTCCTGCTGGATGGAGTACCTTCTATGCAAGGATGTACAGAAAGAAGCTAGACATTAGCTTGGGAGATATACTTCAAGAGATCCATATTGAGGACGAGATGCGTTCCTAATAGAAGGTGGACACTCTATCCAAACAGTTGGCTAAAGCCAATCTTGTGCAGACGAGAGATCCCAAGGGGAAGCAGGCGGCTTCTCATCCCAAGAAGAAGGACTTCACTAATCTGAAAGTGAAGGGTCCTTCATTCAAGCAACAGAAGACTAAGTCCCACGTGACTTGTTACAATTATGGCAAGAAAGGCCACTACAAGAGTGAATGCAGATCTAAGCCTAAATAATCAGAGAAAGGTGAGCCTAATAAGGTTTCATTAGTTTCTAACATTGTTGCTATGATCGGACAGGTCACAACTGTGGGGGTTGACTCTGACTAGTGGATAGACACTGGTGCGACTTGCCATGTCTGTTCTGGCAAGGAATGGTTCGTCACGTACCAGCCGATATCTGAAAATGTTGTCATGGCGAACCAGACCTAAGCTGAAGTTCTGGGAATCGGGACCGTGGAACTGAAACTCACTTCTGGGAACACTCTGACGCTTCAAGGTGTGAAGCATGTTCCGACGATTGCCAAGAACCTGATCTCTGGGAGCCTGCTCTGCAACGCAGGCTTGAGGATGGACATCAATGCTGGTCAGATGGTGATGTCCAAGAAAGGAACATACTTCGGGAAGGCTTATCAAACTGAAGGAATGTTTAAAATTTAGCTTGTCAACCAGTTTGATGACATTAATGCAGTTGCAGTTTCTGATTATTCTCTTGAGTTGTGGCATAATAGACTAGGACATGTTCATTGTACAAGAATCAACAAAATGTCTAGTCTAGGACTTATATCCAAATATGGGGGTAAGGTGGAGAAGTGTGAAGTGTGTGCTCAGACGAAGATCACAAGGAAACCCTTTCATCAGGTCAATCGAAGCACAGATCTTCTGGAGTTGGTGCACTCCGATATCTGTGACTTCAAATATTTCTTCACGAAGGCCGGGATGAAGTATTTCATAACCTTCATCGACGACTTCTCAAAATACGCGTTCGTCTACTTGCTCAAGTCTAAAGACGAAGCCTTCGAGAAGTTCAGAGAGTTCAGGGCCAAAGCTGAACGGCAGACTGGACAACAACTCAAGAGGTTAAGAAGTGATCGAGGTGGAGAGTACAGGTCTCATGAATTCGCATCGTTCTGCAAAGAACATTGAATCATATGCGAGACTACTGCTCCGTATTCTCCTCAATCCAACAGAGTAGCAGAGAGGAAGAACAGAACGTTGACAGAAATGATGAATTCTATGCTGCTTACTGCAGGTCTTCCAAAATGCTACTGGGGAGAAGCTGCATTAACGGCCACTTTCATTCTGAATAGAGTGCCATATGCAACTTCGGACGTAACTCCTCATGACTCTAGTTCAAAGTCAGAACAAACTTGAATATCATTCGAGTGTGGGGGTGTCTGGCGTATGTGAAGCTTCCAGATCTGAAGATTCAGAAGCTAGGGACAAGGACTACGATGGCGATCTTCTTGGGGTATGTCGAGAAGAGTGATGCTAGGAGATTTCTTGATATTGAGTCAAATCATATCATCGAATCTCGCGATGCTGAATACTTTGAAGACAAGTTTGCAAAAGACAAAAACATTGTTCTTTCGGACATTCCGGAAAATGATGTAGGTGCAAATGAGACTAAAATCTCATATGGGCCAGTAGTCCAAGAAGAAGCTGTTGTTGATGAAACAACTTTTGTACCAAAACTCGCAGAGCCGTCAGCTAAGTGAGCGAGGAGACCGAAAGATTTCGGAGATGACTTTGTCACCTATCATGTGGAAGCAGATCCGCTTACCTATGATGAGGTGATGAAGCCCAGAGATGCTATCTTCTGGAAGGAGGCAGTGAATGACGAGTTTGACTCTATCACCTTCAATAACACATGGGTGTTGGTAGATCTACCTGAAGGAGAAAAGCCCATCGGATGTAAATGGATCTTCAAGAAGAAGATGAAGGCAGATGGAAATATTGACAAGTTTAAGGCCAGGCTGGTAGCCAAGGGATTTTCTCAGAAACAGGGGATAGACTACTTTGACACGTACGCTCCAGTAGCTCGGATGACCACCATCAGGATGTTAATCGCTCTAGAAGCTATACATAAGTTGATGATACATTAGATGGATGTAAAGACCGCATTCCTGAATGGGGAGCTGACCGAAGAGATTTATATGCAACAGCCAGATGGATTTGTCGTCAAAGGTCTTGATGACAAAGTCTGCAAGTTGGTGAAATCATTGTATGGTTTGAAGCAAGCTCCCAAGATGTGGCATGAAAAGTTTGACAAAGTTATTAGGTTAAACGGCTATAGAGTCAGCGAGATGAACAAATGTGTTTACACAAAGTTCGCTGATGGAAGAGAAGTCATCGTTTGTCTGTACGTGGACGACATGCTAATCCTAGGTACGGATATAGGCTGTGTCACAAAGACAAAGAAGTTCCTCTCAACCAAGTTCAGTATGAAGGACTTGGGGGATACAGATGTCATCTTGGGCATAAAGATCATCCGGACAGACACTGGAGTAGCGCTGTCACAATCTCGCTACATTGAGAAGATGCTCACACGCTATGGGTATAAGGATCTTCCAGGGATCGATACGCCATACAGGTGTGATCAGAAGCTGAAGCCAAATTCAAGGGAAAGCGTCAGGCAGCTGGAGTATTCTAGCGTTATAGAAAGTTTGATATACGCAACAACTACCACAAGGCCTGACATAGCTTTCGCCATGGGAATGCTGAGTCGATTCACAAGCAACCCAGGGGTTGAGTACTAGAAAGCTGTGAAGCGGGTGATGAGATATCTCAAGAAAACTCAGACATATGCACTGCACTACAACGGGTATCCGACAGTAGTGGAAGGCTTCAGTGATGCTAGCTGATGTTCATAGGTGGAAAGCGAGAGATCCACAGGTGGATATGTCTTTTCCTTGGGTGGAGCTGCTATATCGTGGAAGTCGAAGAAGCAGACTATACTCTCTCGTTCCTCCATAGAATCTGAATTCTATGCACTTGAAACTGTAGCAGATGAAGCAGAATGGCTTGGGGAGCTCATGTATGATCTTCTAGTGGTTGGGGCTCAGATACCGGCGATACCGATATACTGTGACAACCAGGCGACTCCGACGGTGGCATCAAAAGACCTCTTCAACGGGAAGAAGAGGACTGTGCGGTTGAAGCACAGGGCAGTACACGATCTTATCAAAAGAGGTGTAATTACAGTGATTGATGTTCGGAGTCAGGAGAACCTGGCAGATCCGTTCACGAAAGGCCTCAAGCGCCAATTGGTCGATAACACAGCTTGTAAAATGGGCTTGAAGGCATTCTGATAGTGTGTCTTTGTAATCCTACCATAAATTTTTATGCTATTAGTTCAAAGAGAAATCTACTAGGCATCTGACTTTTAGTTCAAAGGAGGATCACTGACTGGGAAACTATCAGGTAGCAGTGGGTACTTGTTCTCTGGAACATGGAAGGGATACGGACCCATAACCACTGTTGTCTACTATGTATTTTTTTTGCGAAAAAAATTGATCCTGTGGAAGGTTGGCTTAAACGCCTTAATGAGTTCTCAGGCAGAGTGAATGCCTGGTGTGCTTTACAGGAAGCACGGTAGAGCAGCACTACAAGGAGTGAAACTCTAAGCTACAATGGGGTGACTCCACCATGAGGTTCCCAGGTAGGGGTAATGCCTCAGTTTTGCAAGCCAAGTCACAGCGACGTAGCACCGCAAATAGGCCGATAGCCTAATGTTGTATGACATAATTAAAGAATTGTATATAACACTACAAAGGGGAGGATGGCCCCATGTTACAGTGGCATAACACCACGATGAGGTACCCAGGTAGTGGTAAAGCCTCAGCATTGCAAGACATGTCATTGCGGCATAACACCGCAAGGAAGCCTTAGGCTTTATGCTGGGTAGTTTGGCACTACAAAGAGGCTTGTGACCTCATGCTACAGTAGTATGACACTACGATGAGGTTCCTAGGTAGGGGTAATACCTCGGCTTCAGGCCATGTCATAGCGGCGTAGCACCGCAAGGAAGCGCAAGGCTTCATACCATATCTCTTTAATAAAGAACTCACCTATAGAGTATGGAAAGAGATATCAGGCCGTCTCTTGAGGGTAAACTTGTAGATGCCCAAAATTATACACTGAAACCAGGCTGGCACAGGGCCTTTAATGTGCAGCCAGAAGCACACGTAACTACACTTTATGAGTGGGAAGAATTACAATTGTGGTACAGAATTCAAGGCGTAGTCCATTCTTGTATCACATTATCCTAATGTAAAATGGACAGTTACTGTGGGGAACGCTCAACCCTGAACACATATATATGTTGTGAAATATGGGGGATTGTTGGTGCTTTCTTTACATGGAGAGAGCTTGCTCTCAACATGCCTTATAAATTATAGTCCTACATCGAAAATGTACCTTGAGTTATCTCAACATATATACTTGGTTGTGCTATTGAGAGATGCACATGGGGTGGTGACTCTAAGGAGGGAACCATGTGGGTGATTTTACTAGGAGATAAGAATATGGCTCCAAGGATTAAGCATTAATGCTTTTGTCATTCTCTTGGATTAATTCCATTTGGAGCTAAGCCCCAACGGGGCTTAGCGACTCGGACTCAGACTCGGGCTCATGGGCTCATGAGGCGTAATGTGGCATTTTGTTGGCGCACTTTGCACTTAGCACGTCAGCAGTCATGCGGCTCATATACGGCCATGCGGTCTTATGCGGCATGCGGCCTCATGCGGCCATGCGGCTCTGCGGCCATGCGTCTCATGCGGTCCATGCGGCTATGTGGTCCATGCGGTCCATGCGGCCCATGCGGTTCATACGGCTCATGCGGTCCATGCGGTCCATGCGGCCATGCGGCTCATGCGGTCCATGCGTCCCAAGCGATCCATGCGGCCAGGCTGCTGCTGCTGCTGCCGTATGGAGTGCTACGCTGACTGTGCAGATTATAAATCAGTTATGGAAAGGATGAATCAATGTGATTAATTCAGATCCTATCTTTATGGGATTTGAATTAATTTCTTTTCTATCTTTGTGGGATTAAAATTAATTCGTTGCTATCATTTTGTGATTTGATTCAATCTTTCCATAACTGAAGAGGCGGCTAGGGTTTCCACCCTCTCTCTATATATACTCTCTTCTGGCCTCCTTTGTGGCTACTACGAAAATACAAGTTAGAAAAGTAGAAAGAGAGAGAGAGCTGCTGCCGCCATTGTAAGTCCATCCGAGGAGTCAGAACAGAGGTAACTTCGAGCGTTCCACAAGTTCTTCACCTTGCTGGTTCCTGGAAGCAGATCATGTGGGGCGAATCTTGCTTTGAGCAACGGTGTTTTGACACCCCAGCAACGGTTCTTCATCTAATATTTCTCCAGATTATTGTAACTCGTTCTGTCCCAATTGTAACACGTTTATAAGGAAGAACGAGAGATCTTCTCTTCTCTATTTTTCTCTTCTTCAGATTGTAATTTGGCTATTTGATTTATTGTACCATCGTAGATCTTGAGTTTGATCACTACAAAGTTTTTGTGTGACATCTCAGATCTCGATTGCATCAGTTTTTCTATCTTTGATCAAGCCCCGGGACTAACAGTTTTCACCATTCTACGAGCATTTGATACATTATTTCGGTTATAAATATCATTTCTATACTCGTTTCCATAAATTTATGCCATATTTTAACCATATATTGGTAAGAATCATGCTTTTGTACTTGGTTTCACCAATTTTCTCCCATTCTATACCATATTTCGATTAAAATAACCCTCCAATACTCGTATTCACTGTTGTACGCCTATTTGGCATTATATTTTCATTAGAATCACCCATCTATACTCGTTTTTACCATTGTATGACTATTTTATACCATATTTTGGTTATAATTACACATCTAATACTCGTTTTCGTCATCGTATACTTATACTATTTCGTATTTCAATTAGAATCAATTATTTATACTCGTTTTCACCATTTTACGAGTATTTAATTAATTATTTTGGTTAGAAATTATATTTTTTACCCATTTCCATAATTCGATGCCACTTCTTTTATCATATTTTGGTAAGAATTATACATTTGTAGTCAGTTTTACTAATTTACTCCCATTCTATACCATATTTCGATTAAAATAATCCATCTATATCGTTTTCACCGTTGTACGCCTATTTCATACCATTCTTCGGTTAGAATCACCCATTTATACTCGTTTTTACCATTGCACGACTACTTTAAACCATATTTCGTTACAATTTTCCATCTAATATTTTCGTCATTGCGGGCTCATAATATACCGTATTTCAGTTAGCATCAATTACTTATACTCGTTTTCACCATTCTACAAGCATTTGATACATTATTTCGATTAGAAGTAACATTTCTATATTCGTTTCCACACATCTACGCCACTTTTTACCATATTTTGGTAAGAATCATGCATTGTACTCGGTTTCACCAACTTTCTCCCGTTCTATACCATATTTCGATTAAAATAACCCTCATATACTCGTTTTCACGGTTGTACACCCTTTTTACGCTATATTTTCGATAGAATCACCCATCTATACTGTTTTAGCATTGCAGGACTACTTTATACTATATTTCGGTTATATTTACCCATCTAATATCCGTTTTCATCATTGTAGTCTCATAATATACTGTATTTCAGTTACAATCAATTGTTTATACTCATTTCACCATTCTACGAGCATTTGATACATTATTTCGGTTAGAAATAATATTTCTATACTCGTTCTCACAATCTATGCCACTTTTTTATCATATTTTGGTAAGAATCACGTATTTGTACCCTGTTTCACAGATTAACTCCCATTTCTATACCGTATTTCAATTAAAATAACCATCCTATACTCGTTTTTACCGATGTACGTCCATTTTACACCATATTTTTGTTAGAATTACCCATCTATACTCATTTTTACCATCGCACGACTACATTATAAAATATTTTGGTTATAATTAATCATTTTATACTCGACTTCATCATTGTATGCTCATACTGCTTAGTATTTCAGTTAGAATTAATTATTTATACTGGTTTTCACCATTTTACAAGCATTTGATACATTATTTCGTTTAGAAATAACATTTTTATACCCGTTTCCAAAATTCTATGCCACTTTTTTATTACCATATTTGAGTTAGAATTATGCATTTGTACTTGTTTTTATCAATTTGCTCACATTCTATACCTTTTTCGATTAAAATAACCCTCCAATGCATTTGTACTCGGTTAGAATCACCTTTTTCTATGCCACTTTTTCGTTAGAATCGTCCATCTGTACTCGTTTGTACCATTGCACGACTACTTCATACCATATTTTGGTTGTACTTACCCATCTAATACTCGTTTTCATCGTTGTATGCTCATATTGTACCGTATTTCAGTTAGCATCAATTATTTATATTTGTTTTCACCATTCTACGAGCATTTGATATATTATTTCGGTTAGAAATAACATTTCTATACTCGTTTCCCAATTCTACTTCATATTTTACCATATTTTGGCAAGAATCATGCATTTGTACTCGGTTTCACCAATTTACTCCTATTCTATACCATATTTCGATTTAATTAACCCATTTATATTCGTTTTCACCATTGTATGCCCATTTCATACCATAATTTCATTAGAAATGCCCATCTATATTTATTTGTACCTTTGCAAGATTACTTTATACCATATTTCGGTTATAATTACACATCTAATACTCGTTTTCTTTATTGTATACTTATACTATTTCGTATCTCAATTATAATCAATTGTTTATACTCGTTTTCACCATTTTACGAGCATTTGATTAATTATTTCAGTTAGAAATTATATTTTCTACTCGTTTCCACAATTCGACACTTCTTTTCTCATATTTTTGTAAGAATCATACATTTGTAGTCGGTTTCACCAATTTACTCCTATTCTATACCATATTTCGATTAAAATAACTCATCTATACTCATTTTCACCGTTGTACGCCAATTTCATACTATATTTTCGTTAGAATCACCCATTTATACTCATTTTTACCATTGCACGACTACTTTATAACATATTTCGTTACAATTATCTATCTAATACTCGTTCATCTTTGTATGCTCATATTGTACCGTATTTCGGTTAGCATCAATTATTTATACACGTTTTCACCATTCTATGAGCATTTGATACATTATTTCGGTTAGAAGTAGCATTTCTATATTCGTTTCCATACATCTACGCCACTTTTTACCATATTTTGGTAAGAATCAAGCATTTGTACTCGGTTTCACCAATTTTCTTCCATTCTATACCATATTTCGATTGAAATAACCCTCCAATACACGTATTCATAGTTGTTTTGCACTATATTTTCGTTAGAATCACCCATCTATACTTATTTTACCATTATATGACTACTTTATACCAGATTTTGGTTATAATTACATATCTGATACTCATTTTCGTCATTGTATACTTACACTATTTCGTATTTCAATTAGAATCAATTATTTATACTTGTTTTCACCATTTTACGAGCATTTGATTAATTATTTCGGTTAGAAATTATATTTTCTACCCATTTCCACAATTTGATGCCACTTTTTTATCGTATTTTGGTTAGAATCATGCATTTTAGTTGGTTTCACCAATTTACTACCATTCTATACTATATTTCGATTAAAATACCCCATCTATAGTCGTTTTTACCGTTCTACGCCCATTTCATACCATACTTTCGTTAGAATCGTCTATCTATATTCGTTTTGTACCATTGCACGACTACTTCATACCATATTTCAGTTGTAATTACACATCTAATACACATTTTCTTCATTGTATACTTATACTATTTCGTATTTCATTTAGAATCAACTATTTATACTCGTTTTCACCATTTTATGAGCATTTGATTAATTATTTCGGTTAGAAATTATATTTTCTACCCGTTTTCAAAATTTATTGCCACTTTTTTTATATCAAATTTTGGTTAGAATCATGCATCTTAGTCGGTTTCACCAATTTATTCCCATTCTATACCTTATTTCGATTAAATAATCCATTTATACTCGTTTTTACCATTGTACGTCCATTTCATACAGTTTCACCAATTTTCTCCCATTCTATACCATATTTCAATTAAAATAACCCTCCAATACTCGTATTCACAATTGTACATCCATTTTGCACTATATTTTTATTAGAATTACCCATCTATACTCGTTTTTACCATTACATGACTACTTTATACCATATTTCGGTTATAATTACACATCTAATACTTGTTTTCGTTATTGTATACTTATACTATTTTATATTTCAATTAGAATCAATTATTTATACTCGTTTTCACCATTTTACGAGTATTTAATTAATAATTTCGTTTATAAGTTATATTTTCTACCCGTTTCCACAATTCGATGTCACTTTTTTAAATCATATTTTGGTTAGAATCATGCATTTTTAGTCAGTTTCTCCAATTTACTCTCATTCTATATTTTGATTAAAATAACCCATCTATACTCGTTTTTACCTTTGTACGCCTTTTACTCACCATACTTCCGTTAGACTCATTTTTATCTTTGCACGACTACTTTATACCATATTTATTTACAATTATCTATCTAATACTCATTTCGTCAGTGCATGTTCATACTGTACCGTATTCAGTTAGCATCAATTATTTATACTCGTTTTACCATTCTACGAGCATTTGATACATTATTTCGGTTAGAAATAACATTTCAATACTCGTTTCCACAATTTTACACCACTTTTTAAACATATTTTGGTAAGGATCATACATTTGTACTCAGTTTCACCAATTTGCTCCCGTTCTATACCATATTTCGATTAAAATTACCCTCCTATACTCGTTTTCACCGTTGAACGCCCTTTTTACACTATATTTTTGTTAGAATCACCCATCTGTACTCATTTTTAGCATTACAGGACTACTTTATACTATATTTCGGTTATATACCCTTCTAATACTCATTTTCATCATTGTATTCTAATACTATACAATATTTCAGTTAGCATCAATTATTTATACTCGTTATCACCATTCTACGAGCATATGATACATTATTTCGATTTGAAATAACATTTCAATAATTATTTCCACAAATCTATGTCACTTTTTTACCATATTTTGTTAAGAATCATGCATTTGTACTCTGTTTCACCAATTTTCTCCCGTTCTATAGCATATTTCGATTAAAATAACCCTCCTATACTCGTTTTCACAGTTGTACTCCCTTTTTACACTATATTTTCGTTAGAATCACCCATCTATACTCTTTTTTTGTATTGCAGGACTACTTTATACTATATTTCGGTTATATTTACCCATCTAATACTCGTTTTCATCATTGTATTCTCATAATATACCGTATTTCAGTTAGAATCAATTATTTATACACGTTTTGACAATTCTACGAGCATTTGATATATTATTTCGGTCAGAAATAACATTTCTATACTCGTTTCCACAATTATATGCCACTTTTTTATTACCATATTTGGGTTAGAATCATGTATTTATACTCGGTTTTACCAATTTGCTCATATTCTATACCTTTTTTCGATTAAAATAACCCTCCTATACTCGTTTCCACCGTTGTACACCTAATTTACACCATATTTTCGTTAGAATCGCCTATCTATACTCGTTTGTACCGTTGTACGACTATTTCATACCATATTTTGGTTGTACTTACCCATCTAATACTCGTTTTCGTCGTTGTATGCCCATATTGTATCGTATTTCAGTTAGTATCAATTATTTATACTCGTTTTCACCATTCTACATGCATTTAATATATTATTTCGGCTAGAAATAACATTTTAATACTCGTTTCCCAAATCTACGTTACTTTTTTACCATATTTGGTAAGAATCATGCATTTGTATTCGGTTTCACCAATTTTCGCCCATTCTATACCATATTCGATTAAAATAACCCTCCAATACTTGCATTCACAGTTGTACGTCCATTTTGCACTATATTTTCATTAGAATCACCCATCTATACTCGTTTTTACAATTGTATGACCACTTTATACCATATTTTGGTTATAATTACACATCGAATACTCGTTTTCATCATTGTATTCTTATAATATATCGTATTTCAGTTAGAATCAATTATTTATACTCATTTTTACCATTCTACGAGCATTTGACATATTATTTTGGTTAGAAATAACATTTCTATACTCGTTTCCAAAATTCTACCCCACTTTTTACCATATTTTCGTAAGAATCACGCATTTATACCCAGTGTTTACCAATTTACACTCATTTCTATACCATATTTCGATTAAGATAACCATCCTATACTCGTTTCACCGTTGTACGCCCATTTTACACCATATTTTGTTTGAATCACCCATATATACTCATTTTTACCATTGCACGACTACTTTATACCATATTTTGGTTATAATTAACAATTTTATACTCGACTTCATCATTGTATGCTCATATTGTTCAGTATTTCAGTTAGAATCAAAAATTTATACTCGTTTTCACCATTCTACGAGCATTTGATTAATTATTTCTATTAGAAATTAAATTTTCTACCCGTTTCCATAATTCGACGTCACGTTTTATCATATTTTGGTTAGAATTATACATTTGTTGTTAGTTTCACCAATTTACTCCCATTCTATACCATATTTCGATTAATATAACACATTTATACTCGTTTTCACCATTGTACGTCCATTTTATACCATACTTCTATTAGAATCACCCATTTATACTCGTTTTTACCATTGCATGACTACTATATATCATTTCGTTACAATTATCCATCTAATACTCGTTTCGTCATTATGCTCATACTATTTCGTATTTCAGTTAGCATCAATTATTTATACTCATTTTCACCATTCTACGAGCATTTGATACATTATTTCGGTTAGAAATAATATTTCTATACTCGTTTCCACAAATCTACTCCATATTTTAACCATATTTTGTTAAGAATCATGCATTTGTACTCGGTTTCACCAATTTTATGCTGTTCTATATCATATTTCGATTAAAATAACCCTCCTATACTCGTTTTCACCATTGTACACCCTTTTTATACTATATTTTTGTTAGAATCACCCATCTATACTCATTTTTAGCATTGCAGGACTACTTTATACCATATTTCGGTTATAATTACACATCGAATACTCGTTTTAATCGTTGTATTCTCATAATATACCGTATTTCAGTTACAATTAATTATTTATACTCGTTTTTACCATTATACGAGCATTTGACATATTATTTCGGTTAGAAATAACATTTCTATACTCGTTCCCAAAAATCTACACTACTTTTTTATCATATTTTGGTAAGAATCACGCATTTGTACTCGGTTTTACCAATTTACACTCATTTCTATACCATATTTCGATTAAGATAACCATCCTATACTCGTTTCACCGTTGTACGTCCATTTTACACCATATTTTTGTTAGAATCACCCATATATACTCGTTTTTACCATTGCACGACTACTTTATACCATATTTTGGTTATAATTAACAATTTTATACTCGACTTCATCATTGTATGCTTATACTGTTCAGTATTTCAGTTAGAATCAAATATTTATACTCGTTTTCACCATTCTACGAGTATTTGATTAATTATTTCTATTAGAATTTATATTTTTTCTACCCATTTCCACAATTCGACGCCACGTTTATATCATATTGTGGTTAGAATCATGCATTTGTGGTCGGTTTCACCAATTTATTCCCATTCTATACCATATTTTGATTAAGATAATCCATTTATACTCGTTTTCACCGTTGTACGTCCATTTCATACCATACTTCTATTAGAATCACCCATTTATACTCGTTTTTACCATTGTACGGCTATTTTATATTATTTTGTTACAATTATCCATCTAATAGTCGTTTCATCATTATGTTCAGACTATTCAGTATTTCTGTTAGTATCAATTATTTATACTCGTTTTCACCATTCTACGAGCATTTGATACATTATTTCGGTTAGAAGTAACATTTCTATACTCGTTTTCACAAATCTACTCCATGTTTTAACCATATTTTGGTAAGAATCATGCATTTGTACTCGGTTTCACCAATTTTCTGCCGTTCTATATTATATTTCGATTAAAATAACCCTCATATACTCGTTTTCACCATTGTACACCCTTTTTACACTATATTTTTGTTAGAATCACCCATCTATACTCGTTTTTAGCATTGCAGGACTACTTTATACTATATTTTGGTATATTTATCCATCTAATGCTCGTTTTCATCGTTGTATTCTCATAATATACCGTATTTCAGTTACAATCAATTATTTATACTCGTTTTTACCATTCTACGAGCATTTGATATATTATTTCGGTTAGAAATAACATTTCTATACTCGTCCCACAAATCTACGCCACTTTTTTTACCATATTTTGGTAAGAATCATGTATTGGTACCCGGTTTCACCAATTTACTCCTATTTCTATACCTTATTTCGAATAAAATAACCATCCTATACTCGTTTTTACCGTTGTATTCCCATTTTACACCATATTTTTGATAGAATCACCTATTTATATTCGTTTTTACCATTGCACGACTATTTTATACCATATTTTGGTTATAATTAATAATTTTATACTCGACTTCATCATTGTATGCTCTTACTGTACTGTATTTCAGTTAGAATAAGTTAGTTATACTCATTTTCACCATTCTACGAGTATTTGTTACATTATTTCGGTTAGAAGTAATATTTCTATACTCGTTTCCACAAATCTACACCCCCTTTTTACTATATTTTGGTAAGAATCATGCATTTTGTACTCGGTTTCACCAATTTTCTCCCATTCTATACCTTTTTTCGATTAAAATAACCCTCCTATACTCGTTCTCACCGTTGTACACCTAATTTACACCATATTTTCGTTAGAATCACCCGTCTATACTCGTTTGAACCATTGCACGACAATTTTATACCATATTTCGGTTGTACTCACCCATCTAATACTCATTTTTATCGTTTTATGCTTATATTGTACTATATTTCTCTTAGCATCAATTATTTTTACTCGTTTTCACCATTCTATGAGCATTTGATATATTATTTCGGATATAAATAACATTTCTATATTCGTTTCCCAAATCTATGCCACTTGTTTACCATATTTTGGTAAGAATCATGCATTTGTACTCGATTTTACCAATTTTCTTCTATTCTATACTATATTTCGATTAAAATAACCCTCCAATACGCGTATTCATAGTTGTACGCCCATTTTGCACTATATTTTCACTAGAATTACCCATCCATACTCGTTTTTACCATTGTAAGACTAATTTATACCCTATTTCGGTTATAATTACACATCTAATATTCATTTTCGTCAATGTATACTTATACTATTTCGTATTTCAATTAGAATCAATTATTTATACTCGTTTTCACCATTTTACGAGCATTTGATTAATTATTTCGGCTAGAAATTATATTTCTATCCGTTTCCACAATTCGATGACACTTTTTTATATTATATTTTGGTTAGAATCATGCATTTTAGTCGGTTTCACCAATTTACTACTGCCATTCTATACCATATTTCGTTTAAAATAACCCTCATATACTCGTTTTCACCATTGTATGCCCTTTTTACAATATTTTCGTTAGAATTACCCATCTATACTCGTCTTTAGCATTGCAGGACTACTTTATACTACATTTTGGTTATAATTACCCATCTAATACTCGTTTTCATCATGAGCATACAATGACGAAACGTGTATTAGATGGATAATCGTAAAGAAATATGGTATAAAGTAGTAGTGCAACGGCAAAAATGAGCATACACAGTTGTACGCCCATTTTAGACTATATTTTCTTTAGAATCACCCATCTATACTCATTTTTACCAATGCATGACTACTTTATACCATATTTTGGTTGTAATTACACATTTAATACTCATTTTCGTCAATATATAATTATACTATTTCGTATTTCAATTAGAATCAATTATTTGTACTCGTTTTTACCATTTTACGAGCATTTGATTAATTATTTCGGTTAGAAATTATATTTTCTACCCGTTTCCACAATTCGACGCCACTTCTTTCATCATATTTTGGTTAGAATCATACATTTGTAGTCGGTTTCACCAATTTACTCCAATTCTATACCATATTTTGATTAAAATAATCCATCTATGCTCGTTTTTGCCATTATACGCCCATTTCATACCATACTTCCGTTAGAATCAACCATTTATACTCGTTTTTACCATTGTACGACTACTTTATACTATTTGTTACAATTATCCATCTAGTACTCGTTTTTGCCATTGTATACTTATATTATTTCGTATTTCAATTAGAATCAATTATTTATACTCGTTTTTCCCATTTTACGAACATCTGATTAATTATTTCGGTTACAAATTATATTTTCTACCTGTTTCCAAAATTCGATGCCACTTTTTTTTATCATATTTGGTTAGAATCATGCATTTTAGTCAGTTTCACAACTTTACTCACATTCTATACCATATTTCGATTACCCGTCTATACTAGTTTTTACCGTTGTATGTCCATTTCATACCATACTTCCGTTAGAATCACCCGTTTATACTCGTTTTTACCATTACACGACTACTTTGTACCATATTTCATTATAATTATCCATCTAATACTCGTTTCGTCATTATATGCTCATACTGTATCGTATTTCAGTTAGCATCAATTACTTATAATTATTTTCACCATTCTACGAGCATTTGATACATTATTTTGGTTAGAAGTAACATTTCTATATTCATTTCCACAAATCTATGCCACTTTTTTTTACCATATTTTGGTAAGAATCATAAATTTGTACTCGGTTTCACCAAGTTTTGCCTGTTCTATGCCATATTTCGATTAAAATAACCCTCATATACTCGTTTTAACCATTGTACGCCCTTTTTACAGTATATTTTCTTTAGAATCACCCATCTATACTTATTTTAGCATTGCAGGACTACTTTATACTATATTTCGGTTATATTACCAATTTTATACTCGTTTTCATCATTGTATTCTCATAATATACCATATTTCAGTTAGAATCAATTATTTATACTCGTTTTTCACAATTCTACGGGCATTTGATACATTATTTCGGTTAGAAATAGTATTTCTATACTCGTTATCACAAATCTATGCCACTTTTTTACCATATTTTGGTAAGAATCATGCACTTGTACCCTATTTCACCAATTTACTCCCATTTTTATACCTTATTTTATTTAAAATAACCATCCTATACTCGTTATCACCGTTGTACGTCCATTTTACACCATATTTTTATTAGAATCACCCATCTATACTCGTTTTTTACCATTGCACGACTACTTTCTACCATATTTTGGTTATAATTAACAATTTTATACTTGACTTCATTATTGTATGCTCATACTGCTCAGTATTTCAGTTAGAATCAATTATTTATACTCGTTTTCACCATTCTACGAGCATTTGATACATTATTTTGTTTAGAAATAACATTTTATACCCATTTTCACAATTCTAAGCCACTTTTTGATTACCATATTTGGGTTAGAATCATCCATTTGTACTCGATTTTACCAATTTGCTCCTATTTTATACCTTCATTTCGATGAAAATAACCCTCCTATACTCGTTTTCACCGCTGTACACCCAATTTTTACCATATTTTCGTTAGTATCGCTCATCAATACTCGTTTGTACAATTGTACGACTACTTCATACCATATTCTGGTTGTAGTTACCCATCTAATACTCGTTTTTTTCGTTGTATGCTCATACTGCACCGTGTTTCAGTTAGCATCAATTATTTATACTCGTTTTCACCATTCCACGAGCTTTT
Organism: Iris pallida; assembly: GCA_029216955.1. Lineage (NCBI taxonomy): Eukaryota > Viridiplantae > Streptophyta > Magnoliopsida > Asparagales > Iridaceae > Iris > Iris pallida. The sequence goes on from JANAVB010014305.1 coordinate 51,268, forward strand.
GATACATTATTTTGGTTAGAAATAACATTTCAATACTCGTTTCCACACATTCACGTCACTTTTTTGCCATAGTTTGGTAAGAATCATGCATTTGTACTCGGTTTTACCAATTTTCTCCCATTCTATACCATATTTCGATCAAAAGAACCCTCCAAAACTAGTTTTCACAGTTATACGCCCATTTTGCACGACATTTTCATTAGAATCACCCATCTATACTCGTTTTTACCATTGTATGAATATTTTATACCATATTTCGGTTATAATTACACATCTAATACTCGTTTTCGTTATTGTATACTTATACTATTTTTTATTTCAATTAGAATCAATTATTTATACTCGTTTTCACCAATTTACAAGCATTTGATTAATTATTTCGGTTAGAAATTATATTTTCTACCCGTTTCTAAAATTCGACGCCACTTTTTCATCATATTTTGGTTAGAATCATGCATTTTAGTCGTTTTTTCCCAATTTACTCCCATTCTATACCATATTTCGATTAAAATAACCAATCTATACTCGTTTTCACCATTGTACGCCCATTTCATACCATAATTTCATTAGAATCACCCATCTATATTCGTTTGTACCATTGCAAGACTACTTAATACCATATTTTGGTTATTATTACACATCTAATACTCGTTTTCTTCATTGTATACTTATATTATTTCGTATTTCAATTAGAATCAATTATTTATACTCGTTTTTACCATTTTACAAGAATTTGATTAAATATTTCGGTTAAAAATTATATTTTTCTACCCGTTTCCAAAATTTGATGTCCCTATTTTATCATATTTTGGTTAGAATCATGCATTTAGTCGGTTTCACCAATTTACCCCCATTATATACCATATTTTGATTAAAATAACCCATCTATACTCGTTTTTACCGTTGTACGCCCATTTCATACCATACTTCCATTAGAATAACCCATTCATACTTGTTTTACCATTTCACGACTATTTTATACCATATTTCATTACGATTAACAATCTAACACTCGTTTCGTCATTGTACACTCACACTATATCGTATTTCAATTAGAACCAATTAGTTATACTCGTTTTCACCATTCTACGAGCATTCGATACATTATTTCGGGTAGAAATAACATTTTTATACTCGTTTCCACAAATCTACACCATTTTTTTACTATATTCTAGTAAGAATCACGCATTTGTACCCTGTTTTTGCAATTTACTCCAATTTCTATACCATATTTCGATTAAAATAACTATCCTATACTCGTTTTCACCATTGTACGCCTATTTTACACCATATTTTCGTTAGAATCACCCTTTTATACTCATTTTTACCAGTGCTCGACTACTTTATACCATATTTTGGTTATATTAACAATTTTGTACTCGACTTCATCAATGTATGCTCATACTGTTCAGTATTTCAGTTAGAATCAATTATTTATACTCGTTTTCACCATTCTACGAGCATTTGATACGTTATTTCATTTAGAAATAACATTTTATACCCGTTTCCACAATTCTATGCCACTTTTTTATTACCATATTTGGGTTAGAATCATGCATTTGTACTCGATTAAAATAACCCTCTTACACTCGTTTTCACCGCTGTAAACCCAATTTTCACCATATTTTTGTTAGAATCGCCCATCTATACTCGTTTATACCATTGTACGACTACTTTATACCATATTTTGGTCGTAGTTACCCATCTAAAACTCGTTTTTATCGTTATATGCTCATACAGTACCGTATTTCAGTTAGCATCAATTATTTATACTCGTTTTCCACCATTCTACGAGCATTTGATATATTATTTCGGTTAGAAATAATATTTCAATACTCGGTTCCACAAATCTACGTCACTTTTTACAATATTTTGGAAGAATCATGCATTTGTACTCGGTTTCATCAATTTTTACCCATTATATACCATATTTTGATTAAAATAACCCTCCAATACTCGTTTTCACAGTTGTGAGCCCATTTCATACCATATTTTCGTTAGAATCGCCCATCTGTACTTGTTTATTACCATTGCACGACTACTTCATACCATATTTCGGTTATAATTACACATCTAATACTCGTTTTCGTCATTATATACTTATATACTATTTAGTATTTCAATTAGAATCAATTATTTATACTCGTTTTCACCATATTACGAGCATTTGATTAATTAGTTCGGTTAGAAATTATATTTTCTACCCGTTTCCACAATTCGACGCCACTTTTTTTTTTAATCATATTTGGTTAGAATCATACATTTGTAGTCGGTTTCACCAATTTACTCCCATTTTATACCATATTTCGATTAAAATAACCCATCTATACTCGTTTTCACGTTGTATGCCCATTTCATACCATACTTCCGTTAGAATCACCCATTTATACTCATTTTTACAATTGTACGACTACTTTATACCATATTTCGTTACAATTATACATCTAATACTTGTTTTTGTCATTGTATACTTATTTTATTTCGTATTTCAATTAGAATCAATTATTTATACTCGTTTTCACCATTTTACGAGCATTTGATTAATTATTTCGGTTATAAATTATATTTTTTATCCGTTTCCAAAATTCGATGCCACTTTTTTATCATATTTTCTTTAGAATCATACATTTTAGTCGGTTAAACCAATTTACTCCCATTCTATACCATATTTCGATTATCTATCTATACTCATTTTTACCATTGTACGCCAATTTCATACCATACTTCCGTTAGAATCACCCATTTATACTCGTTTTTGCCATTGCACGGCTACTTTATACCATATTTCGTTACAATTATACAGCTAATACTCGTTTCATCATTGTATGCTTATATTGTACCGTATTTCAGTTAGAATCAATTATTTATACTCGTTTTGACCATTCTACGAGCATTTAATACATTATATTAGTTAGAAATAACATTTCTATACTCGTTTCCACATATCTACGCTACTTTTTTAACATATTTTGGTAAGAATCATGCATATGTACTCGGTTTTACCAATTTTCTTCTGTTCTATACCATATTTCGATTAAAATAACCCTCCAATACTCGTATTCACAGTTGTACGCCCATTTTGTACTATATTTTCATTATAATCACCCATCTATACTCATTTTTACCATTGCATGACCACTTTATACCATATTTCGGTTATAATTACACATCTAATACTCGTTTTCGTCATTGTATACTTATACTATTTTGTATTTCCGTTAGAATCAATTATTTATACTCGTTTTCACCATTTTACGAGCTTTTGATTAATTATTTCGGTTAGAAATTATATTTTCTACCCGTTTCCACAATTCGACGCCACTTTTTCTATCATATTTTTTTAGAATCATGTATTTGTAGTCAGTTTCACCAATTTATTCCCATTCTATACCACATTTCGATTAAAATAACCCATCTATACATGTTTTCACCGTTTTACGCCCATTTCATACCATACTTTCGTTAGAATCACCTATTAATACTCGTTTTTAACATTATACGACTACTTTATACCATATTTTGTTACAATTATCCATCTAATACTCTTTTCGTCATTGTCTGTTCATACTATACCATATTTCAGTTAGCATCAATTATTTATACTCATTTTCCCCATTCTATGAGCATTTGATACATTATTTCGGTTAGAAATAACATTTCTATACTCGTTTCCATAAATCTACGCCAGTTGTTTTACCATATTTTGGTACGAATCTTGTATTTGTACTCGGTTTCACCAATTTTCTCCCATTCTATCCCATATTTCGATTAAAATAACCCTCCTATACTCGTTTTCACCGTTGTACGCCCTTTTTACACTATACTCGGGCTCCAGTCCTACCCGTGTTGCGAATCGTACAGACATAAATGAATGCGATGCACCCGAATCAAATAAGACTGATGCTGGAAAAGAGTTGACGAAAATGGTACCTGCCACCACCTCACATGATGCTAATTCTTCTGCCACGGTCAGAGCCATAGCCTGTCCTTGTCCTCTTGGTGCTGGTCCCCTCTGGTGGTGACCTCCTTGCCTGTTCTGAATCTGAACCTGGGCATACTGTTGAGCCTGAGGCGGCAATGGCCTCGGAGGCTCGTACTGCTGCTGCTGCACTGGGGCTGGACCTCTAACCGATGGACTGGTTAGGTTTGACGATGATGAACTGGCTCTATTCGGATATGACCCTATCTTGTGATCCGATGCCCCACAAGCCGAGCACAATCCCTGTGCTCTGCGATACTCTGAAACCACTTGTCATGGCTTCCCACAATGGGTGCAGCCCATTGCGGAAGACTGCTTCTGCTTCTGTTGCTGAGGATACGTCGGTGACGAGTGTTGAACCGACGAAACTGTGGTCGCCCTTCTAGGAGCTCCAATTGTTAAAGCCCTAGCTGCCAGGGCTGGTGCTGATGATTGGGACATCTGCCCATGAGACCTCTTCCGTCCTCCGCTTCTATCTACAATCTTTTGCGAAGTATACTCATGCCTCTTCGCTGCTCGCAAGACGGCATCAAAACTCTGGTGCTCAAACTACTCCACTGATATAATGATCTCTAGGTGGAGTCCTTGTTGGAATCGCTGGGCTCAGTCTAATTTGGTTGCCACCAAAGTGGGAGTAAACCGACTAATTCTAGAAAACTCGGCCGCATATCCATCGACCGTCCTTCCCATCTGTTTGAGGTTAGTGAATCTCGTCTACAGATCATACCGAGCTACTACGTCGAAGTACTTGGTCTGGAACTTGTCGCTGAATACCGCCCATAAGACAGGCGTTGCCAAACCCATCGCTAGCATCGCCTACCAGGTGCGGGGTAAGTCAAATAATTACAGGCACACAACGGCCACCTTCTCATCCTTAGGAATCCTAACTGCTTCCAGGATAACCTCTGTGTCCTGAAGCTATGCATCAACAGCAATAGCATCTTCAGTTCCGTTAAAGAAAGGAGGGTTCAGGCGCTTGAAGTTGATGGCTGCATTGTTCCCTTGATACCCAACTCTGCCCATAGCATCTTGTACTGTCTGGTGCAGGGCATCGCCCCGACGATCGTGAGATACAAGTAATTCCCTAATAAACCCCACCAGGATTCCATTACTAGGCTCTGCAGGCTGGACGGGTTGAACTGGGGCTCTGGATCCCCGAAATGTACGACTCGGAAGGCTGCTCCAGAGTGTTGGGCTTGGTCCCCAGGTTACGGTTGGTTCACTGGTGGTTCTCCTTCCGGCTGATCGGTAGGACTAGGAGCAATGCCACTGAAGAAAATGACATGAGAAAAATTAAGGAAGGACCAAGATAGATAAAGGATATAAGCATGTGACCAGGCCAAGATTTCAGAAAGATTAGGAGACACGAGTAGAGATTAAGGGTGAGTGCTGATTGAGACATCTATTCGATAAAATCCCCACACATCTTGATTTACAAGACCTGCATGGGCCACCACTAAAACTGTTTCACGCCCCAGAACCAGAATACTAAAGAGCGGGGGACAGACACAGCCATCTACGTACATTGAAGTATAATCTACCTCGATATACGGTCACGGCTGTCTAGATGCATGATGGTTTATCTACAAGCCAACACTCTCTTATGGTTATGAACAAGCCTAGTGTCTCAATCTCAACAAGCAAGTAATTGTTACAAGATATAAGATCATCAGACATACAAAGGAAGGCATCCCAAATATTACATATTCAGATGATCATTAAGCTAGTCATACAAAATACGAAGACTAGCAAGAGTTTAAGTCATACATGATCAACCTTAGGATTTGTCAATCATGTAACAACCCGTAGGCAGACAGAAATTAAAGTTTAAACATGAGCTAACACTTGCTAGGCGGCTAAACGCCTCAAAAGAATAATTTATAATAAAGTGGAAGAGCAAAATAAGAAACTCACTCGTTGCCAGGATTACGTCTGGTATTCACCATCTGGCTGGAAGGCAGGGAGATCCTCGGGAGCTACTTCAAAATTTGGCCATACAAAACCAGCTGGGTCAGACCCCAGAAAGAGCAAGTGCCACAAGGGAGGCTTCACTTAAGAACTAAAACCAGCATATTAGCACATGATACCTAAAGGATAACGAAAGACATGAGTTAGAGAAAACAGGATGATAAACGATAAGATAACTAAAGGACTATTCCAGTAACCAAGTTACAACCCGTAAACCAAACAAGGACCGGAGTTGTAACCCTTAATCTGAACAGAACTTAGTCTCTAACCAATTATCGAATAAGTAAAGCATAACAGTAACTGGCTGAAGTAACCATGTACTGGCCTTGTCTAGACAAGACTAGACTAGACTCCATCCATCAATCACGGCCAAGCAATGAGTACGTCTTGATACTTTAACTAACTAGGGTTATCACAAGCCTAGTTATTAACAAGATGCATTGAGATGTTCCAACAGCTACAAGCCCTGCAGACTTAATCCAGTTTATCCAGTTACAAGTTGAGAGAGTTGGATTAGGTGACCTGGGAGTGCAACACATGACAGTATGCTGGAAATGTGCCCTACTCGACGGCAGGCTACAAGTCCAATTAAAGCGCCTAGATAACGGGACTGCCTGTAGCTGGAAAATCTCTTCATGGACTACTTGGTCAATCTAGTCATTATCCTAGTCAGATTCAGTATGAATCCCTGACCATGGTAACCAGGAATCCATGTCCTAGACATGATGCAAAATGAGACATGTAGCTTATTCAAGCACAAACACCCATGGCGTCAAGACAAGAGTTACTTAGCAAGTCAAGATAGCCGTCGCAACAGCATATCAAGATTATCACGTTAGGTTACTTTATCAAGTCAAGAGTGCGTCACAACGGACCACCATCAAGAATTATCATATCAAGTTAGTCAAGAGTACACCACGACGGATCACTATCAAGAATTATCATGTTACTTGATATTTGTTAAGAGTGCGCCTTAACAGGCCATTATCGTGTTCTATACTTACATTATTATGAATGAGAGAAACTTGCATAAAATAGCTAGTAACATATTCTTGAAGCCAAGAAAAGATCTACAACTTTTATGTTTTGAGTTTTTTAAGATTTTAGCTACAAACAGCCAAAAAGAGGCAAAAACAGTCATTTGGAGTGACCTGCGCGCAAGTTGCGCGAGCAAAACTGCCTACGTGCACGTTGTGCGCAAGCACGACGCACGTTGCGCGGCAGAAAATTGCACGAGCGTGTGGCCACGCAAGTTGCGCGTTGCGCGCGGGCAAAATCGCCCACGGCGTACATTGCGCGCAAGTACGGCGCACGACAGAAAATCGTACGGCCGTGGAGGTTGCACGTTGCGCACAAGCAATATCGCCCACGGCGCACGTTGGGCGCAAGCACGGCGTGCACGGCAGACAATTGTGCGGCCGTGCAAGTTGTGCTTTGCACGGGGGCAAAATCGCCCACGGCGCACGTTGCACGCAAGCACGGCGCACGATCGCACGGCAGGAAATCGTGCTGGTGCGCGGTCGCGCAAGTTGTGCGTTGCGCGCGAGCAAAATTGCCCATGGCGCACGTTGCGCACAAGCACGGCGTACGGGCGCGCGATCGCACAAGTTGCGCGTTGCGCACGGGCAAAATTGCCCACGGTGCACGTTGCGCGCAAGCACGGCGCACGGCACTGTTCATCGTCCCGACAACACCAAAAGGTGTAGGGAACCCATGAACACGAAAATGACATAACTTGCTCATACGAAGTCGAAATCAAGCGGCTCAAAAGCCAAAATTGGGTAGAATTGAATTCCCTACAACATGGAACCATTAGATCTCGAAAATAACCAAGTTTCAGAAATCAAAATAAAAAAAACTGAAAAGTTACAAACTTAGATCTAGAAGTATCCATCCATCAAACCCAAAAAGGTCAAGTTCAAAAGAGGCTTAGAATCAAGTAAGGAAGAGAATATAACAATAAAACTTGAGATCCATCATGAAGCAAGTTGCACTTGCCTAGGGCTTGGTTGGTGGGACGAGTAAATGGAGAAGATGAAGAAGTAAATGTAAATAATGGAGGAGAGAGAAGGAGTTGGTTTTTATACAAAATCTCTCCATCTTAAACCAAAACAAACCAAGCCAAGCCAAGTTAAATTGAACCGAACCAAATTAAAATGAACTGAGTCAAGATTAAACCAATACTAGGCTAAGCAAGACAAGTCTAATTACGGTCCACCCGACAAATGTCAAAAATCTGTATACGTATACTAAAAATACGTACAAAAAAAATGAGAGTGACACTAGAGCCTCCAGCTACCAGCGAACCTGTTACTACTGTTGTAGCAGAAGTCCTTCTGGTTACTGCTTCAGAACCAGTAATCGTTACGGTCTCTATTCCCCTATCTACGATGATACTCACTGTGCTAGCTACAGCAGGTTTGACATCGCCGCCAAATACTGATGACCCTTCAAAGGCCACAGTTCCTAAGACAATGACAGTTCTAAAGGAAACTGTCGCTAAGTTTCAGCCCTTTCCACGACCCAAACTCCTGTAGCTCCTGCTCTGAGCGAGGCGCTTCCTCAAGAAGATGAGGGGGTGATAGAAGTGCTGCTAAACTATGATTTTGGCAATGATCCAATCGAAGAGGATCCCATTGATGGTGCCTCAGATCTTGATCAAGCAGAAGATCACGATCAAGTAATGACCAAAAAGGGTCAAATTTTAGTGGCCAAGAAAGGCCAAGTTGCTGTTGAGGGTGAAGAACACCCTGCTGAAGATGAGGGCAACCAGAGCCATAGCGATGCTAATTAGAGCCTTGATGAATCACAAGACGATGAAAACTCTGATGTTGACATTGAGGGCGATAGAAGCCCAGATGATGCCGAGGAAGGAGATGAAGATCTTGAGGGTAATGAAGACCCTAATATTAATGCTGAGGGGATTCAGACCCCTGTTGAGCAAGCCCTTGAAATAAAGATAGCAGAAGAAGCAGCCCCAGGAGGCCCAGCTGATTCAGGGGTTAGAATTAGCCATTTTGTGTTAGGAGGCTCGGAGGCGGAAGCAGCTAAGTAGCTGTATCTGCCTTTACGAAGGGTAAGCTCGTGACAGAACAGGATCCTATACTTGTGAAACTTTATAACCCCTCTTCCCAAAATTTTAATATTTTTTTATTATTTATTTGAATTAAATGGTGATTTAGGAAATTTATAAATATTTTAATTAACTATTTATTACGGTAGAATGTCTTAGTCATGACTAAGTTTTGGAATACAAGATGACTAGAAACCATGGCACGGACAGTGCTGTTGTGCGTTTTGACTAGTGTATTAGCCACGGTAGAGAATGCCGAGCCATAGCGGTGTCCTAACTAGAAAAACCAGGCTAAGTTGTTACATAACCCCTATAAATGATTTAGTAATTAATTATTAAGATTATGAGTTTTGAGAGACCCGGTCGTACTAATTTAGTCCGACTTGACCCGAACCAAACTCAAGCTCGCGTAGTCATGTGGTACGCCCAAAGATGTTCCTGTAGATGTATATGGTATATATGTAATGGTAGTTTACTTTAATGATCTTGTAATTATATTTTATAAATGGTTGATTAAATATAAATTGAATATGCTATTGCTATTAAATGATATTATTATTTTGATAATAGGATAAATAATTTTATAAAATACCTATGTGGAATTTTGGACATTTTGCCTACACATACTTGTATGTGTATAAGTGTATACATAGTAAATAAGTATTAGGTTATATATAATATATACATTAATTATTGTTAATTGGATATTTTATTTTGGAAGTATAATATTTGCCAAACATATCTTCTTAGATTATAAATACATATGTATAAAGAGATGTTACGAGTGCAAAGACGTCTGGGTAGATACATTTCATGTATAAATCTCGTACTCTATTTAATGGTCAAATAATTATGATTTTAAAAACAATTTTAATAAATATTACCAATATTATTTGATATTAATTTGATATATATTATTCTACAAACAAGATAACACTCGCCAAAATAGTTCTGTTGAATTTTGGAATTCACAAGGGAAAATCACATGTGTATATATGAAGGTATATATATCGTATACATATACTTGGCCTTATAAATATATAAAGAGAAAAGGTATATATATATATATATATATATATATATATATATATAATATATATATATATATATATTAAGTATGAACAGTGTTCTCATTTTTTTGACTCCTTGCAGCCGAGCAAAGCATTTTTCATATTTTTGAACCAAATTCGAATTATAAACCATCCAACCAAATCTTTTTGGATAACCTACATCAATCTGATCCCTAAGAGATCGAACAAAATTAGGATGGAGTAAGAAGGGGAATACGAGTGAATGATAGGTTTATTTGAGTATTTTTTACTCAAAAAATTAATAAAACAATCGAGAAACTCCCATCCGCCTCCCAATCCCTGACACCTGGTGCCTTCCTCGACTCTGGGCGAATGCCCCGACGGCCCTGCACCTCGTGATGGTGCGAAGCACCACCACAGCCATTGTGACCGACCGAAACAGAGCATTGCCCCGTTTTCACGCAGACTAGGTAATCCACTTCTCCAGGAAATTTCTCATTTGTGTGCCAAACCAATTTTGGTTCTAATTGATCCTATCGAAAGCCTATATGACCAATACTAAATCCCTTCAAATAGTATTAATTATAATGCATCTGATTTTCCAGCAATTTTGCTGAAAAATCATAGAAAATTTGCACCGTTACCGACAGTTTGTGAAGTTAAACCCTAACTTAAATGGCCAAAATAGCAATCCGAGGAGGTTTACAAAACCTACCTGAAAATTAATTTAGTCAACCTAAATAGTATCTAAAACCTTTTTGTAGCTTCCAATATCATCGCATATATGCAGATTAATTGTTTTCCAAAATCAAGAAAAAATTGGGCAAAACAGTTTTTAAAATTAGAATTTCCACCGATACGATGTTCGCCCCGATAAATCGGGAGACATGGTCGCAACCAATGAGCATCGAAAGATGCGTATGGATGTTTTCGACGTGTGAGATTCGACGGAACTCGATTTTGTTGTACGTGTGCGACAAAATCGAAGCGTATCCGTCGACATACCCGTCTCGTACCTTTTGCAAACTAGCCCATAACTTCGTGCACGTTCGTCATCTCAAGACAAAACTTGTGTGAGCAGGACCGTATCGTTTTTTGGTCCTGTATACCAAGTTTGGTCCGATTCTGAGAATGTCAACCGAAAAGCTATTTTGGCGGACCCGTGACCCGATCCAACGACGAATTTGTGCACGGCCAACCGGAATCCAACTTTGGACATACGGTTGGGTTTGTCTTGTCAAATAGATCTGTAGACATATAGTTTGATGGCTTTAGAGACCGTAGATACTGGCACCTTTTTCGGTGCAAAGCGGGTCCAACGGCGGACATCGTTTTGACCCAAAATTATGATTTTGCCCCTGTGTCCAGAATTAGACATCTGGACAGGCATTCTTAGACATTTCTTTTATGCCAAACTCATTGTTGATGTTTGTTTCAGCATCCGAATACTGTTGCGCGAGTTGACTTCGTGGCTCACTAAGTAGTTGGGGATTTTTAGTTTTGCGTGCTACCCTTGCAAGTTGGACGATTCTGAGCGCAAGGTATTATCGTTTCACCATCAGAGGACCCCAGGCGAGTACATTTTTTTTTTCCAATATTGCTAATTCCTATATCACACTGTTAGCTATATCATACTTGATTCTTGACACGCTCGTCACACGATAGCACTCATGTTTCTTGTTTATGTCATGTTTCCTGCCTTGTACATGGTGTCGGGACGGGGAAGTACTAATTGATATTTGATCAGACTTAGCCCATATTTTATTTCATGTACAGTAGACCTTGTTAAAGTAGACCTTGTAAATAACTTAGACCTTGTGTTGTAACTGTCCCCAGACCGATCACATATCGAAAGGTACTTCAAATCACATAGATAGTATTTCCTATTGTGTTGCCATGTATATTCCTGTCTATATTCCTCATATCTTTGTTACCAGTATCCTGATTATTTCATCATGTATTTTATGGCTAACTTTTGTCTTATAGTGGTTAGTATATATTTGAACTGCATTCAATGAATTGTACTCGTTCTATTCCAGACTGAAAATCAATATTTTTCAGATAATCGCCTGCTACATTGTGCTTGGACCAATAGGGGAGACGTGGGTATATGTTGAGGTCAACCTAGAGACCAGTTAGATAATTGAATATTTATCTAGTTGTCTTTTATAATTTCGTGAGAATTATACTTTTTATTCAAATGTAAACTTATGAATATTGTAATTAATTTAGTTTGTGAATGAGAAAATAAAGTTATTATGTGATTTTGATTATCATGGTCTTGACAGCGTTCTACCGTTGACACTGCGGTGAAGGATGGCTTGCGCACGCACTCGCATCCAGTAATAAATAAATAAAAACGGTGTGGGTCGTGACAAGTTTTTTTTGGTGGCCCATGGAGGTCAGTCTTTACAAATTGTGCGAACTCGTGGTAGTACCATATTAGTCGTACTACTACGAGCCTGCGACTAGGAAATACTCATTCACAAGTAGGATCAAATGGATTTAGGAGGATGACTAGGAATAGGAGTCCCTTATTCTACTCGACTGTGGGGTAGTCAAGGATTGTTATATAGGTCATGCACTTTAGGTAAGGACTTATTAAATTTAGATAACTTGAGAAATTTCTATAGATACACTATTACAGGACGATAGGATCTAAGGAGGATAGACTATTCGCCTAGTAAATTTGGACTTTCTAAGATTCAACTTCCAATCCTGATCCTTTCTGCAACTTTATTATCTGTCTTCTCTAAATCATCTTGTAAGATATGTATTACTTATTTATTTTCAATTAGCCATAAATTATTATATTCTCCAAAAGTCAATATTATATTTTCGTCCGTTGACTTTTGAGCTTAACATGATCCAGTTATCCATATATTTTTTGACTTAGTTTTGCTGTAATTCAAGACATATTATTTTCCCTCAGTCTTTAATATTAGAGAAATAGAAATTAAAGTTTATATTTCTCTTATCTTCGATCGTTTTCTTCCTAATCAGTCATCCGATTTTCAAAACGGATAATTTCATTCAGGGACGAATACTTACACTTCTCCTATCTTGATCACCTTGGAAATTGTTTAAATTATCTGCCTAGGTCGTACTACTTGTTCATTGCATAAGTAATTATTTTCAAAATATATGTATATATATATATCAATCAATACTATCTATATTTATTGGGTTTTGACCCTATCCTGCTTCAATTATCTATATATTAAATCTCCAATCGTCTTCTTTAATTTTTGAATCATTTGATCTTCAAAAATGATACCTCATCGATCGTTTTATTTTCAAACTGATACTTTCACTTCAAGGACATATGTATACTCTTCCTATCATAATCAATTTGTTTGAAATTCTAGCTTCCTCTATCATGGTCAAGTTGTTTAAAAAATTTAGAAGCTCCTTGAATTTTTTGGATATAGTTGAAAGAATGATCGGTGACTTACAATAGCAAAAGCAGCGCACTGTTGCCACTTATTTGAATTATCGAAACTGCGGGTTCACTGCAGCCAACAGCGCACTGGAGTGGCATGATCCCCAAGTTGAAGTAATTTCGAGTAAGTGTAAGTTATCAAATGTTATTAAAACTATATCCTAGTTGCCCTATTTTGACCCTTGAGTTGTATGTTAATATTGGTTGAGCTAATAGAATATTCGATACGATATCATTTTTGAGTCATGAAACCAAGGGTTTACTGTAGCCAGATATACACTGGCGAGGCATGAATTCTCGGTGAAACGATTTTGATATGCATATGGTTTTCGAATACCATAGGCTATATCTTTTATTAGCATATGACTATTACACCCTCATTTCAATTTGATTTCGTATCCTGTTTTTTTATGTCTTCTCGATAAGCCTTGTAGCCTCTCTCTCACCATCCTATTTGTTTCCTCCTAGTAACCATTCAGTATATTTTGATTCCATCTCTCTAGAATCATAGTCATACCTATGTCCTGACCCTATAATCATGCCTAAACAATTTTCCTCAACTTGTTGATCGTGCCAAAATGATTTGAATTTTGATCGTCCTAAACGACTTTGATCGTGACTAAACTATTGCACTATAATCCTAGTCGTGCCTGTATTTCAAACTCTATTATTGCTAATGATTAGATTTATTCCAGCCTGATCATGTTTAGTTTAATCATGTTCATACTCGAGTCAAATTTTAATCATGCTTGGGTGACTGGCATGATTAGCCTTGATCGTAACTACATCCTCCTTATATCTAAGTGATTTTAATCCCGTTAGACGTTGTCTAACTTTTGATTGTCGGTCATGCTTACATAAATTCAAATAGTTGATTATCGTGCCTAAAGACTTTTCTCGTTTAGCAAATCCTATTTTCGGTTCTATCCTTAAGCATGCTTAGATTCTGACCTTGACTAGATCATATAATGTGGTCATATTTTGATCATGCCTAAAAGATCAATCGTGCCAAACCAAATTCTTTGATCATCTTTAAGCAAAATTTGATCGTGACTCAATCATAATATATTTTGATCATGCTTAATAACATTTTCTTTTGTTTATTATTTTATTACCTTGATTTTACTCGCATTACGCCTGACTAATTTGGACATTAATCATATCATTCTCTCGATTATATCAATCGTCATTCTCATTCATATCGATTGAAAATTTCGTTTCTTGATTATGTTCTTAGTATATCTGATCGTCCTCTTTGAAAGTCGAGGATGAAAATTTTTCTAAGGTGGGTAGACTTGTAAACCCACTTCCCGAGTTTCGAAACTTTTATTTATTTTAGTTGTATTTTTAAATATATATTTTTAGTTAGAAAATAATGTCTATTTCCTATTATCGATATTTTGGAAAATATTTGGTTTTTAACTAATTTTAAAATTCATAAGTATTTTGACCGTAAAATTATTTAATACAGTTTCTAATTTGTCGATTTATTCTTAAATAAGATTTTAATCAATATATTTTGAATTTTTTAAATGATATTCAAATTGTTTCGAGGATATGAAATATTGTTTTCAGATATCATCGTGATTAATTGTTTGACTAAAATTTGATATGCTTGATTAGAAATAATATTATTACCTTTGATTTGGTAATGTTAGTTATAAAGAATATTTGAGTTTATGCGATTTTAAAATATTATTCAAAATATTATGATAAATAAAATATTATTTTCAATTATCCTAGCGACTCATTTTATTAAACTCAATTACCTGCTTGGAAATATTTGTTATTATCTTTATAAACAAGGATTGGTGAATAATATTTAAATTTACACGATTTAAAATATTTGATAATATTGTAATATTACTTTAAATTATTATTGCTATCATAAATAAAATTTTGATTAGATCAAATTTATTTCATAATTTATAGGAGAATTATCTACTAGCAGCTTTACTTCTTATCTAATTAGGAATCCAATGACTATTTAAGGAAGCTTCTCCTTTTTCTTTTTCCCACAAATCCATAACTCCCAAAATACAAACCCAAATTTTTTCCCCCTTCTTTTCACCTATTTGATCAATATTTCTTATTCAAAAAAATATTCTATCTTTGCGCCAATCAATCAAGTCCGGCTATCCTTGTAGTTCCTAAATTCTAGGACGGATTTATTTCTAAGGTGGGCAGATTTGTAACCCCTCTTTTCGAAATTTTAAATATTTTTATTATTTATTTGAATTAAATGGTGATTTTGGAAATTTATAAATACTTTAATTAAATATTTATTAGGATAGAATGCCTTAGTCATGACTAAGTTTTGGAATGCAAGATGACTAGAAACCATGGCACGGACAGTGCTGTTGCGTGTTTTGACTAGTGTATTAGCCACGGTAGGGAATGCCGAGCCATAGCGGTGTCCTAACTAGGAAAACCAGGCTAAGTTGTGACCTAACCCCTATAAATGATTTAGTAATTAATTATTAAGATTATGAGTTTTGAGAGACCCGGTCGTACTAATTTAGTCCAGACTTGACCCGAACCAAACTAAAGCTCACGTAGTCATATGGTACGCCCAAAGATGTTCCTATAGATGTATATGGTATATATGTAATGGTAGTTTACTTTAATGATCTAGTAATTATATTTTATAAATGGTTGATTAAATATAAATTGAATATGCTATTGTTATTAAATGATATTATTATTTTGATAATAGGATAAATAATTTTATAAAATACCTATGTGGAATTTTGGACATTTTGGCTACACATACTTGTATGTGCATAAGTGTACACATAGTAAATAAGTATTAGGTTATATATAATATATACGTTAATTGTTGTTAATTGGATATTTCATTTTGGAAGTTATAATATTTGCCAAACATATCTTCTTAGATTATAAATACATATATAAAGAGATGTTATGAGTGCAAAGACGTCTGGGTAGATACATTTCATGTATAAATCTCGTACTCTATTTTAATGGTCTAATAATTATGATTTTAAAACAAATAATAAATATTATCAATATTATTTGATATTAATTGGATATATCTTGTTTTACAAACAAGATAACACTCGCCAAAATAGTTCTGTTGAATTTTGGAATTCATAAGGGAAAAACACATGTGTATATATGAAAAAATATATATATCGTATACATATACTAGGCCTTATATATATATAAGAGAAGAGGTATATAATATATATATTTAATATATATTAAGTATGAGTTCTCCTTTTTTTCGACTCCTTGCAGCCGAGCAAAGCAGTTTTCATATTTTTGAACCAAATTCGAATTATAAACCATCCAACCAAATCTGATAACCTACATTAATCTGATCCGTAAGAGATCGAACCAAATCAGGATGGAGTAGAAAGGGGAATACGAGCGAAAGATAGGTTTATTTGAGTATTTTTATACTTGAAAAATCGACAGAACAATCGAGAAACTCCCATCCGCCTCCCATTCACTGACACCCGGAGACTTCCTCGACTCTAGGCGAACGCCCCGACGTCCCTGCACCGCCGTGAGGGTGCTGGAGCGCCGCCACAGCCACTGTGACCGATCGAAAAAGAGCATTGCCCTGTTTTTATGCAGACCAGGTACTCCACTTCTCCAGGAAATTTCTTTGTGTGTGCCAAACCAATTTTGGTTCTAATTGATCCTATCGAAAACCTATATGACCAGTACTAAAACCCTTCAAATAGTATTAATTATAATGCATCTGATTTTCCAATTTTTGCTAGAAAATCACAAAAAATTTGCACTGATACCCGACAGTTTGCAAAGTTAAAACGTAACTTGAAAGGCCAATTAATGGCAATCGAGGAGGGTTTACAAAATCTACCTGAACAGTAATTTAGTCAACCTAAACAGCATTAAACCCTTTTTGTAGCTTCCAATTTCATCTCATATATGCGGATTAATTCGTTTTCCAAAAGCAGGAAAAAATTGGGCAAAAACTGTGAGACTCGTCTCACAGTATCGGTATTTATATACGAATATGTATTTTTTACTCTGTTTCATATATTTTGGTTTTCAGAACGCTTTAAAATTTTCCCAACTTAAGATTTTCTCCTTGACCAGCATACCGCTTGTATACCGATGTATACCGACGACATATTGCCTGAACAGATTTTCATATTTTAGATATTTTCGATTTCAATATTTTTGTGAATAGTGTTTCCGATATTTTTGTGAATAGTGTTTTGGATATTTTGGTGAATAGAGTTTAGATATTTTTGTGAATAGTAAGATGCATCCTATTATCCAATGGATACTTGGTTTTCTTTTGAATGGTTAGGATCGACTTAGATTGTGACATGGATCACCATCCAACGGTCATGATTATTTTCCCCTTCTATATACCCTCTTACTTTCTCTCTCCTCTCTCTTTTCATTCTTTCTTCCATTCATCTTCTCCTTCGTTCATCTTCCTCAAGCTTAGGAAAACTTGTCCTTGAGGCCTAGAGTGTGGTTTCGTACCCCTCTCGGGGTGGAGTGGAAGATTAGGCTTGGAGCTTAACCTAGGCAAGCACATCTTGCCGAATTACTGAACAACCTTAATTATTGTTATTTTTGTTTTCTTTGGTATTGATAGCTCTTTTTATTCTAAAACTTGTTTTTTAAATATGTTCCCTCATGATTTTAGTTATGTACATATTTATGAATTCAGTTTGATCTAGGTTTTATTTTCTGTTAAAATCCAATATTAACTTAGTAAAAACTCGGTATCGAGAGAGATACTGGTGTTACCATCATGGATCTTGGTCACTTATTCATATATGAGGCCTTCATCTAGCTTGTATACATAGATTTTGAGTTTGGTGGAAATCGGAACTCGTTTCGGTTTCTCGAGAACCTATTTTTGGAGTATTTTAAGGTATTGATCTATCAAATCTTGAATTTGTGAAAACTAATACTCCCATATTGTAGGAATTAAATTTCGTGCATTTTTGACTTTTAAAAATCCGAATTTCGATTTAAAATGATGTTTTTATGGCCGAAACAAGTTTTGAGTTTTCAAAAATTAACTTTCTATGACGTTCGAAAAATCCGTCAGAAATCTGCGAAACCCGTCGGAAAATCTGAACTTGCACCACAAAATTTGTTGTAACACTTCGGAAAATCCGTTGGTGATCCACAGTAATCCGACGGATGATCCGTTAGGCTTGTTTTTGTCTGTTTTGTCCGTTTTTGATATTTTCTTCGATTGTAATGAATTCTTAACATGATTAGATGAACTTGTATATTTAAAGAATAATTGTACACCCTTATACACTTGACACTAGCACATGTTCAATTATTATTCTGCATGTACTTACTTTTATTATTATTTCTCACATGCCATGATATGTCTTTCTCATCGATTCTTTCCTTATATGCTCGATATATTTGTTGCCATACCTTCTTTGCTTACTAGATAGTGGCCCGTCGTGGCGCACTCATGTTACATGTCTTCTTTGCTTACTAGATAGTGATCCGTCGTGGTGCACACTTGTACATGTCTTTCCTTGCTTAAATGATAGTGGCATGTCATGGTGCACTCCTATTTCTCTATAGTGGCTCGTCGTAGCGCACTCCTAGCTTCCAGTTTATTATATTTTCTTGTTGTGGCTTGTTGTAGTGCATATTCTTGCTTTTTGTATATTCTTGCATGTCTCATGACTTGGATGGATTCTACGGAATGCCACACCCAGAATCCAACAAGAAAATGTTAAGGACTAAACAACTAGCTTGATTACCTAGATGCATTGGAGGGGAGAATTTCTCGGTTGTCTGCAAGCCCTTTGTTTCGGCCTTACATGATGGATTTGGAGCTATCTGTCATGATGAGCACACTTCCACAGCGCCCGTCGTGTGTTGCACCTTTTATATGTCTATAGGATACATTTGTCTCCTAGGCGATGTATCCTTACTTAGGGCACATTTGTCTCCTGGACGATGTACCCACTATTATATGTCTTAGGGTACATTTGTCTCCCGAGCGATGTACCCACTATTAGATCTTAGGATACATTTGTCTCCGGGCGATGTATCCACCATATATTCTCTTTGTCCTCGGCCTGGATAAGTCGAGTAGTCTGCAGGGCAGGTAACTGGATTGGTTTTCTCAAATTTGCATATGTTAGTAATTAGGATTGTGATAACCCTAGTTAGCTAATGCATAAAGCCGTAGTTATTGCTTGGTTGTGACTGTTGTATGAGTTCAGTCTAATTTAGTTTTGTCTATGCAGTGTCCGAATTTGTTTATTTCAGTTCATCATTGTTTATGCTTTAATTTTATTGGTAAATGATTAGAGACTAAGTTTTGTTCAGGAGAAGGGTTACAACCCCGGTTCTTGTTTGGTTTACAGGTTGTAACTTGGTTCCAAAATAGTTCCTAAGTCATCTTATCATTTGTCGTTCTATATAGTTCTCACATGCTCACATGTTCCAGTTATCTAACATGCTTATATGTTCCAGTTATCTAACATGCTCACATGTTTGAGTTATCTTACATGCTCACATGTCCCAGTTATCTAACATGCTCACATGTCCCAGTTATCTTACATGCTCATATGTACCATTTCTCTTACATTATTCAGTTTATCTCACATGTTCATGCTTCTGTTTAATTCACATGTCCATAGTTTACTTTATGTCACATATTATTTACTTTATGCTCCATGTTGCTTTGCTTATTATCTTTTCTATTTTCAGGATAAGTACATTGGTAGTGCATGAGTCTCGATCCGTATTTACTTATTTCTGTCTCTATCCGTTGCTATGTTAGTTATTGCTGGTTTTAGTTCATAGTTTGGCTTCCATTGTGGAACTTGCTATTGGTGGTCTGACCCCACTAGTTTTGTTTGGCCAGATATGATAGAGGACCCGAAGGATATTTTGTA
>JANAVB010014306.1:0-24110 GCA_029216955.1 Iris pallida
CCCAACCCCCCCCCCCCCCCGCTCCCCCCCCCCCCCCCACCCACACATACCCACCCCTAACCCGAACCCGAACCCTAGCTCCCCTCACCCAGCCGCCCTCGTCCCCCCTGCCCCACCCCCCCAGCCACCCCACTCACCCCCCCACCTGCATCCCCCTGCCCCTCCTCCCGAGCCACCCGTACCCCCCCAATCACCAACAACCAAAACAGCCGGAGAGAGAGAGAGGGGAGGGGAGAGTCACGTACCGGAGAGGGAGGAGAGTCGTCGAGAGTGAGAGTCGCCGGAGAGAGTGAGAGCGCCGGAGGGGAGAAGGAGAGAGAGTGAGAGAGTAAAATGGGGGAAATGAATCATTGGGGGGGGGAATATAATTAGAATTTAGCGACGCTAATGCTACCGTCGCTAAATTTCACTATTAGCGACGTCAGAGCGACGTTTCGCGACGACTAGCTCATGCAATTAATATACGTCGTTGTTACGTCGCTTATTTCGTCGCTAGTAGCGAGTATTAGCGACGTTTCTATAAAACGTCGCTAATGAACACAATTTAGTGACGTTAATCGAACGTCGCTAAATTTATGTCGCCAATTGAGCAGATTTTAGTAGTGTACAATACGGAATTCTATGAGAAGGTAGCAAGTCTCCTCCAGAATCAATGTCCATACAACTACAAGTAAAACAAGTCTTGCATAAGATACACCAAGATACTCAAGAAATAATATCTCATGATGGAATCCGAAAATACCAATCCATGTAAACATGTGTCAAAAAATCAAGGATATCTAGAATAGATACAATAAACATAGAAGATATCAAAAATGAAAAATTATCAAAGGATGTAATTTGCCTGGAATTCAGGATGAAGTATTAAACTGCATCCGTAATAGTGCCTCGAAGACCTAAATATGGAATATCAATGTCAATTGGTGTTTTGGAATGATAATCATTAATAACTAAATTAAAATATAATTTCTAGGTCAATTCTAGATCATGGAAGTCAAAGTAGGTCATTACCTTACTTTTATGGTCAAACTAGGTCAATATCTTGTTTCTAGAGTCAAACTAGTTATTATTTATGTCATACCTAGGTTTCTAGGTCCAATCTCATAGGGGTAGAGATATTAGGATTATATACTACATATTTACTATATCATTCATACCCATCTCACATATCACACTATGCCATGGTACCATACCCTAACATTTTACTATGCCTTTGTAAGCCCACTTCCCGAGTTTTCAAATTATTTATTTAGTCATTTATTTTAGTTGTAGTTTTAAATATAATTTTCTAGTTAGAAAATAGTGTTTATTTTCTATTATCGATACCTTGAAGGAATTGTCAAATTTATTTTAAGAAGATATTTTACGAATAAACTTCTGCAAATATTTGATCATTTATTGCGATTATGTTTCAAGATTATTTGATATTAATAAATATTATTATAGAATATTATGGTTACCACGTATTAAATTTAGTTTGGCTAAATGTGTTTTACATATTATCAATAATATGTGGTATTATTTCTAATCATTATAAGTTAATTATGATTAAATCTAGAACTTATTAGATTCGATAATTATTTGAGTTATTATTATCATTCATTTTATGAATTAGATAATGAATTAGATTTATAAACTTTTGCTTTAAATACTATTTGGTAAAATTAGATATTATTTAAATTATTCGATCTCTAATATATTTTGATTAGATTATCGTAAGGTCTTTTAATGTGAATTTTTAAATGCTTAAAAAATAGTAATGGGTAAATATTAATACTGGCTAAGAGGAGAAAATGGAGGGTTTTGTAAATAACCGATTTTATAAAGGGGTTTCAGTTTATAATTCTATTCGGGTCACTTTTCAAACGATCACCATCATCTTCTATATATTCAAACCCTTATCCAAATCCATGTATGTAACACAGTAACAGATCTAAATATCACCTCTAATCTTTCTAACTTTTGCATCTATATAAAGTATGAGTATAAGGGGAAAGAGGGATCAGCCGATCTCTTTCCATCTCCTTCCCCATCACAAACAAACACAAAATTTCAAATCCATCCTTCACCGCCACAGAGCCTCCTCGGCAACCCCGGGTTCTTCATTGTTAGCCCAAAATGGTGACAACACAGTGCCGACTGCCCGGACCCCCCGGGCATCTATTGGACGCCTGAGCGAAGTCGACCCCCTTCGTCGCGGCACTGCCACCAACACATATCCGATGCTGACTTCCCATGTCCCTGTCGATTCCACCATCGACAACACTACCACCTCATAGCTGGAGACAACCTCGACCCCCGACCAAGCCAACACCAGCAACCCAGCCAACCTTACCGCGCCTCGACCAAATCGTCACCGGCATTGTCACCACCATCACCATATTTATGTCCAGCACAATCACCACCCCTACCGTGTCCGAACCCGTGTGTCCGTGTCAAATCCATTTTATTACACAAATTATAAACTAAATTGTAAGAGCCACCTCGCTGATCACCACCGTCGTCCTTCTCCCATGTCCTTCCCGACACCACCGTACATCGACGCTGCCGTGGCAGCTGTCACCCCCTCCTGTCACCGCCTCCACAAACACCACCACCCAAAATCGAAGAGAAACCCATACCTCGCCATCGGCCTAGCCATCCTCGTGCTCGAACGCGGCAGCCACATCCCCTAAGCGCCGCCCTCACCTCTGTCGGGAGCCGCATGACCAGAAAGCCATGTCGCCGACGGAACCGTGCACCGCCAGGGCCTGCTGTGCCGCCCGTACGCCTCCTTGGCTGCCACTTTCGCGCGTCGCTCCAGGATCGACTTCCTCCGCCGAGTGCATCGCTAGATCTGTGCTGTCACCGGCACTTCCGCCAGCGCATGCCCACCAACCGGCGTCCGCCCGACCAGCCGCCCGTGGTCGGAGCCGTGCACCTTGTCAACACGGTGCCGCGGGCGCCCGCCCCAACCACTTCACAGCCGTCCCCTTTCTCGAGCAGGTGAGTGCCCCCTCCATGGTGCCTTGCTCCGCCTCCTTGCACCGGCGGTTGCCCCTACCACCGACCTCTCCGCCCTTCCCGGCTGACGAGCTCCCCGGAGCACCCAATCTCCCAACTCTCGGTGAGCAGTCCCCTCTCCCACTCTCTTTCCTCTTCGGATTCCATTCCTTTTCTTTATAAAGAAGCTCTGGGAACAGAGCTGATATTGGTGTTGTATATTAGTATTAAATACATTAATTAAATGAGGGAATATGTATGTATATTTTTATATGGGTATACTTGTATATATACAAACCGTATATATACTCTATTACTGTTAGTATAGTTATTTTTAATAAATAATTATGGACTTGGTGTGGGCCAAGAATATATATTGATATTTCTATTATGTTATTATTTCCTAAAATAAGATATATGACACTGTAGCCAAACAAAAAATGTATTTTGACAAATTGAGTTGGAAAAATATTATTACGATATTTATATCTATTTTCAAAATATGGTATTTTGCTTAGAAGTTAAAATATTATTTATGGTATCTTAAATGTAGTTTTAATTTAAAAATATTGTCGTAGAATTCTCTATCTGGTTAAATTATTTGTTAAAGATTAGTTTAGTCTAGATTTTCAAAGTATTATATATATATATCTAAACATATTTTAACTAGTAAAATATAGTTTCAATTATCAAAATCATTTTATAAAATAAGTGATAAATACTTTTCCTAAATAAATATTTTCCTTATTTAGAATTTCCTTCTAGATTGGATCAATCTTGATTGTGACTAGTCATATGCTTCAAGTCTTGTGATTCTGACCACTTCATATCGATCCTAGGCTAATCGGACCGTTCCGGACCCAATGGCATGATCCATTCCTTCGTTAGGGGCCGTCTTGCAAACTTATGACATCCGCGACTTCCTGGACCCAGCGAGATGGTTTGTTTCACTAGCAAAGGACCTCAGGCAAGTGCACAATTTCTGATTGCTTTCGATTCATAGTAGTCTTTTTATTTCATGTTTATACATATACTCTCTTGCTTGCTGACACATTGTTACACGGATTAGTATCATGGATCTCTACATACTATATTTTATGATTATCGTATTTCCTTGTTTCGTGACTTGTTCGAGTCCATGAGTACTAGTCGGAAGAAAAAATATCTTAGTAGACATGTGGACTACCCAGAAACATCCCAAAATGTCTGATCGTGGCTGATAGCAGTTGCACAATTCACGTGCGGGGGTGCCAAATTTATCCTCTAGCCGTTCACATGTCGAACACGATATTTCAAAACACGTAGATAGTGGTTCCTTGTATCTCTTCTTGCAGTCGTCACTACTTGCCATGTCACCATGTTTACATATTTTATTCTAGTCCACATATCCTGCTATATCTCACCAGTTTATTCTAGATATGACATGTTACTAGTTTACTCTCTTGCTTCATTTCACATATGCTATTTTCATGTTTTTATAAATTCTATTGTGTTTTTGGATTGTCGTCAGTCTGTGTGCTTGTTCCATTCCTGACTGGATAACCAACATTTTTCAGGTTAGCTGTGGCTTCTCTTGGCATTGGGTGATACGGGTGTATTTGTAGGCCAAACCTAGAAATTAAATAGATGTGTTGTAGTCTTTTCAATATTTAAGAACATTGTACTTTTTTTAAATATAAATCTTGTAATTAATATAGCAATGTGAATGAGCAATAAAATATTATATTTATGTGATATTGAGCATCTTGGCA
Source organism: Iris pallida (assembly GCA_029216955.1). Taxonomy (NCBI): domain Eukaryota; kingdom Viridiplantae; phylum Streptophyta; class Magnoliopsida; order Asparagales; family Iridaceae; genus Iris; species Iris pallida. Next base: position 4,734 of record JANAVB010014306.1, read on the forward strand.
GTGACAGCGTTCTACCACCGACTCTGCGGCGTAGGCTGGCTTGGACACACACTCGTATCCCAAAGAGCGGGTGCGGGTCGTGACAGCCTTACCACCCTATACCACAACATACCCTATCCTACATGTATCCTACTACATTTTCCTTTACATATCTACATTATACACTCATAAATGTACTGTAATGTCTCGCACTGTACGGTGCATTACAATGAGTCGTTGACTCAAAAAGTTACGTTGACCCGAAGAATGCATCGAGTCGGATCGATGCATGTGTTACGTTGGCCAAAAGAAAATAAATTGAGTCGATTCGAAGATCTAGTGAATCAAAGTGATGCAAAAGCATAAGTTCAATTCGAACAAGTATTAATTTTAGTTGGTTTTATGTGCAGGCTAAGCTTTTATGCTGAATTATAAGAGGTCGATCTTTTATCTTATTTGCAACGGAGTCCGCCGAAACCAAAAGCATCGCCTTGCATCAAACTGAGGCATGGGCATGGCAGAATGAATCAGTTGGGTAGCTCAATGTAGCATGCAATGCTCGAATGTCTAAGTCAGAAGAGTTGGCCATGCAACGAAAGTTAAGAAATCGAGCTACATCGGCTCGACAAAACGACAAGCGTATCAGCATAAGGTAGGAGGACTTTGACCCTTCTTTCCTACTCCGTCATGCTTAATTAAAATATCCCTTTGTATGCTAGGTTAAATGATTGAGTCCACGGGTGTAACTACCTCGATTTGAAATTTTTGCTTTTGAAAATTTTGAGTTATAAAATTCTTTTCCTAAATTAAAAAAATTATTTTAAAATCAATATTATGATCTTTGGGAATTTATAAATTCATTTCGAATTATTTGAAATTATTTCTAATCCTAAGTATTATTATTTAATTAATAATTTTATTTCAGAATTATTTATTGGTGAGCACCAAGCCTTGGGCTTGGATTGTGGGCTAGCTATCCTAATTGCCTACCAAGCCTTGGCTTGGGTTGTGGGCATATGCTTCTTGCTAGAGAATATTTGTTAGTTAGTTTTAATTAATTGATTAATTGCTAATTATTGGCTAGTTAGTAATTAGTTTTGTTTAGTTAGTAATAATTAGTAGTAGTTTATGGTTAGGTAGGGTCTTCCTATATGTCCTAGCTCTATTACAATATTACATTCTTGCCACTTGGCTTGTGGAGCACTCCACTCTCTTCTTATAGAATATTGGGGACTAAATTTATTACATAATAATTCTACACTCTCCTATCTCCCTCTTTCCACATACACTCTCTCTCTCTCTCTCTCTCCCGCCACTCTCTCTCTACTGCTCTGACCGTCGCGTCGTCGTCGAGCTCCGGCGACCTGCCTCGTCGTCTCCTCCCTGATCTTCTCTCCTCTGCTCACCATTCCAGTCACCACCACCCTCCTGATTACTCCGGCCAGCCACTCACCAGCGACCACTGCACCCTCTACAACCACCTTAACCGACTATTCACCACCTCCACTTCCGATCAGTCATCGCCTTGTTTTCACATCCATGCCTATCCTCTCTGCTCCGGTGCCTCCAGCGGCACTCCACCCAGAGCTACTACCAGTCTTCCTGACCACTATCGACACTGCCACGACCCTAATATCCCCAACCACCAGCCAACTCCGGCGATCATCTTCACCTCACCGGATCTGCTCCTTCCCATCTACTGAAACCGGCGACCCACGCCGAGTGCCTCTGGGTCTCTGTACCACCAATGCCACCGCCACACCTAAACCACACCAACCCCTGTCCACTCGTCTGATCTTCGCACGGTCCATTCCGATATAGCACCACCCATCACCACCACCTCACTCATCACTCACCACCACCATTACCAACAGCATCAAACACACCAGATCATCACTCCAATTCCATACACATCACATAAATTAAAACCCACCACTCATCTGACCCTGCTTCTGGCCGCCGACGTCGATCCGCCAGCCCACTTGGATCTCCTTCCTGTAAGCCCCCTGAATTTCAGGGCTGTTTAAATTTTTCTAAATGAATTATTATCGATAAATATTTTATTTATTTAATTGTTTTGATCATTAATGTTCATTCCCGTGACTTTGACCTCTGGAGCGTCAGGGATACCAATCTCTGTAAACTCTCTTCACGAGTTTGAAGTAGACAAGATTATCTTCGTTTTGATGTATCGTGTCCCACTTGAACTCGTTCCCTTGTGCTCTTTTTGTATCGCACAAGTTCGGGTCAACTTAGACCGACTAATCGTTGAATAATTATTCCCACTTTATTTTTGATCTTCGATTGCACGTTACCGTGACTTTTAATTTAGGAGCACCAGACCAGTCGTTTTTTCTTAGAACCAACTTCTCATGAATGATCTACTCGAGACGCTCTTCACCCATGACCTTCGTGTCCCACTCAGACACTTCATTTTGTGCTTCATTTTTTTCGCACAACTTTCGGTTCAATTTAGGCCAATTAATTATCTACCGTGAAACCTGATTATTTTCCAATTTAATTTCGGGACCCGACATCGACCCAACCTAGTCGACCCAAAGTATGAACGTGGCCCACACGAACCTACTACCCATGAAACTTGTGTCCCATTTATTGGAGTCCCCGCTATTATTTATTTTCCCGTGATTATAATCCCTATTTTTAATTCGAATATCGCCCCCGGTTCGATTTTGACCCGACCCTGCTCGACCGAACCCGAACCCAAGCTCCACGTTGCTCTTTCATGACTGCCGAGTACCCCACATAATTTCCTATTTTTCCTATTTTAAATATCTATTTATTCTCTCTCTATTCTACAAATACTCATTTAATATCCCTTATATATAGATAATATATATATATAAATCTCTCTCTTACTCTCTCTCTCCAAACACAACTCACACACCCCCTCACCTCCACCTCACAGCACCCCCCCTGTGGACCGACCTACTTTCCTCACTCTCTCTCTCTATAATATCAACTCCCCTCTCTCACTCTCTTTATATTACACACACTCATACAACACATTGAACTCTCTCACCCTCTCTCATTTTTCTCCACAGCCGACTCCCTTATCCTTCCAAGCCGAACACCACCCTCCTCCACCACCAGTCATCCTCCCTCACCTCCTCCTTCCTCCTCTCTCTCCATTTTCATCATCATCTTCTTCGTCTACATCATCACCATCACTAAACAACACCACCACTACCTTCACCATCCCCTCCACTCCAACACCACCACCGCATGTCTCCGCCACCATAGCTGCGCCGCACGCCACTTCGTGGCCGGCGAGCCTTCCCCCGCTGCGCCAGGCCGGCGACCACGCTGCAGCAGCAGCTGCGCCGCGGCAGCAGCCGCGCATACATGCATGCGCGCGCGCACGTACGCATGGGCGCGTGGCACGCGCCACCGCGGCCGCCCACGGCCACCGACGACCCCCCCCCCGGCGCGCGACCCCAGGCGAACTCTCCTGGACCACCGCCGTCCTCCCCGACGAGCCGAATAGGCTATCCGTGCATTTACGTCGAAATCCCGTCGACGCGCGTGGGAAAAATTCAGAAATTGTGTTTCGGGACAGCGACTCCGCGCGTGTTTTCTGGGAGATCCGACCGTTGGATCGGCGAACGTTTTACTCCGTCGCAATCTCAGTATATCCATCTTCACTCCTGTCAGTTTTCGTTCGTTAATTACGTCGTTTGATACCTCAAAACTGGCCACCAAATTGACGTTTTAAATTGAACTATTTTTGGACAATTTCGTGACGCCAACTTCGCGGGTTCGTAACTCTGCCGTTGCAGCTCCGTTTTGCGCACCGTCAGTTCCGGTGCACAGCTGGTATAACCCTCTTCCTGTCTCCTTTAGGTTTTCGTTTCATTATAAGCACGTTTGGTTGGTCGAATTCGACGCCAAAGTTGGCCGTCCGAATTCTTTAATTTGCACTTGTTAAATTCCACTTTTGAACCCGGGACTCCGGATTCAATTTCTGACACCACCGTAGACTCGTGGCGTCGTTCTGGCATGTTTTCATATAAAATTTGCTTGATTTGGATAACGTGGGCCCTGGCACGCATTTCGGTGCAAAGCGGGTCCCACTTTTCGAGTCAACGGGTCACTTGAGTTCGGCTCATCGGAATCCAATTCCGGATATACCGTTGAGTTCGTATCGTCATTCTGGACTCGTTGACATATAATTTGCTGAGTTTTGAAGACATTTGCTTCGGTACGTATTTCCGTGCAAGCCGGATACCAAGTGTCGCGTCAACGTATCATTTTGAGATCGGCACATCGGAATCCTATTTCGGATATACCGTTGGGTTCGTATCATCATTCTGGATTCGTGGACATATAATTTGCTAGGTTTTGTAGACTTCTATTCCGACACGTTTTTCGGTGCAAAGTGTGTCCAACGGCGGACATCATTTTGACCCGAAATTTAAGGTTTTGCCCCTGTGTCTAAATTGGACTTATGGATAGGCTATTCTAGCTGATTTGACCGTTCTGGACACGTTGGTGATATTATTTTATCATCCGACAACATCCGTAGATTTTGATTATGTATTATCCTTAATTATATAATTATTTTTCTAGAAATTGTTACTTTCTGGTTTTGAATTTTTATATATATTTAATTGCTGTAAAAATCTTGGAAAAAAAATTATATTTAAATACTATGTTAATTTAGCTAATTTTATAATTTTTCCGGCATTTAATAAGTACTTTTGGTATTTTTAAAAATGGGAAAACAGAACTCATTTTCAATATTTATGTTTGCTGATTTTAATAATTATTTATGAGGTTTTATAAATCCCAGAAAAATTAGTATAAATTTCTATAATTAACAAGGATTATTTTGGTACTTTATTTTATATATTTGAGTTTTTTGTCTATCTCTAAAATTATTGGACCATAATGTACAGTTTGATTTATTTATTGAATAGTTACGACTTCAATATTTTGTGTTGTTTTGAGTTATAGACGTATTGGACCTCACCCCGCACTAGTGTAAAGATCCTAGGAAGTTAGTTTGTGTATAGTGGCACTCCACATTAGACTTTTTATGCTAGGTCCCCCCTTGACTAGTTTGACTAAAATGTTTGATTAGAGTTGACTTTGACCTAGATTGGCTTAGAAATCATATAGATGTATTAGTTCTTTCGTTTACTTTCATTTTGGACATGTCATAACTGTATTACTCTATTTTAGGACATTATGACCCTGGTACAGACATCTGATATTACACTACTCTTTACAGAGTATCAGGCGAGTACATTCTCTGATAGTTCTCTCTTTATTTGTCAATTACTGTATTTCAGTTCTAGTTAGTTCTATGTGATTCTCTGTATCAACACGTATGGATATTTCTGGATTCATGTATGCGACACATACCTTACTTACTGATCTCTATTACTGGAATCACTGGAATCATTCCGAAATCATTTCTGGAATCATCATTTGGCCAGACTCATCTCGATTCTGTGTCTTGTACTGGATTCACTTGCTGGGCGGGGAAATATGAGTAAGACATGTAGACATACCCCAAATCTAGAATCTCCAACTAGAATCTACTGGAAGCATAGCCATCTCTTGTCTGATCCATAAGAGATGTGCCTGATACCTACAGCCGTTTACATGTCGACCTCGGTATTTAAAACACACTGTTAGATCATAGTTGGACTCACCCTGGTTTCATTGATCACTGTTGGACTCTTGTACTGGAAATTATCTGGTATCGGATTATATGGACTGGACTCACACTGGGATTACATTAGACTTATATTGTACTGTCTGGACTCATACATGTTATTCTAGTTCAGTTAGCTTTTATTACCGTCATCATTGCCATGATTTCTCTTGTTTAGTTACTTTTCTTTTCTTGTATCTTAACTGTTTCTCTATACCATCACCTGAATATAACTACCATGTTCATCAATAAAACTGTCTATAACTGCTTTAGAGTTCTGTCATTTACTTGGATTTTCTAGATGGGTTGTACTCGTTCCTGTCCTGATTGGACCTGTTAAAAATATTACAGATGATAATCCTGAGGACACATGCCCTACTTACCATGGACCTGGCCTTAGCTCCAGAAGAGGCCCCAGCGGGGAACCTTGCTTAGTTATCTTTCATGTGTTTAGTAGACTTAGACATTGTCTGTTCTTATATTTGGATACTGGACTTTGTCTCCAGTTAGGTACTTTGGTTATGTATTATTAAATCTGTGTTTGTTTACCTTCGCTTATAGATGCTGTGTTGTGATGAACATTTAAATGTGATTTTAGAACTGTTAGTAGCTTAGATCCTTTATTGTCTATTCTTAGAACAGCTTACTACGCTTTAACAAGCGTAGGCTGGACATGGCTCGGTCCGGCCCAACAATTTGGGTAACGGGTCGTGACATTCCCTGCGCCTCGAGCCGCGCCGCCGAACTCCAAAGAGTGGCCAGCAGCCCCTGCGCATCGTATTCCTCTCTCTCCAAAACCCGAGCCGCCGCTGCAGTTCCTCGAGTCCCCGCCTCCGCCGAAGACCCTGGCCGGATCTGGCAGCATCGTCGTCGACCTCTGGTGCTCAGACTCCGGCTATTCCTGGCTGGATCCATGCAGGCCCGCCGCCATCTTCCTCGAGCTCTAGCGCCGTAGCCTTTTCCGAGCGCCGGTGGACCTCCATTGCGGCGTCTAGCTCCGCCGAAGACCTCCAGATCTGAGCTGCCTTATTCGGGATCTCGCATCGACAAACCCGGTGAGTCACCGTGCCCGTGTTGAAGTGTAACAAGTGTGTGTCTTCCCTCGCTAATCATATTCTGAAGTTTAATGTTAAAGAACTAATATCAAGCAGTGACTCTAGATTAAGCTGATATAAGATTTTATTTGCTGGTTTAAGTGCAGAAGTGTTGTCACTGTGTTGTCAGGGTAGTATATAGGTCCATGTAAATGTATGAAGAGCTATTTTGTAGAATTCGACCCAGTACAAAAGATAGATAAACAGAAGTATAAAAACTAAGTAAGCATAATTCAGTAATTTTTGTTTTTTTTTCTTCTCGTAATTGCTTGCAATAGTGCATGTCTAGGTTTGATTGTGATTAAAGGCTTCAATGCTCGTGGATAAATTTGCATTCATAGCCAAATTTAATAGCTTGGGAAGAGAATTTCATCATGCACATGACATCTTTTTTCTTATACAGAACAAATTTGCCTAATAATACTAACAGCTACTATATGCTTGGCTTGAAAAAAATTTAACATTGTTTTACTTTCTCTGTTTTGGGTGTATGATATCTAAGTTTTTCTCCACTCTCTACTTTGGTTGGGATTACTAGTTATTTTTTACTTGGTTTTGCTTTTGGTGGGTTAGAGTTTTATTGATACTTGCTTATCGATACAAACGTCTACTTGGATGTTGCTTTTGATGGCTTGTTGGCAGTTTGTTGGGTCTCCTTTGATTTGTCATATACAAAGGTTGTGTGTGGATCATATTGTACTCCTGGACTTGTTATTTTTTGTAGTTTTGATGTGGTTGATACTATAATCTTGGACTTTTTGGTGGCTTGGTTGCTTCAACTGATATTGTTCTCAGTTATCAATTTATTGTGTGAATTTTATGCATAAAAGTGTTGATTCTTAGAATTAGAATTACATGAACTACACGTAACTTCTCACTTACTGTCTCTATCCATTGAACATAGCCTTTATTCTAATTTGATGTTCCTAGATTCTTAGAATTTTTTATTTCTCACAGCACTTGTCTATATCTTATTCTCAGTTGAAATAAGCTAATTTTTTTGGAGTTTTTGTTCTTAGTTGATATCAGTTTATACAAACATGTGCATATAATGATTAAATATATTTCTTTCTTCTCTCAAGAACTACAGGGATGTGCTCCGGCCGGATTTGCTACATATTTTATTTCTAGTTATATAAATATCAGTTTTGGATGTTTAAGATGTACAAAAACTATATACTTTGGTTGGATATGTTGTGGTTGGACGTGTGTTGGATGTTTGTGGTTAAACGTATGTTGGATGTGATGGAATTTTGTGGTGTATGAACAATACAGTTTGTTAATATAAAAATTGGATATTACAGTTATTTGATGTGTGTATATCTTCTGAATTTTTGATGTTATGTGTGTGTTCGATTCATTACATATAATTATAAATAAAATTTTGGTTATACGAAATTTAACTTCTCTTGACGGTTATAAAATGTCAACAATTAACTCAATTCTGCTGCAACTGATCTTTTTTGAAGATTTTCTTGATGGCTAATAACCGCCATCTAGGCCGGAGTCAAGAAAAGTTTTCACCTATATTGACGGTTTCTAAAAACTGCTATCTTGACGGCTAAAAAGTCAAGAAAACTATTTTATATGATGGCAAAAAACTGTCAAAAAAAGCCCTGCCAGCGACCGTCAAGAAAAGGGGGACTTTTCTTGACTCCGACCTACTTGACGGATCCGCAACCGTCAAGATACCCCTTTCTTGACGAAAAAAACCGTCAAGAAAAGCTTTTTTTCTTGTAGTGTTCGATCTTCCGTATAATTTAGGTAAGAAACTAGACTTCCAGAGATTTCCAATGCATATCTTTTTACTGCGTTTTGGTTTCGTTTAGTATTTATTAAATTTTTTGACTTTGCCGTAACACTGAAACACCAAAAATAATGTGTTCCTCGTATCTAAAGGATTTGATACTTCATGTACCTTTACTAAAATATTTTTTGTGCAAGGTTTGATGACAAAAACATTATTTCAAATATTTTTTATAATTTTTTCAGAATTAAATATTTATAAATATTTATTGTTTCGGGACTCAATTAGTAGGCCAAATGTGGAATTAATGATGTAGTATCAACATAGGACTATTGTGCTTGAGTTTCCACCAATAAAATAATACTAATAGTAATATAAAATATTATAAGTATTTTTTAGAAATTAAATTACTACTTTATATTAGTTATAAAATACTTCTATAAGAAAGTTTGGTACTTTATACATTGTATGGTGTAGTATCAACATTGTGACCATTTTTGGACTATAGAAATTAATATAGTTCATATATGGAAAGTCCATATATGGTAAGTCGTTAGAGAGTATTAATAATAGTATATTTTTATAGGTAAACTTGGCGAGACTAACGAAGACGTTGGAGTTGGTCAGACATACACTCAGGTAGAGGTTGCAGGCAAGTGTACCTTGCCTTGATTATGGATTATTTCTTTTATTTCTTGTTGTTTATTTTGTTAGCATTAGGATGACATAGGATCGTTGAAACTTAGTGTCTATTTCGAAGACGGGTACCGATATCATGATGATGACACCAAGTATTAACATTAGACATTGCGTGCATATTGTAACCCTACTTTCCCTAATTTCATGAATTTTGATTTTTGGTATTTTAGAATTTTAAAAATAAATATTTGGGTATTTAGTAGAATGGTAAATTTTCTGTGTTATAATAATTCCTTATATTTTATGAATAAAATATTGTTTATATAATAATTTTGGAATTGGGGAGGAGGCTCTATACTTGGAGTGTTCTCCAAGTCTCTAACAACCTTATAACTAATTCTCTAACAGAATTTAGGTATTATTGTAAATACTTAGAGAGGGGAGGGCTTTTTTGTAAAATTTCTTTTTGCTGGCTGCTATATTTAGGGGAAGAGGAGAGAGAGCATTTTTCTCTCCATTCCTCATTTCTTTAGAGCTCAGCAGCTCTCGAGCCTTCGTCCCCAAACGCCATCTTCCCCAAATCCGGAAACCCTAACCCTAATCCTCTCGGTGGCGGCAACATCCTCGACGGCTGTAATGCCTATAGTTCGTATCACATATCTTGGAATACGTGTACGTATTTTAGCTTGTATTGCATATCTCTTGGCATGGCTTGGTCTGTTTTGGGTTGGTTCGGCTAGGCTTGGGTTGCCTCGGTTCATCATGAACCGAGGGGGGAACCCCTACCTACCACCATCATCCTTTTTAAAACCCAACCCCCTTTCTCTCTCATCTTTACTCTTCATTTATTTCTTCATCTTCTTCCTCTTAACTTCTCCACCTACCAAGAGAAGCTTAGGCAAGTGCATCTTGCTTCATGGAGGAACTCAAGATTTATTGTTCCATTTTCTTCCTTGCAACATTCTAAGACTCTTTAGTGCTTGGCATTTTCAATTTCCATGGCTAAATTCTTCTAGATCTAAGTTTATAGTATTTTAGATTTTTTTGGGTTTTGATCTACTTAACATTGTTATTTCCAAGTTTTGATGGTTCCATGTTGTAGAGAATTTCGTTCTGCCCCATTTTGACCTATGGAAGTCCAAATTTGGGCTTACGGTAAAAGTTTTATGGAGCTTGGAAGCTATGGGTTCCATGGCCATCCTTCTCAGATTTTCGGAGAAGATGGGTATCCATCTACTCAGCCGCATAGATGGGTATCCATCTACTCAGCCGCATGAGTACCCATCTACTCAGCCGCATGAGTACCCATCTACTCAGCCGCATAGATGAGTACCCATCTACTCAGCTGCATGAGTACCCATCTACTCAGCCGCATGGGATTCTGGTTACTCAGCCGCATAGATGAGTACCCATCTACTCAGCCGCATAGATGAGTACCCTTCTACTCAGCCGCATGAGTACCCATCTACTCAGCCGCATAGATGAGTACCCATCTACTCAGCCGCATGAGTACCCATCCTCAGCCGCATAGGATTCTGGTTACTCAGCCGCATAGATGAGTACCCATCTACTCAGCCCATGAGTACCCATCTACTCAGTATATATGATACCCATCTACTCAGCCACATAGATGAGTACCCTTCTACTCAGCCGCATGAGTACCCATCTACTCAACCGCATAGATGAGTACCCATCTACTCAGCCGTATGAGTACCCATCTACTCAGCCGTATGGAATTCTGGTTACTCAGCCGCATAGATGAGTACCCATCTACTCAGCCGCATGAGTACCCTTCTACTCAGCCGCATGAGTACCCATCTACTCAGCCGCATAGATGAGTACCCATCTACTCAGCCGCATGAGTACCCATCTACTCAGCCGCATGGGATTCTGGTTACTCAGCCGCATAGATGAGTACCCATCTACTCAGCCGCATGAGTACCCTTCTACTCAGCCGCATGAGTACCCATCTACTCAGCCGCATAGATGAGTACCAATCTACTCAGCCGTATGGGTATCCATCTACCCAGCCGCATAGATGAGTACCCATCTACTGCCGCATGAGCCCCTAATCCACCCTTGGCCGCATAGTGTCTAATTGGGTTGTTTTTCTTGTCCTATTTGGCTGATTTATGGCCAGAATTTCTTCCAACTCCCAACAAAAAAATTGTAGATCTTTTCCTTGGCTTCAACAATATGTTATTAACTATTTATGCAACTTTTCTCATTTATAATAATGTAAGGATAGAACACGATAGTGGCCTGTCGTGACATACTCTTGATAAGTAACCCTGACATGATACACCTCGATATGCTGTTGCGACAGCTAGTACGATATGACAAGAATGAATAACCTGGACACCGTGGGCGATTGTGTTTGTACAAATAAACTGGTTCTGTCTTGCATCATATCTAGGATAGGCATCCCTGAGTACCACGGTCAGGGATACCTACAGTAATTGACTAAGGCTAATAAACTAGAATAATTCAGTAGACATGAAGAGATTCCCAGCTACAGGCAATCCCGTTATCTGGGCGCATTAAGTGGACTTGTAGCCTACCGACGAGTAGGGCACATTTCCAACACACAGTCACGTGTACATTCTTCATAAACGGACATTCGACCTGGATAACCGGATGGTCTGCAGGGCTTGTGGCTGTTGGGATAATCTCATTGCATTTGCTAGTAACTAGGCCTGTAAAAACCCTAGTTAGTTAAAGTATCAAGTTGTACTCTTGATTGGCCGTGATTGATTGGATGGAGTTTATTCCAGTCTTATTATCCTGATCCTGTGTAAGATTGTGACATAACATGATTATTGATGCTTGCCTTAACAATAACGATCGGGGGTCCAGTTCTGTTCAGGCGAAGGGTTACAACCCTGGTCCTTGTTTGGTTTAAGGGTTGTAACCTGGCTCCCAGAGCAGTTCTGTGTCCTCTCTTCGTTTATTGTCTTATTGCAATCCCATGCCATGTTGTCATGTTTTATCTTACCTTAATACCATGATTATTTATACTGGCCTTAGCAATAAAGATCAGGGGTCCAGTTCTTTCAGGCGAAGGGTTATAACCCCGGTCCTTGTTTGGTTTAAGGGTTGTAACCTGGCTCCCGGAGCAGTTCTGTGTCCACTTTTCGTTTATTGTCTTTACTGTACCAATAGTATTTGAGACGGGTTTCTATTCATGAAGGACTGCAACCCGGTCCTGTTTGGTTTAAGGGTTGTGACCTGGCTACTTGAATGGTTTCTTCGTACTCAGTTTACTGTTGTTATCTCTATTATTATCAGTTCTTTATTTATTATTTATCCTTAATATTCTATTATGATATGCTGGTTTTAGTTCCTAAGTGAAGCCTCCTTTGTGGCACTTGCTCTTTCTGGGGATTGACCCAGCTGTTTTGTGTGGCCAGATATCGGAGCAGCACCAGAGGATCCACCTGTCTTCCAGCCAGATGGTGACCACCAGGCGTAACCCTGGCAACGAGTGGATTTCTTTTTGTCCTTCCACTTTATTGTAAAAATTATTCTTTTGAGGCGTTTAGCCAGCGAGCACGTGTTAGCTCGTATTGCACCTTTATTTACTGTCTGCCTAAGGGCTGTAACATGATTGACAAATCCTAGGGTTGATCATGTATTAACTAAAACTCTTTCTAGTCTTGACATTTTGTATGACTAGCTTCATGATCATCCGAATATGTAATGTATGGGACGCCTTACTATTGTATATTTGGTGCTCTGACATCTTGTAACTGTTACTACTTGCTTGTGATTGAGATAATAGGCTTGTTCATGACCATAGGAGACAGTTGGCTTGTAGTTAACCCTCATGTATCTAGACAGCCGTAATCGTATAGCGAGGTGGGTTGCACTTCAATATACGTAGCTGGCTATGTACGCCCCCGCTCTCCAGTATTCTGGTTCTGGGGCGTTACAACGGCGCTTGGCTGAGATTTCGATTCTCCTTCCGACGGTGATGCGCGACTAGATCTTCAGCAAGTAACGTGCGGCTTCCTACCTCCAGGATCCGAAGACGGAGCAATGGCGGTCAATCTCCGATGACTTCACCTTCCTCGACTACGAGCAACCTTCTCCGGTGATGACTGCGCCCTGACGAGCAAGTTTTTGACGCAATTCCTCTCTGCCCATCATCAATAGAGGTGAGTTTTTGATTCATTTCTTGAAGAGTGTTGCTCGACTCCTGATCTCTTGTACCAATCGACAATTTGGATAACAGATCTTGATCGGGACGAAGTCCTATACTCCGATGAACTCTATGGTGACATTATTATATACAATTTCTGTGTACTGGATCGGTTCGACCAGCTCTTGGACGACGAAGCTCATCTCTGTCAACTGATCGATTGAGTGAAGCTCAGTCCTCGAGTTCCTCATTCCCAAGCTCAAGAACTCAGGAGATCAGGAACTCAAATCTCTGGACCAAGTAAGTTTTGATTAGATTGGCTTGGTTTTTGATGATATATGAATTTCTATGAATTTAGTCCAATGGATTATTAATCTTTTGGTTTTGGGATTGAGTATTGACCTCTCGAAATTCAAACGTAACTTTGAATGATTTCGAATTGGATCGCATGTCAACTGTTTGTCTGAATGTTTCAAACAAATTTTAAATTGTGTCTGGACTCGTGTGGGATCGAATCGGAAACGGACGCTTGCGTTTTCAGGTTTGATTTCAGATTGATTTCTTCCAGGTAACATTCTACTCTCCTTATTGTTGAGTAACGCATTGTTGTATACCTAGACTTGATGTGAGTTTTGGACAGGACTGTAGTTGAGATATAGGGAGTCTTGGGTTAGTTCGTGTCCTATATCGAGTGGTATCCACGCAGAGTGTCGTGTCCAATTGGAGATCGAATGGAGTTGGAGTATCGAAGTGGCTGGTGATGCATTTTTGAGCTGGGGTTGGTGTTGAAGGTGGAGGATAGGAAACTCAAATCGTTGAGGCCCTGTACCTATGTGCTAAGAGCTTGCTTATTTTGCAAACTTTTATTTGTATATTAGATAGACTTTTGTTTGTATAATTTCATAGGCTTCTGGGTTGTATATTTGTAAGTTTTTGTATATGTGGACCTTCGACTGGTATAGGGTTGTTGGACTTTGGTTTTGTGTTTTGCTAGAATTTGAGTTGTATGGGGGCTATAATTAAATTGATAGGCTTAGATTTCTGTTAAGCATGAGTTTTGTGTGTATAATTTTGCTATTGGTTGTATAGGTTTTGATAGGCTTCCGGAGTTATGAGTTTATTTCTGTATGATTTAAAGCTTTCATTCGATATGTGGTTCACTAGATATTGAGTGGTGTTTGGGTTGTGATTTAACGTGGCTGCTGGGAAGAAATATCAGGTTATGGGTCGAGCCAATTAGCTAGGCTTGGTACTTAATTTTGTGGATAGATTCACTAGTTATTTTTGTTAACTATATGTATGTTGGATTGGGCCTGGACAAGAAGTAGAGCCGAATCCCATAGACTAGGCTAGGGTTTTGAATATGGACTAGGATGAGTTGGATTGGTTGTGTAGATTGTTCATCAGTATTCTTTGTTGAATATCCTTATTATATATATATATATATATATATATATATATATATATATATATATATATATATTGCTATAAAATTATTTAATAGCTAGATTTGTGAAGGTTCATGTTAGCTAGTGAATGTCTTCTACTGATCTTTAATAGTTGATTTTATTAAATATAGTTTAAAGTATGTTGCAAATAATTGCTAGTTAAATTAACTTGTTAAATACTAATATTTGCCTAAGCTAGTTATTCTACTTGAATCTTTATTAACTAGTGAATATATATCTAGGAATACTCTATAGTTAGTTATAAATGGTTAGTTTATAACAGATAGCTAGCTAGTTAACTATAATTAATTATCGATTACTGTTTAGAACTTAATCCACTTGTACTTAAAATAAACAGAGGACATCCAGTTCCATACATTACCCGTACTTTCCCGGAGCAAGGCAAGTATACTCCTCGGACTTGTCCATTACTTCATGTCTTGTATATTCATTCTTGTATCTTCTTGTTGACATGATATTTCACGAGATTGTCTGGTATCTTGTTCGCTGAGTTTACTTGTGTCTGGGAGGGGAAATACTACAGATGTGTGATCAAACCCGAGTTACTATTCATGTGAATAGCTTAGGCCCCGCATCGTGCACGCGGGACCGAAGCCGTACCATTTCATGTTCCCTGAATCTACCCAAGCCGATCACACACTCTGGATGTATTTTAATATATGCACACTTCAGGTTCATTGTATATTTCATGTTCAGGTTTCATTTCATGTTCCCTGTATTTACTTTTCAGTATTCATGTTCAGGTTTCATGTCATGTTCTCATTTCTCATACTTTATATTTTCTTGTATTCATTTCCATACCATATTGTTCATGTTCATTTCCTTGGATATACTTAGCTCCGCTCCTGACTAGAATATGTTGCAGTTGTACTTACAGGATATTGTTCTACCTTATGGGCCAGAGCCCGGGATCTTAGTTGAGCAGGATGGAGCCATGACTTAGCTTGAGATTTCAGGTTTAGATTGTTTTAGCTATTCCTCTAGATATTGTATGTTCTTAGAATTCATAGTGTATTTCATTCTTGTTGTTTCTAGTACTTTTATGTCATTATGATTGGTGGATTATGGTGATCATCATGGGACGGTTAGATGCTGTGATTGTGCACATTTATGTTTATCTGGTTAGATTTTCCTAGCTTGGTACAGCTTACTTCGTCGTGTCTAACGACGAAGGCTGGGCTGTCCGACTCGTGTCCGATTATTCGAGAGCAGATTATGACATATTTTTAGTGGTAGCCCATGCAGGTCTATCCTAATAGTACCTAGGTATTAGTGTACTATTGGGGGACTTGATTAAACTAGAAAAAGTTGATCACAGCATAGGAAATTGGGTACATCGGGTATATTGATATTCTATAAACACTTGTTGTTTCTAGGTTTAGGACATTTTAACAATTTTCTGTTTTTCAGATAGTTTAAAGCACGCGACACCAGAACTATTGATACACCTACACTTGAGGGTTTCGAGCTTCCACTACCTTCTATCATCCTACTATCCCCATGGGTAGTACATAGTTGATGGAGATGTTTCAAGAGTTCTTTGACACCCAGATGGAGCAGGCCACCCTTTTCCAAGCTAGACTTGCAGATGTGCTTTCCGAGCTATGGAGGACTTACTTCCAGACTCTCAGACCTTTGGACTTTCCCGACACCGAGCGCATATTTTGCACCGAGGCAGATTGAGAACCTGAAGTCGCCATTGAAGATCATCTAAGTCTCTGAGGACCCGACTCCTCTGAAGATTGGAGCAACCAGCCAAAAGATCCTAAACGTAGTACGGATACTAGAACAAGACGAAAGTTGAAGGCCAAGGAGACCTGAAGACTTATGATGGAGATAGCAGCTACTATGGATCCGCAAAGCGTAGCCACACTCAGACAACGCCTTTTCAGTCGCGTCATCAGATTCAGATGATGGCCATTTGTGCTTTCTGCCGCCATCCAGGACATCGCTTCGAGAAGTGCCGCAAGAGGCTCGGACTCTGCCTGTACTGCGGATCTTCTGCCCACCGAATAAAAGATTGCCAGTAAGTTGTGGATCATAATAGCCGAGGAGCATTAGGATATCAGCAGTCAGCACGCCAACAACCATATATTCCTATCAGAGGCCATGCGCTCCAGCACCAGCAGAAGATTCAGACTCAAATCCAGCCAACGATCAATTGCAATTTCTGCCGCCGCCTAGAACACCACTACAACAAGTGCCACAAGAGACTGGAGTTATGCTTGTTCTACGGATCGTCTGCCACCAAGTCAAGTATTACCCGAAGACCGCTGATCTCACTGCCCAAGGACGAGTATAAGGAGCACCAGGACTATAGAAAGGGGACCCATCTCTCCAGATTAAGCCATCACATGGAGCACTACCATCGGGACCAGCCTATGTCACGCCCTGACTCGGAATCACCCGAATCATCGTCCTCGCAGGGGGCGTGATGCCGCACGAGCCTGGAGTTGCGCTCGTACAAGACAAGATGACAAGTTCTCAAATGGTTATCTTTTGAATTGATATAACAACGAAAGAAAAATAGAGTATACGAAACAATTTTCTTTATTGATATTCGAAACTGAGATTACAAAGGCTTTTGATAGCCCAACAATATATGCCAGATTGGCTACAACACTCAGGTTCTCTCTTGCCCACAAGGATTTCATCGTTCCATACATCATGCCTTCTATATCTCGGCCGCATCAATCTTGTTGCATGTTCGAACGTCAATGCGATCGCACGCTTCAATACGCTTCGGCATTCCAAGCCTCAGTGCGATCAAGCGAAGCTTTGCCGCGATCAATCCATTCCCTGCACCCTGCATGAAAGCTGGTGGAGGGTCAGTAAATTTGTCCTCGCATGTACTGATACAAAGATCTTCTTTCTAAATTGACATTGTAGTATTTATATTGAATCATGTAACTTAGCTTATGATCTTGCTATATTCTCCTTAGGGTCGATTTCATGGCATATTCGAAAGCGTAAAGCATGTTATCATGGCAAGCATGTTATTCGAATTGAATAGATAAGCAGACAAGCAATCTCGTATTTGATTGTGGTTTACCATCATGGACGCACTCGCCCTTGCACCGACGCATGGTGAATACGCCACATTCCTTCCCTGTCATGTTATAAGTGCATCTCTAAGCAGGATCTATGTGTGCGGGACACATACGTGCCTGCACTTTCAACCTATCGTTCCTTAACTATATGAGGGTCTTGGCGTATCCGCGTCGGAATGGACTAAAGGAGTTCCTTACTTTCTTTTCTCTCATTTTCTTTCTCGAATTTGGTTAGCCCGGCATTTCACTGGTTGGGTTGCTATCCCAAACAACCGAAACGTTACCGCTGTATACCATCATTTGCGGCTTTTTCCATCTCGTCAAGCAGTTGCTAATCGTCTTACGGATGTGCGCCTATCAAAGATACATTCCCTCCTAGGCCAAACGGTTCTGGGGCGCTCCGGCACTTAACCGTTCGAGGGAACACCCATGCACGGGTTATTATGTCAATTATCTCAAGTCCATTCCATTCGACCGGGCAACGCACTATTATTCAAACAACCAAGTATAGTCTTGAGTCCGAGACTCAGACTTTATCATATCGTATTTCTTCCATTTACTTTCTGTTCTTATATTTCATACTTCGTTTCAATGTTCGATGGCATCATGTCTCAACTCAATGTTCGTCAACCGAACGACCCGAAGGTTCCGAACACCTTTTGAGGCATTATGTCATATCCGACTGTTCTGCCACATCCATGTCACAACTGTATTCTTTCACAATAAAGCCATATTTTATGATCTCGTGCACGTAGGCATGTTTTGACACATTTATCATCTATCCTTCGCGTCGTGCACTTGCTGCACGCATCGAAGCCGTATTTCCATGTTCTATGCCTTAGTGTTCAATGTTCTTTCTTGGCTTGCGCGCTAGGGCGCTCGCCTATTGTCTTTCAATGTTCTAGCCTTTCTAACTCGTGTGCGAAGGCACGGTATGGTTCGTGCACTAAGGTACTCGCCGAATACAATTATCCCATGTTTTTGTGGCTTGCGCACCGAGGCGCTCGCCTTTACGATATCCAATGTCCCAAAGCGATTCATAAATATGATGCACGTTTCATTTCAATCGTTCTAACTAGTATTCGACACACTACGATTTATCTTCCGATCGGACCATGCCTGTGGCATCGATAGGTTAACTTAGCATACAATGTTATATTCTGACTTAGGCAATGAACGAGTAAAAAAAAAGTCAATTCTTCCACCTTGAGTCGATACGCCTTGTCGTTTCGTCGAGCCGATGCGGCTCGATTTCATAACTTCGTTGCACGGCCAACTCTTCTGACTTAGCCATTCGAGCACTTCATGCTTCATTAAGTTATACGTCCAATTTGGCTTACTGTGCCCAAGTCCCAGCCCGTTACGAGGCGGTGATTTGGTTTCGCGGACCCCTTACTGAATAAGGCAAAAAAATCGACCTCTAATATTTCAGCGTAAACGTATAGCCTGCACACGAAACCAACTAAAATCAATACTTGCATTGATTCGGACTTGCACCTTGGTCGATTCGATTTCTTAGAATCTTCGAGCCGTCTCAACGCACTTATCCTTCGGGGCAAAGCAGCACTTTGTATCGAT
>JANAVB010014307.1:0-79344 GCA_029216955.1 Iris pallida
GATAGAGCATTTACTACAGCCGAACGGATGATCCGCCGGCTGTCCGCGGACGTCCGGCGGATTATCCGCTCAAACAGTTACGACTAGAACCTTTGCCATCAATCCTTTCATATAACATATTGGCATATTGCATAATTGTTTGAAACTAGGTTGGAGTTGGACAATGATATGATTGATAGATGACAAGTTACTTAGATCAATAGGTACGTACAAATTTTCATGAGATAAAGAGTGTTTTTAAGGAATTACTCAGAGAAAACAAGTTAGATATCATTTCTCATCCCTTGTAAATGTAAAAATTCTGAAGCAACCAACTTGTTTGCAATTTTGTACTAGGATAGAAGAGAGAATCTTATATCCCACATTTTTTGTCCAGGCAAAGTAGATATATTTTTTTGTCACTTTATTTTTAGTGTATTGGCCCATGTTTCCATTAGTGAATAGAATATAATTGAACTGAATAGAGGAGGAATGAGAGCATGAATAGCAAGGAAGCAAAAACTGGTACAAGGTTCAAGTAGTACTTATTTTGCATACAGGCCCATGTTTCATTTTTGTTGTTGTACATACATCATATAGCAAGAAGGAGAAGAACAGTACTGGGCATGGTCTGGACTTTGTTGCATGTAGCTGTGGCCTAAAGTCGTGCTCAGGAATTGGCTCAACATCAGCTCCATGGACTCCGACTTCAGCGCCGACGAGGGAGACACCACCGAGAGCGACTGCGACTTCGAAGGTCAGCTATTGCTGCTCTTCCTCTAGCTTAATAATAATAATTGGTATTATTTGATTCTGCAATGGTTCATCTCTGCGGAGATGTATCGATGGGAGCGTCAGTACGAGGAAGAGGCCTGATTGAATGGATGTGGTGCCGAATCATCATTTGGTATTTTTTTACTTCTATTGATGATTCGGCTAGCAACCACTGTCTTAGATAAGTTTAGTGATCTAAAATCTGAACGGTTCATATGCTATTCCGAACCGAAGAACATAATGGATCCCGACTCTTATATATATATATATATATATATATATATATATATATATATATATATATATATATATATATATATATATATATATATTGGAAAAAGGGTAAATTTTATTCCAAATTCAGTTAATACTCATATAACATACAGAGAGGGTGGTCTCCCACCCGTCAATCGACCATTTCTTTTACATCAAACTCCAAATTATGGAGGATCCCGACCGGAGAGGTAATAAGTCCCTCGAAGATGCGCCGATTCCTCTCCCGCCAAACATGCGAGACAGTGGTTGCTAGCCGAATCCTAGCAGTCTTGAACCAGACCACGCCGCACCCTCTGCAGTCTCGAATACCCGTGATGATGGTCCCAATCGACCTGCCAGAAATACTACCGCCCAACATGTAGTGCCCCGTCCCGCTCAGTCAATCGGAGGAATCGGAACGCCAACGGCGTTCGGACTTAGCCTTGCAACGGCTGCTCGAAGACGTCGCTCGGTCGAGGCGACCGCTCGCTCAGGTGGGGTAGTTTCGGTGAACTTGCCTCATCTTAGCCTTCACATAATAAATCGCATGTTTTCAACTTGCACAAATAGGCTTGATAATAAAAGAGACGAATCCACATAACTAAAGGGAGTAATCCCGAAGGGTCGAATTGAGTTAGAATATGGAAAGGTCCAACGGTTGGCTTAGAGTTGGTGCATGGCGTGCTTTGAAAATGACACTCGGTCCTTCGTCCCGTGGCTTGGGAGAAGAAAAAGTTGGTCTTTGCCACAAGCTAAGTGTTAGCCAAATTTATAGGCGTCGTCCGCATAAATGCTTTATAAAGTACGCACGGTCTCATCGCCCAAGGGGTGGCATATCCTCTGCTCGCCCGACGGGTTAAGTTGTATTGCATTGCTTGTGGCATAAGTCTAGGCAGCCCAATAACTTGGTTGTTTAAAGAGAAACGCGTGCACGACACGTTCCCACGACGCAAGGCTTGACGCAGCCTTTGCTCGTCAAGTTGTTGCAAAGCAAGTTCGGCAAGTTATGTTAAGCTATCAGGAGTAGTGGCAAGCACGGTCCTATGAGTTCTACGGCGGAGTATAACCACAGTCTTACAGTCACAAGGCCCGTCATATAGAGTATGACTTGGACGGTGGTGTCACATAGAGTTTCAAGTTGGTTTAAGACACGATGTCACGGACTTAGTGTTTTAAGGCACGGGCCACGGTTGATTCATCGAGTTTGGAAAGTGCTTCAAATAGTTGATCTTGAGTTGAGTGAAATGATAGGACAAGAAAGAAGAATGCTCGCGACTGGGTCGTCGAGGCAATGAAGAAGAATGCTCGCTACTGGGTCATCGAGGCGAGATCTCAGATGTGAGAAGTATTGAACTTGGCCCTGAAAGAGATGGTAACACTAGAGGTAAAATGACTGTGTGAGACGTCAGTTTGAGTCGAGTCTTGCATGGTCATGGACAACATGTCGACAAGGTAAATTTGTTTTCTCGGACGATAACCTAGGGCCACAGCAGGACCGTTCCGGCCTAGGAGGAAACCGTGGGTGAATGTGAGCGGGATAGCTGAGCCTGGGGCAAAGTATTCGGTGGACGCTCATTGGGGCTAGCTACCCGCTTTGACCGGTCCATCCTATACCAGCTAAAAGGGAGTCCACAATGGCTCTGGGAGCCAGTTACCAATTCATATAGATGAGTCGGCATGGCGGCAATCCGCATGTGTGCCTTTAGATTGAGTTAAGTTGAATGTGTGTGTACAGTTAGAGCACAATGTTGGGCCTAAGATTTGGTTGCAACGTAGGCGACGTGCTTCGGCACGAGATGTGGCGTCGAGTCATATGTTGTCGGCATATGAGTTGCATAGTTATGATTGAGTTGTCTTGAGTGTAAGTCAGGGAACGCCTCAAGACAAAGTCGGTCGAGTGACACTTAGCCTACAAGTCTTGATTTGGGTCAGTTGGTGATCAAAGTAGCAAGGGCCGCGAGGCGGCGATATGGTTAAGTCACACTGAGTTGCGAAGCACGGCACGGTGGATTTGTAGCACGGTCACAAGGAATTGGGTACTATCGCGTAGTGCGTCTCTGATTATGTGCCGAAGGGCAAGCACGACTTGATAAGTTAACGTTGTTGCTGCAAGCACGGGATGGTCTTGAGACCAAAATAGGCCAAGGCGTCTGTCCTAAAACTGATCCTAAGGCAAGACTATTAAGACAATCATAAAGGGACTATGCTGCACAAATTAAATCAAACGTGTCGGTTTTGTATGGGTGGACGAGGAGCTCATTCCACCAGTACAGTTGATTACTGACACCCACATAGCTTTCATGTGCAGGCACAGGTAGAAGCTCGTGGCGCGGAGCTCGCTTGGATGCGTCGAGGCACGGAGTTTCTTGGCGATTCGAAGCATGCGGCCGCATGGAGTCAAAACTTATACGGGACATAATGTATGGACGTCGCCTTCCGAAGCATCCGCTGGCTCAGGACTTGTATTTGAGAGATGAGAGAGAGCTGAGTGACTTGTAAATGTGAGATGAGTGAGCTTGAATGATTGTAATCTTGGCCTGACGCCCCATTATAACCTTTGTTTTAATATCAATAAAGATCATCTTTTGAGTTACTTGTGTGTCGTTCTAATTTTTTGCTACTATTATTCAATGTCTCTGCTTGGGACTTCTGTGCGACGATCCAGTCGCAGCCGCTGAAATCGGCCGTTATGGAACCCGCCTTGCACGAGCTCAATCTTGGCTCGTGCGGCATCACGCCTTAGCGAGGACGATCGCTCCTACGGGAGCGGGGCGTGACATAATGGTATCAGAGCACGGCTTTACGCCTTCGAACAACTTAGAATTGACGTGCACGGAACGTGCACGGGATTAAGATTGCGCAAGTATGAAATATGGAAATGATAGAGTAGGTAAATCAAATCGAGAAAAAGTTAAGGTGTAGCGAATGGATGACTCGATCAAAGAAATTGATAGATGGATCGTATAGAAAAAGTTAGCACGATGGGATGATATCGTGCATGAAAAAGTTAAAATTTTAAAGTTACGCAAATGACTCTAAGGATTGGAAAGAATGTTGGTCGATGATTTGAGTTAGCATGAAAGGATATGATTTGAAGAAAAAAACGTTGGTCGATGACTTAAGATAGACGGATGAATAATACGTGAATTTGGGTTAGAGGAAAATTGATGCTGTGAATGATTCGAGGGATAATGATCGAACTTGAATTTGAATGCTGAAGAGATTATCCAGTCGGACGATAGCATCATTCGCGCGACTCGAAATTTGTTGCAAAGGATGATCATCAGGTTACGCATGTCATCGATGGTATTGAGGCGTATCAAAGATCGATATGCGATAACTCGGGGGTACTCTGACTCGGCGAACGACGATCGTACAAGTGTTATTGTTCGGTTGGATGCTATACTTAGGATTTTGATTGAGATAAATGTTGGATGAACATGATCATGTCTTGATGGTTACGTTGATAACCACAACGTCAACGATCTTGTCTTGCGCAAGCGCAACTCTAGCCTCGCACATGCGTCGCGTCGGATTTGGGGCGATCGTTCCGCGTGAGGGCTGACATGGTGATTCATGTCGCGGGAATGATCGAACTCGAAAAATTAGGACGCGACAACTTTGATTGTTTCGACTTGTTGGTTTGATGCGAAAAAAAATTCGAGGATGTTTGGACTTGCAATTGATGAATGAAATAAACTTGAGGATTGAGTAGGTCTAATCCGCGCATCGAGAATGAATTAGTCTAGACACAAAACAAGAGCTATGTCCCGATGAGAATGATTATTCCGCGGGAATGTTGCATGGTGATTTCATGTCCACCGTGGATAATCAGACTCGCGTGAGATCGGAGCGTGGCTATTGTTAAGTCAGACGACATTGTGATCGATTACGTGAATTGGAATAGATGACTTAGGAAGTGTGGAATGTGAAATTTTGGGAGTCTCGATAAGGAAGTTTAAGATGGAAGACTACTTAGTAGTCGTTCCCTATATTTCAAAGGATAGAAGTCCACGCGACTGGTTGTCGCCGAGATCGGTCCCGCTACTTGGGAGTCTCGATAAGGAAGTTCACGAGATCGGTACCGCTACTTGTGAGTCTCAATAAGGAGCTACACGAGATCGGTCCCGCTACTTGGGAGTCTCGATAAGGAAGTTTACGAGATCGGTCCCGCTACTTGGGAGTCTCAATAAGAAGTTACCCGAAATCAGTCTCGCTACTTGGGAGTCTCGATAGAAAGTTGAAAAGCATGGTCATGATTAAGGAAGGACTTGGTAGATCGAGTTGAGTCTTGCATGGTCATTGGACAACTTGCGCACAAGGTGAATTCCTCAAACGATTCCGGCCGGGGCGCCGGGTTCGCGTCGGCCTAGGAGGAATTGCAGATATTGTACGGCCTTCATCGACGGTACGATTCGATTGAAGTGAACCGTTACAATATAGGCTGTGGGTCATTCGGTGGGAGCCCGTACCTCGCACGCGAATGATCACCGTATGCAGAGATCCAGGATAGCTTGACATTACTATCGACTACTCATATAAATGTGTCGGCGTAAGAGCAGCTATCCGCGTGTATGCTTTTGGATTGCGTCGAGTACTAGCAAGTTACGAGTTGGGTTAACATGGTATAATTATAGCAAGCGCTAGATTGAATCGGCGCGGGGTAGGGTGTGCACGGTTGCAACACCATTCTGGAGCCTAAGATTTGGCTATAGTAAGGACGCGTGCTACGACATGAATGGGGCATTGTCATCGAGTCGTCTCGAGTTAAGTCAGGAAGGGTCGTAAGACAAGTTGGTTAAGTCTGGTTGATCCTTGGGAGGCACAGCCTCGATCTTAAGGCACGATTAAGTCTATTGGCACGACCAGCACGAGTCGTCCCCTTGACGTCATTGGCACGAGAATGGTCTAGAGGCACATAAAACAAGTGAAAATCTTGGCATGGCCGAGTTTGCATAAGTTTATACTTGGCGAGGCACTGCCTCGAATACAAGACTAGAAAGACAATCAAAAGGGATTAAGCTGCACAAAGTAAATGAGCGTGTCGGTTTGTATGGGTGGGCGAGGAGCTCACTCTACCAGTACAGTTGAGTACTGACACCCACACAGTTTTCATGTGCAGGCACAGGTAGAAGCCCGATGGCGCGGAACTCGCCTGGATGCGTGGAGGCACGGAGTTGCGTGACGTTTCGAGGCACGCGGCCACATAAAGTCAGGACTTATATGGGACATAAAGTATGAACATCGCCATTCCGCAGAATCTGCCACTCGTCGCCTTGAAGCTTGTATTAAGAAATGAGAGAGAGCAGAGTGACTTGTAATTTGAGAGAAGTGCGCTTGAGAGACTTATAAATTGGCCTCATGTCCACATTGTAATCTTTGATCGGTATCAATAAAAGAGTATTTGTATGGCTTGTGTTTTGCTTCAAATTTCCGCTGCTGAATATTCAATGTTTCTGCTTGGAATTTCTGTGCGACGACCCCATCGCTTAGCCTGTAATCGGCCATTATGGACCTGCCTTACGTGAGAGCAATCTAGACTCACGCGGCATCACGCCTTTGCGAGGACGATCGTTCCTACGGGAGCGGGACGTGACATAATGGTATCAGAGCACGGCTTTACGTCCTTGGACTTTCGATTGAATTCTTTAACTCGGATGTTTCCGCAAACTCTGAAGTGTTGCTTCCGTAAATTGATATCGTTGATGCGCTCTCTCTCAAATGTCCCACGGCATGTCCATACAATAAGTATAATTATTTTGCAAAATCGTACGGAAGAAATTTGGTTGAACAAAAGTTCAAGTATAAGAACGGTTGGCTAATTCGGGCTGGACATATACACCAAGAATCGTGTCGACCTTAGCAAAGTCGCGTACGAGATACAAATTGTGTCGAACAAGAATGAGTTAGACTCGATTCATAGAATGTGGGATGACTATAGAAGTGCTATCAAACGATATTATCGTCGATGTGGTATGGGAAAATCGTGCATGGATTTTGAGGAATGGCTTGAACGAAAATTCGAAATAATCGGTTGTGATTCATAACTTGTTTCGAGGATTTGTTGAATGACTTCACCCATGAGTGGTGTATGGAATAGTCTTGGGAATGTTAGTCGATTGAGGATACGGGGTGCCAATGAGTCTATCAGCAAGCGTCACATATATGCAAAGCCTTAGATCGAGTATCATTGAGTGAGTTATAATCTTGAAGATTTTGACGAGTTGATTCGAACGGAATTACAATCGACGTGCACGGGATTAGAATTTGCATTGAGCGCAAAATGCAAGTGATAAGGAAAAAGATAGATTGAATGGAGAAAAAGTCCCGCTCGGTCAATCAGAGGAATAGGAACGCCGACGGCGTTCGAACTTAACCTTGCAACGGCTGCTCAGAGAAATCGCTCGGTCGAGACGACCGCTCGCTCAGGTGGGGTAGTTTCGGTGAACTTGCCTCATCTTAGCCTTCACATAATAAATCGTGTGTTTTCAACTCGCACAAGTAGGCTTGATAATAAAAGAGACGAATCCACATAGCTAAAGGGAATAATCCCGACAGGTCGAATTGAGTTAGAATATGGAAAGGTCCAATGGTCGGCTTAGAATTGGTGCACGGCGTGCTTTGAAAATGACACTCGATCCTTCGTCCCGTGGCTTGGGAGAAGGGAAGTTGGTTGAGTAGGCGAAGTATGAACGTAGCCTAAGTCATAGGCGTCTCCCGTATAAATGCTTCATAAAGCAAGCACGGTCCTATCGTCCAAGGCTTGGCATAGCCTTGGCTTGCCCCATGAGTTAAGTTGCGTTGCACGGCTTATGATATAAGTCTAGGCACCCAAATGACTTGGTCGTTCAGAAGTCGAGCGCATGCGCGGCACGTTTCCGCAATGCGAGGCTTGACGCAGCCTTTGCTCGTCGAGTCGTTGTGCGTTTAAGTCAGGCAAGTTATGTTAGGCTATCGGAGTGGTAGCAAGCACGGTCCTACGAGTTCTACGGCTGGGTATATCCACAAAAGTCTTACGGTCTCAAGGCCCGTTATATAAAGTATGACTTGGACGATAGCGTCGCGTAGAACGTAAGTCGGTTTAAGGTACGATGCACGGACTTAGTGTTTAAGGCATGAACCACGGTTGATTTGATAAGTTTTGGAGAAAGGACTATCGAATAGGCATTGAGTTGAATGAAATGATATGGTAACATGGAAAGAATGCTCGCGACCGTGGGTCGTCGATGGGTCTCAAATGATAGAAGTCTTGATATTGGTTTGAAAGAGATGGTAACATTGGAAGAGGAATGACTGTGTGAGACGTCAGTTTGTGTCGAGTCTTGCATGGTCATTGGACAACTTGTCGACAAGGAGGAGTTTCCATGAGCGGCAACCCTGGGCGCCATGGGACCGCGTCGTTCCGGAGGGAAACAGGTATAGCCGTAGCTGGACGAACCGCTCGGGTCATTCGGGAACTTTCAGCGGGGCTAGCTACTTGCGTTGAAAGGGTCGCCGAATGGCAAGGTTATAGTCCAGGATAGCTTGTGATGTTAGTGACCAATTCATATAGATGGGTCGGCACGGGTGGCAATCCGCGTGTGTGCCTTTGGATTGAGTCAGTTGAATGTGTGTACAGTTAGAACACAAGGTTTGGTCCTAAGATTTGGTTGCAACGTAGGCGACGTGCTTCGGCACGAGATGTGGCGTCGAGTCTTATGTTGTCGGCATATAAGTTGCATAAGTTGGTTTGTGTTGTCTTGAGTTTAAGTCAGGAGACGCCGCAAGGCAAAGTTGGTCGAGTAACACTTAGTCCAGAAGTCTTGATTGGGTCAGTTGGTGATCAAAGTAGCACGGGCCGCGAGGCGGCGATGTGGTTAGTCTTACTGAAATACGAGGCACTGCCTCAATATGGTTTTGTAGCACGGTCACGTCGAAATGGAACCTCTTCACGTAGTTGCGTCTCTGATTTTGGCCGAAAGGCAAGCACGACTTGATGAGTTAACATTGATGTTGCGAGCACGGGATGGTCTAAAGGCACAAAATAGGCAAGGCGTCGGTCATAAAACTGATCCTAAGGCAAGACTAGAAAGACAATTGATAAGAAGGTACTATGTTGCACGAAGTAAATCAAACGTGTTGGTTTTGCATGGGTGGGCGAGGAGCTCATTCCACCCGTGCAGTTGAGTACTGACACCCACATAGTTTTCATGTGCAGGCACAGGTAGAAGCTCGTGGCACGGAGCTCGCTTGGATGCGTCGAGGCATGGAGTTCCTTGGAGATTCGAAGCGTGCGGCCGCATGGAGTTAAGACTTATACGGAACATAATGTATGGACGTCGCCTTCCGAAGCATCCGCTGGCTCAAAAGTTGTAATTGAGAGATGAGAGAGAGCTGAGTGACTTGTAATGTGAGCTTGAGTGAGCTTGAGAGACTTGTAAACTTGGCCTTGTGCCCATTGTAATCTTTGTTTCAATATCAATAAAGAGCTTCTTTGAATAACTTGTGTTTTGTTCTAATTTTCGCTGCTATTATTCAATGTCTCTGCATGAGACTTCTGTGCGACGACCCCGTCGCAGCCGCTGAAATCGGCCGTTATGGAACCCGCCTTGCACGAGCGCAATCTAGGTTCGTGCGGCATCACGCCTTAGCGAGGACGATCGCTCCTACGGGAGCGGGACGTGACATATTGGTATCAGAGCACGGCTTTACGTCCTTGGACTATCGATTGAATTCTTTAACTCCGTTATTTCCGCAAACTCTGAAGTATTGCTCCCGCAAAGTTGATATCGTTGGTGCGCTCTCTCTCAATTGTCCCACGGGATGTCCATACAATAAGTCTAACTATTTTGCAAAACATAGGAGAACAGTTTTTGATAAAACGAAAAGATGGTTTGCGTAAGCACGGTTGGCTAAGTCGGGCTGGGCATATACACCAAGGATTGTGTCGACCTTAGCAAAGTCGACTGCGGGATTCGTAGTGTTCGAGCTAGAATGAGTTGAACTCGATTGAGTAAATGTGGGATGACTGTCGATAGGGGTGCTATCGAGCGACGGTATCGTCGATGCGATATAGATGAGCGTGCTTGGAATTAGAGGAATGGTTCGAACGGGATTCGAAGAAGTCGATTTTGATTCGAATGATAAGTTGAGGATTTGTCAAATGACTTCATCCCTGAGTGGTGTATGCGATGGCCTCAGGGATGTCGATCGATCGATTGAGGATTCGGGGTGTCGATGAGTCTAGTAGCAAGCGTCGTACATATGCAAAGTCTTAGATCGTGTACGATAGAGTGAGTTGTTGTCTTGAAGTTTGATAAGTTGATTCGAACGACCTAGAAATTGACGTGCATGGAACGTGCACGGGATTGAGGATGGTGCGAATATGAAACGCGAAGATAATTGAGTAGATAAATCAAATCGAGGAAAAAGTTAGGGTGTACGAATGGATGACTTGATGGAGGAAATTGATACGGATCGTATATGAAAAGTTAGCACGACAGATAGATAGCGTGCATGAAAAGTTGAATTTTGAAGTTACGCAATGACTCTGAGGATTGGATTGAATGTTGCTCGATGATTTGAGTTAGCAAGGAATGTTGCCAATTGAGAAAACACGTTGGTCGATGACTTAAGATAAACGGATGAACAATACGGGAAATTGGTTTGAGGAAAATTGATGTTGTGAATGATTCGAGGGATAATGATCGAACTTGAATTTGAATGTCGAGGAGATTATCCAGTCGAAGGATAGCATCATTCGTACGATTCGAAATTGGTTGCAAAGGAAGATTGTCAGGTTACGCATATCGTCGATGGTATTGAGGCGTATCAAAAGATCGATATGCGATAACTCGGGGGTACTCTTACTCGACGAATGACGATCGTGCAAGTGTTATTGTTCGGTTGGATGCTATATTTAGAATTTTGATTGTGATGAATGTTGGGTGAAAATGATCGTATCTTGATGGTTACGTTGATAGCCACAACGTCGACGATCTTGTCTTGCGAGAGTGCAACTCTAGCCACGCACATGCGTTGCATCGGATTTGGGGCGATCGTTCCGCGTGAGCGCTGACATGGTGATTCATGTCGCGGGAATGATCAAACTCGAAAAATTAGGATGCGACAACTCTGATTGTCTCGACTTGTTGGCTTGATGCGAAGGTGAACTCGAGGATTGTAGGACTTATGATTGACGAATGAATGAAACTTGAGGATTGAGTAGGTCCAATCCGTGCATCGAGAATGAATTAGTCTGAACACAAAACAAGAGTTACGTCCCGATGAGAATGATTATCTCGCGGGAGCGTGCATGGTGATTCGTGCCCACCGTGGATAATCTGACTCGCGTGAGATCGGGGCGCAACATATTGTTAAGTCGGACGACCTTGTGATCGATTACGTGAATTGGGATGTACGACTTAGGGAGTATAAAATGTGAATTATGGATTAGCAATGAATTGTGTCATAGCGTGCTTGATTTGAGAATAAATGATAGGCGAACTAATGTCGAACGTGTTCGAAAAGATAGACGATGCGAAATGGCTTGATGAACGAGCGATATGTTCTTATCGAAGAAATCGGTTGAAACGTGATTTATCGTAGGATGGCTTTATTGAACGACTCGGACCCCGTGCGACGAATATTGGGATGTGCGTAGAAAATCGATGCTCGATGTTTAGAAATAGGAGTGATGCGAGCTTGGGTAGAAAACTCCGTACTATCAACTTGGTTTGACCTTAGCATGGGGTCAGTGTTGATATTGTTTTTTGGGAACTATGATTCCAATACTGACGGTTTGACTTTAGCCTAAAGACGTAGCCTAGCGGTTAGGCAGACGTTCCGGCGCGAAGCGATAGGAATTGTGGAGGTACCACTCGCGAGTCTCGGCTGACATGCACGTATATCAGGGATGCCCGAATATGTGCACGATCCGACTCGAGTAGTGATGGCGGATTCTCTATTACGAGGCTTGGCTGAAATGCATTATTTTGGGGACGCCTAGAATATGTGCACGATCCAACTAAGTGATACGTTGAATCAAGTCAGACTTGAGGAACGGGAAAGTGTCGAGGATTTTGAAATCGTGGGTTTTGAAGAAAAGATTGTGGGTAGCACGAGCGTGGCTCGGATGTGAGGGAACGCATAGGCGTAGCGTGTGCGAGAGTTCTTGAATGTTGAGTAGAAATGATAAGTCAATAAGTAAGTACTCAGTTAGTTTCGAGGACGAAACTTTTTCTGAGTGGTGTATGATGTAGTGCCCCGTCCCGCTCAGTTAATCGGAGGAATAGGAACGCCGACGGCGTTCGAACTTAGCCTTGTAACGGCTGCTCAGAGAAATCGCTCGGTCGAGACGACCGCTCGCTCAGGTGGGGTAGTTTCGGTGAACTTGCCTCATATTAGCCTTCACATAATAAATCGTGTGTTTTTAACTCGCACAAGTAGGCTTGATAATAAAAGAGACGAATCCACATAGCTAAAGGGAATAATCCCGACAGGTCGAATTGAGTTAGAATATGGAAAGGTCCAATGGTCGGCTTAGAATTGGTGCACGGCGTGCTTTGAAAATGACACTCGATCCTTCGTCCCGTGGCTTGGGAGAAGGGAAGTTGGTTGAGTAGACGAAGTATGAACGTAGCCTAAGTCATAGGCGTCGCCCGCATAAAAAATATTAAAAAAAGGTAACATCGTACAAGTTTTCTACAATGTAATCTAAGCTTTGTTGATACTGGAAGTCCGATAGTTCAAGGTTTATTTCTGCAGTATGTCAAACCAGATGAATGGTTTGTTAATGGGCCTAGCTTTGAAAAGCATGTGAGCTGAAAGTGGAATAGTCAGCAGTTCCAAGCTAAAGTGCATTTATTAGTGTTTTTTTTGCATAAGTTGGCCATACTTAGTTGAACATAGTCAAAGTTCTTTGGATCTATTTACTTCTAGTTTGACAAAATAAAATTAGTATAGATGTAGACAAATTATCGGTTTATAATAAAAGTTTTACAAATAATTGCTACAAATAATTTTTTTAGGGAAATGTGGTGGTTGAAGTCTGGTCGGTGGACGATCAATTTGCTTACTTTGACGACCCGAATCCAATACAAAGTGGTTCTTTCGATGGTGACGAATTATTTTCAGATGTTTCACAACTTCAAAATGACGTAAGGTTGTTGTCAAACTGAACCATAAACACTCTTTTGTTACAGTAAATTTTACCTAGAAGTTCATAGCTCAAGATTAATTGAGTTACTCGGAACCGATCTCTTGTTGCATTGCTTGATGGTTGTCACCCAATGAATTACCTTGTGGGTCACTCCTTTATAAAGATGGAATACATGGAGTGAACATGGAAGAAGACCCATTTCCTAGTCCAAATATGGACTGTTTATAGAGGAAATGCCTCTAACAACCTTCCACGATACTACTTCACATGTTTCATGTGGCTTAAGCGGATTGACCACTAGTAGTGGGAGTAACACCCATGTTCTCCTTATCTTTTGAAAAACATGACATCATGACCTCTTAATAACTGCTCGTTTAGCTAGCAACAATGCCATGTTCTGCATACCTGTCTGTTCCGAGGGGTGTCGATTTCGAGATATTGTTTATTAATAAAAACTAATATTCCATAAGACTAGTTATTTCGTATATTTTGTCATTTTAAGTGCCAACAAACATCTTAATAATGTTTAATGAATACTAAGAGACTAAGTTATATTAATACTGTAGAATCCTAGAGGGGGGGGGGGGAGGTGAATAGGGTAATAAAATGATTATCAATAATAATAAGCAATTTAAAGGATAATAAAGGAAGAGAGAATCAAACACTCGATGTATCATGGTATCCTTCCAAGGGGCACACCAGTCCCGGAACTCTCTCCGGCTTTAATCCACTATTTGAGTAAATAGTACAACATGAGTTTGGATCCGAAGAACTTGTCAACTTCTAACACGATTTTGGATCGGAAGAGCTTGTCAACTTCTTACACACGAGTTTTCCTCCGAAGGCTTGTCAACTTCAATTTTAAGAGAAAGAAAGGCTTTCGATTTTCTTGAACACTTTGAAGATCTAGATTACAATTCTTGAATACTCTAGCACTTTTGTCGGATGACAAATTAAAGCTCGTAGAGTAATGGTGGAGCTCTTTTGGTAGTTGAAAAATTGAAAGCTCAAATGGATAGCTATTTATGAAGAGGGGTGAAGTCTATGTATACAAATCTAAAGTGATAGAGCATTTACTACAGCCGAACGGATGATCCGCCGGCTGTCCGCGGACGTCCGGCGGATTATCCGCTCAAACAGTTACGACTAGAACCTTTGCCATCAATCCTTTCATATAACATATTGGCATATTGCATAATTGTTTGAAACTAGGTTGGAGTTGGACAATGATATGATTGATAGATGACAAGTTACTTAGATCAATAGGTACGTACAAATTTTCATGAGATAAAGAGTGTTTTTAAGGAATTACTCAGAGAAAACAAGTTAGATATCATTTCTCATCCCTTGTAAATGTAAAAATTCTGAAGCAACCAACTTGTTTGCAATTTTGTACTGGGATAGAAGAGAGAATCTTATATCCCACATTTTTTGTCCAGGCAAAGTAGATATATTTTTTTGTCACTTTATTTTTAGTGTATTGGCCCATGTTTCCATTAGTGAATAGAATATAATTGAACTGAATAGAGGAGGAATGAGAGCATGAATAGCAAGGAAGCAAAAACTGGTACAAGGTTCAAGTAGTACTTATTTTGCATACAGGCCCATGTTTCATTTTTGTTGTTGTACATACATCATATAGCAAGAAGGAGAAGAACAGTACTGGGCATGGTCTGGACTTTGTTGCATGTAGCTGTGGCCCAAAGTCGTGCTCAGGAATTGGCTCAACATCAGCTCCATGGACTCCGACTTCAGCGCCGACGAGGGAGACACCACCGAGAGCGACTGCGACTTCGAAGGTCAGCTATTGCTGCTCTTCCTCTAGCTTAATAATAATAATTGGTATTATTTGATTCTGTAATGGTTCATCTCTGCGGAGATGTATCGATGGGAGCGTCAGTACGAGGAAGAGGCCTGATTGAATGGATGTGGTGCCGAATCATCATTTGGTATTTTTTTACTTCTATTGATGATTCGGCTAGCAACCACTGTCTTAGATAAGTTTAGTGATCTAAAATCTGAACGGTTCATATGCTATTCCGAACCGAAGAATATAATGGATCCCGACTCTTATATATATATATATATATATATATATATATATATATATATATATATATATATATATATATATATATATATATATATATATATATATATATATATTGGAAAAAGGGTAAATTTTATTCCAAATTCAGTTAATACTCATACAACATACAGAGAGGGTGGTCTCCCACCCGTCAATCGACCATTTCTTTTACATCAAACTCCAAATTATGGAGGATCCCGACCGGAGAGGTAATAAGTCCCTCGAAGATGCGCCGATTCCTCTTCCGCCAAACATGCGAGACAGTGGTTGCTAGCCGAATCCTAGCAGTCTTGAACCAGACCACGCCGCACCCTCTGCAGTCTCGAATACCCGTGATGATGGTCCCAATCGACCTGCCAGAAATACTACCGCCCAACATGTAGTGCCCCGTCCCGCTCAGTCAATCGGAGGAATCGGAACGCCAACGGCGTTCGGACTTAGCCTTGCAACGGCTGCTCGAAGACGTCGCTCGGTCGAGGCGACCGCTCGCTCAGGTGGGGTAGTTTCGGTGAACTTGCCTCATCTTAGCCTTCACATAATAAATCGCATGTTTTCAACTTGCACAAATAGGCTTGATAATAAAAGAGACGAATCCACATAACTAAAGGGAGTAATCCCGAAGGGTCGAATTGAGTTAGAATATGGAAAGGTCCAACGGTTGGCTTAGAGTTGGTGCATGGCGTGCTTTGAAAATGACACTCGGTCCTTCGTCCCGTGGCTTGGGAGAAGGAAAAGTTGGTCTTTGCCACAAGCTAAGTGTTAGCCAAATTTATAGGCGTCGTCCGCATAAATGCTTTATAAAGTACGCACGGTCTCATCGCCCAAGGGGTGGCATATCCTCTGCTCGCCCGACGGGTTAAGTTGTATTGCATTGCTTGTGGCATAAGTCTAGGCAGCCCAATAACTTGGTTGTTTAAAGAGAAACGCGTGCACGACACGTTCCCACGACGCAAGGCTTGACGCAGCCTTTGCTCGTTAAGTTGTTGCAAAGCAAGTTCGGCAAGTTATGTTAAGCTATCAGGAGTAGTGGCAAGCACGGTCCTATGAGTTCTACGGCGGAGTATAACCACAGTCTTACAGTCACAAGGCCCGTCATATAGAGTATGACTTGGACGGTGGTGTCACATAGAGTTTCAAGTTGGTTTAAGACACGATGTCACGGACTTAGTGTTTTAAGGCACGGGCCACGGTTGATTCATCGAGTTTGGAAAGTGCTTCAAATAGTTGATCTTGAGTTGAGTGAAATGATAGGACAAGAAAGAAGAATGCTCGCGACTGGGTCATCGAGGTAAGGAAGAAGAATGCTCGCTACTGGGTCATCGAGGCGAGATCTCAGATGTGAGAAGTATTGAACTTGGCCCTGAAAGAGATGGTAACACTAGAGGTAAAATGACTGTGTGAGACGTCAGTTTGAGTCGAGTCTTGCATGGTCATGGACAACATGTCGACAAGGTAAATTTGTTTTCTCGGACGATAACCTAGGGCCACAGCAGGACCGTTCCGGCCTAGGAGGAAACCGTGGGTGAATTTGAGCGGGATAGCTGAGCCTGGGGCAAAGTATTCGGTGGACGCTCATGGGGCTAGCTACCCGCTTTGACCGGTCCATCCTATACCAGCTAAAAGGGAGTCCACAATGGCTCTGGGAGCCAGTTACCAATTCATATAGATGAGTCGGCATAGCGGCAATCCGCATGTGTGCCTTTAGATTGAGTTAAGTTGAATGTGTGTGTACAGTTAGAGCACAATGTTGGGCCTAAGATTTGGTTGCAACGTAGGCGACGTGCTTCGGCACGAGATGTGGCGTCGAGTCATATGTTGTCGGCATATGAGTTGCATAGTTATGATTGAGTTGTCTTGAGTGTAAGTCAGGGAACGCCGCAAGACAAAGTCGGTCGAGTGACACTTAGCCTACAAGTCTTGATTTGGGTCAGTTGGTGATCAAAGTAGCAAGGGCCGCGAGGCGGCGATATGGTTAAGTCACACTGAGTTGCGAAGCACGGCACGGTGGATTTGTAGCACGGTCACAAGGAATTGGGTACTATCGCGTAGTGCGTCTCTGATTATGTGCCGAAGGGCAAGCACGACTTGATAAGTTAACGTTGTTGCTGCAAGCACGGGATGGTCTTGAGACCAAAATAGGCCAAGGCGTCTGTCCTAAAACTGATCCTAAGGCAAGACTATTAAGACAATCATAAAGGGACTATGCTGCACAAATTAAATCAAACGTGTCGGTTTTGTATGGGTGGACGAGGAGCTCATTCCACCAGTACAGTTGATTACTGACACCCACATAGCTTTCATGTGCAGGCACAGGTAGAAGCTCGTGGCGCGGAGCTCGCTTGGATGCGTCGAGGCACGGAGTTTCTTGGCGATTCGAAGCATGCGGCCGCATGGAGTCAAAACTTATACGGGACATAATGTATGGACGTCGCCTTCCGAAGCATCCGCTGGCTCAGGACTTGTATTTGAGAGATGAGAGAGAGCTGAGTGACTTGTAAATGTGAGATGAGTGAGCTTGAATGATTGTAATCTTGGCCTGACGCCCCATTATAACCTTTGTTTTAATATCAATAAAGATCATCTTTTGAGTTACTTGTGTGTCGTTCTAATTTTTTGCTGCTATTATTCAATGTCTCTGCTTGGGACTTCTGTGCGACGATCCAGTCGCAGCCGCTGAAATCGGCCGTTATGGAACCCGCCTTGCACGAGCGCAATCTTGGCTCGTGCGGCATCACGCCTTAGCGAGGACGATCGCTCCTACGGGAGCGGGGCGTGACATAATGGTATCAGAGCACGGCTTTACGCCTTCGAACAACTTAGAATTGACGTGCACGGAACGTGCACGGGATTAAGATTGCGCAAGTATGAAATATGGAAATGATAGAGTAGGTAAATCAAATCGAGAAAAAGTTAAGGTGTAGCGAATGGATGACTCGATCAAAGAAATTGATAGATGGATCGTATAGAAAAAGTTAGCACGATGGGATGATATCGTGCATGAAAAAGTTAAAATTTTAAAGTTACGCAAATGACTCTAAGGATTGGAAAGAATGTTGGTCGATGATTTGAGTTAGCATGAAAGGATATGATTTGAAGAAAAAAACGTTGGTCGATGACTTAAGATAGACGGATGAATAATACGTGAATTTGGGTTAGAGGAAAATTGATGTTGTGAATGATTCGAGGGATAATGATCGAACTTGAATTTGAATGCTGAAGAGATTATCCAGTCGGACGATAGCATCATTCGCGCGACTCGAAATTTGTTGCAAAGGATGATCATCAGGTTACGCATGTCATCGATGGTATTGAGGCGTATCAAAGATCGATATGCGATAACTCGGGGGTACTCTGACTCGGCGAACGACGATCGTGCAAGTGTTATTGTTCGGTTGGATGCTATACTTAGGATTTTGATTGAGATAAATGTTGGATGAAAATGATCATGTCTTGATGGTTACGTTGATAACCACAACGTCAACGATCTTGTCTTGCGCAAGCGCAACTCTAGCCTCGCACATGCGTCGCGTCGGATTTGGGGCGATCGTTCCGCGTGAGCGCTGACATGGTGATTCATGTCGCGGGAATGATCGAACTCGAAAAATTAGGACGCGACAACTTTGATTGTTTCGACTTGTTGGTTTGATGCGAAAAAAAATTCGAGGATGTTTGGACTTGCAATTGATGAATGAAATAAACTTGAGGATTGAGTAGGTCCAATCCGTGCATCGAGAATGAATTAGTCTAGACACAAAACAAGAGCTATGTCCCGATGAGAATGATTATTCCGCGGGAATGTTGCATGGTGATTTCATGTCCACCGTGGATAATCAGACTCGCGTGAGATCGGAGCGTGACTATTGTTAAGTCAGACGACATTGTGATCGATTACGTGAATTGGAATAGATGACTTAGGAAGTGTGGAATGTGAAATTTTGGGAGTCTCGATAAGGAAGTTTAAGATGGAAGACTACTTAGTAGTCGTTCCCTATATTTCAAAGGATAGAAGTCCACGCGACTGGTTGTCGCCGAGATCGGTCCCGCTACTTGGGAGTCTCGATAAGGAAGTTCACGAGATCGGTACCGCTACTTGTGAGTCTCAATAAGGAGCTACACGAGATCGGTCCCGCTACTTGGGAGTCTCGATAAGGAAGTTTACGAGATCGGTCCCGCTACTTGGGAGTCTCAATAAGAAGTTACCCGAAATCAGTCTCGCTACTTGGGAGTCTCGATAGAAAGTTGAAAAGCATGGTCATGATTAAGGAAGGACTTGGTAGATCGAGTTGAGTCTTGGTCATTGGACAACTTGCGCACAAGGTGAATTCCTCAAATGATTCCGGCCGGGGCGCCGGGTTCGCGTCGGCCTAGGAGGAATTGCAGATATTGTACGGCCTTCATCGACGGTACGATTCGATTGAAGTGAACCGTTACAATATAGGCTGTGGGTCATTCGGTGGGAGCCCGTACCTCGCACGCGAATGATCACCGTATGCAGAGATCCAGGATAGCTTGACATTACTATCGACTACTCATATAAATGTGTCGGCGTAAGAGCAGCTATCCGCGTGTATGCTTTTGGATTGCGTCGAGTACTAGCAAGTTACGAGTTGGGTTAACATGGTATAATTATAGCAAGCGCTAGATTGAATCGGCGCGGGGTAGGGTGTGCACGGTTGCAACACCATTCTGGAGCCTAAGATTTGGCTATAGTAAGGACGCGTGCTACGACATGAATGGGGCGTTGTCATCGAGTCGTCTCGAGTTAAGTCAGGAAGGGTCGTAAGACAAGTTGGTTAAGTCTGGTTGATCCTTGGGAGGCACAGCCTCGATCTTAAGGCACGATTAAGTCTATTGGCACGAACAGCACGAGTCGTCCCCTTGACGTCATTGGCACGAGAATGGTCTAGAGGCACATAAAACAAGTAAAAATCTTGGCATGGCCGAGTTTGCATAAGTTTCTACTTGGGTGGACGAGGAGCTCACTCCACCAGTACAGTTGAGTACTGACACCCACACAGTTTTCATGTGCAGGCACAGATAGAAACCCGATGGCGCGGAACTCGCTTGGATGCGTGGAGGCACGGAGTTACGTGACGTTTCGAGGTACGCGGCCACATGGAGTCAGGACTTATATGGGACATAATGTATGGACATCGCCATTCCGCAGAATCTGCCACTCGTCGCCTTGAAGCTTGTATTAAGAAATGAGAGAGAGCAGAGTGACTTGTAATTTGAGAGAAGTGCGCTTGAGAGACTTATAAATTGGCCTCATGTCCACATTGTAATCTTTGATCAATATCAATAAAAGTGTATTTGTATGGCTTGTGTTTTGCTTCAAATTTCCGCTGCTGAATATTCAATGTTTCTTTTTGGGACTTCTGTGCGATGACCCCGTCGCTTAGCCTGTAATCGGCCATTATGGACCTGCCTTGCGTGAGAGCAATCTAGACTCACGCGGCATCACGCCTTTGCGAGGACGATCGTTCCTACGGGAGCGGGACGTGACATAATGGTATCAGAGCACGGCTTTACGTCCTTGGACTTTCGATTGAATTCTTTAACTCGGATGTTTCCGCAAACTCTGAAGTGTTGCTTCCGCAAATTGATATCGTTGATGCGCCCTCTCTCAAATGTCCCACGGCATGTCCATACAATAAGTATAATTATTTTGCAAAATCGTACGAAAGAAATTTGGTTGAACAAAAGTTCAAGTAAAAGAACGATTGGCTAATTCGGGCTGGGCATATACACCAAGAATCGTGTCGACCTTAGCAAAGTCGCGTACGAGATACAAATTGTGTCGAACAAGAATGAGTTAGACTCGATTCATAGAATGTGGGATGACTATAGAAGTGCTATCAAACGATATTATCGTCGATGTGGCATGGGAAAATCGTTCATGGATTTTGAGGAATGGCTTGAACGAAAATTCGAAATAATCGGTTGTGATTCATAACTTGTTTCGAGGATTTGTTGAATGACTTCACCCATGAGTGGTGTATGGAATAGTCTTGGGGATGTTAGTCGATTGAGGATACGGGGTGCCAATGAGTCTATCAGCAAGCGTCACATATATGCAAAGCCTTAGATCGAGTATCATTGAGTGAGTTATAATCTTGAAGATTTTGACGAGTTGATTTGAACGGAATTAGAATCGACGTGCACGGGATTGGAATTTGCATTGAGCGCGAAATGCAAGTGATAAGGAAAAAGATAGATTGAATGGAGAAAAAGTCCCGCTCAGTTAATCGGAGGAATAGGAACGCCGGCGGCGTTCGAACTTAGCCTTGCAATGGCTGCTTAGAGAAATCGCTCGGTCGAGACGACCGCTCGCTCAGGTGGGGTAGTTTCGGTGAACTTGCCTCATCTTAGCCTTCACATAATAAATCGTGTGTTTTCAACTCGCACAAGTAGGCTTGATAATAAAAGAGACGAATCCACATAGCTAAAGGGAATAATCCCGACAGGTCGAATTGAGTTAGAGGAAAGGTCCAATGGTCGGCTTAGAATTGGTGCACGGCGTGCTTTGAAAATGACACTCGATCCTTCGTCCCGTGGCTTGGGAGAAGGAAAGTTGGTTGAGTAGGCGAAGTATGAACGTAGCCTAAGTCATAGGCGTCGCCCGCATAAATGCTTCATAAAGCAAGCACGGTCCTATCGTCCAAGGCTTGGCATAGCCTTGGCTTGCCCCATGAGTTAAGTTGCGTTGTACGGCTTATGATATAAGTCTAGGCACCCAAATGACTTGGTCGTTCAGAAGTCGAGCGCATGCGCGGCACGTTTCCGCAATGCGAGGCTTGACGCAGCTTTTGCTCGTCGAGTCGTTGTGCGTTTAAGTCAGACAAGTTATGTTAGGCTATCGGAGTGGTAGCAAGCACGGTCCTACGAGTTCTACGGCTGGGTATAACCACAAAAGTCTTACGGTCTCAAGGCTCGTTATATAAAGTATGACTTGGGCGATAACGTCGCGTAGAACGTAAGTCGGTTTAAGGTACGATGCACGGACTTAGTGTTTAAGGCATGAATCACGGTTGATTTGATGAGTTTTGGAGAAAGGACTATCGAATAGGCATTGAGTTGAATGAAATGATATGGTAACATGAAAAGAATGCTCGCGACCGTGGGTCGTCGAGGGCTCTCAAATGATAGAAGTCTTGATATTGGTTTGAAAGAGATGGTAACATTGGAAGAGGAATGACTGTGTGAGACGTCAGTTTGTGTCGAGTCTTGCATGGTCATTGGACAACTTGTCGACAATGAGGAGTTTCCAAGAGCGGCAACCCTGGGCGCCATGGGACCGCGTCGTTCCGGAGGGAAACAGGTATAGCCGTAGCTGGACGAACCGCTCGGGTCATTCGGAAACTTTCAGCGGGGCTAGCTACTTGCGTTGAAAGGGTCGCCGAATGGCAAGGTTATAGTCCAGGATAGCTTGTGATGATAGTGACCAATTCATATAGATGGGTCGGCACGGGTGGCAATCCGCGTGTGTGCCTTTGGATTGAGTCAGTTGAATGTGTGTACAGTTAGAACACTAGGTTTGGTCCTACGATTTGGTTGCAACGTAGGCGACGTGCTTCGGTACGAGATATGGCGTCGAGTCTTATGTTGTCGGCATATAAGTTGCATAAGTTGGTTTGAGTTGTCTTGAGTTTAAGTCAGGAGACGCCGCAAGGCAAAGTTGGTCGAGTAACACTTAGCCCAGAAGTCTTGATTGGGTCAGTTGGTGATCAAAGTAGCACGGGCCGCGAGACGGCGATGTGGTTAGTCTTACTGAAATACGAGGCACGGCCTCAATATTGTTTTGTAGCACGGTCACGTCGAAATGGAACCTCTTTGCGTAGTAGCGTCTCTGATTTTGGCCAAAAGGCAAGCACGACTTGATGAGTTAACATTGATGTTGCGATAACGGGATGGTCTAAAGGCACAAAATAGGCAAGGCGTCGGTCATAAAACTGATCCTAAGGCAAGACTAGAAAGGCAATTGATAAGAAGGGACTATGTTGCACGAAGTAAATCAAATGTGTTGGTTTTGTATGGGTGGGCGAGGAGCTCATTCCACCAGTACAGTTGAGTACTGACACCCACATAGTTTTAATGTGCAGGCACAGGTAGAAGCTCGTGGCACGGAGCTCGCTTGGATGCGTCGAGGCATGGTGTTCCTTGGCGATTCGAAGCGTGCGGCCGCATGGAGTTAAGACTTATACGGGACATAATGTATAGACGTCGCCTTCCGAAGCATCCGCTGGCTCAAAAGTTGTAATTGAGAGATGAGAGAGAGCTGAGTGACTTGTAA
Organism: Iris pallida; assembly: GCA_029216955.1. Lineage (NCBI taxonomy): Eukaryota > Viridiplantae > Streptophyta > Magnoliopsida > Asparagales > Iridaceae > Iris > Iris pallida. The sequence continues at coordinate 23,530 of JANAVB010014307.1, forward strand.
TGTGAGCTTGAGTGAGCTTGAGAGACTTGTAAACTTGGCCTTGCGTCAATTGTAATCTTTGTTTCAATATCAATAAAGTGCTTCTTTGAATAACTTGTGTTTTGTTCTAATTTCTGCTGCTATTATTCAATGTCTCTGTATGGGACTTCTGTGCGACGACCCCGTCGCAGCCGCTGAAATCGGCGGTTATGGAACCCGCCTTGCACGAGCGCAATCTAGGCTCGTGCGACATCACGCCTTAGCGAGTACGATCGCTCCTACGGGAGCGGGACGTGACATAATGGTATCAGAGCACGGCTTTACGTCCTTGGACTATCGATTGAATTCTTTAACTCCGTTATTTCCGCAAACTCTGAAGTATTGCTCCCGCAAAGTTGATATCGTTGGTGCGCTCACTCTCAATTGTCCCACGGGATGGCCATACAATAAGTCTAACTATTTTGCAAAACATAGGAGAACAGTTTTTGATAAAACGAAAAGATGGTTTGCGTAAGCACGGTTGGCTAAGTCGGGCTGGGCATATACACCAAGGATTGTGTCGACCTTAGCAAAGTCGAGTGCGGGATTCGTAGTGTTCGAGCTAGAATGAGTTGAACTCGATTGAGTAAATGTGGGATGACTGTCGATAGGGGTGCTATCGAGCGACGGTATCGTCGATGCGATATAGATGAGCGTGCTTGGAATTAGAGGAATGGTTCGAACGGGATTCGAAGAAGTCGATTTTGATTCGAATGATAAGTTGAGGATTTGTCAAATGACTTCATCCCTGAGTGGTGTATGCGATGGCCTCAGGGATGTCGATCGATCGATTGAGGATTCGGGGTGTCGATGAGTCTAGTAGCAAGCGTCGCACATATGCAAAGCCTTAGATCTTGTACGATGGAGTGAGTTGTTGTCTTGAAGTTTGATAAGTTGATTCGAACGACCTAGAAATTGACGTGCATAGAACGTGCACGGGATTGAGGATAGTGCGAATATGAAACGCGAAAATGATTGAGTAGATAAATCAAATCGAGAAAAAAGTTAGGGTGTACGAATGGATGACTTGATCGAGGAAATTGATACGGATCGTATATGAAAAGTTAGCACGACAGATAGATAGCGTGCATGAAAAGTTGAATTTTGAAGTTACGCAATTGGATTGAATGTTGCTCGATGATTTGAGTTAGCAAGGAATGTTGCGAATTGAGAAAACACGTTGGTCGATGACTTAAGATAAACGGATGAACAATACGCGAAATTGGTTTGAGGAAAATTGATGTTGTGAATGATTCGAGGGATAATGATCGAACTTGAATTTGAATGTCGAGGAGATTATCCAGTCGAAGGATAGCATAATTCGCACGATTCAAAATTGGTTGCAAAGGAAGATCGTCAGGTTACGTATATCGTCGACGGTATTGAGGCGTATCAAAAGATCGATATGCGATAACTCGGGGGTACTCTGACTCGACGAATGGCGATCGTGCAAGTGTTATTGCTCGGTTGGATGCTATACTTAGAATTTTGATTGAGATGAATGTTGGGTGAAAATGATCGTATCTTGATGGTTACGTTGATAGCCACAACGTCGATGATCTTTTCTTGCGCGAGTGTAACTCTAGCCTCGCACATGCGTTGCATCGGATTTGGGGCGATCGTTCCGCGTGAGCGCTGACATGGTGATTCATGTCGCGGGAATGATCAAACTCGAAAAATCAGGATGCGACAACTCTGATTGTCTCAATTTGTTGGCTTGATGCGAAGGTGAACTCGAGGATTGTAGGACTTATGATTGACGAATGAATGAAACTTGAGGATTGAGTAGGTCCAATCCGTGCATCGAGAATGAATTAGTCTGGACACAAAACAAGAGTTACGTCCCGATGAGAATGATTATCTCGCGGGAGCGTGCATGGTGATTCGTGCCCACCGTGGATAATCTGACTCGCGTGAGATCGGGGCACAATATATTGTTAAGTCGGACGACCTTGTGATCGATTACGTGAATTGGGATGAACGACTTAGGGATTATAAAATGTGAATTATGGATTAGCAATGAATTGTGTCATAGCGTGCTTAATTTGAGAATAAATGATAGGCGAACTAATGTCGAACGTGTTCGAAGAGATAGACGATGCGAAATGGCTTGATAAACGAGCGATATGTTCTTATCGAAGAAATTGGTTGAAACGTGATTTATCGTAGGATGGCTTTACTGAACGACTCGGACCCCGTGCGACGAATATTGGGATGCGCGTAGAAAATCGATGCTCGATGTTTAGAAATCGTAGTGATGCGAGCTTGGGTAGAAAATCCCGTACTATCAACTTGGTTTGACCTTAGGATGGGGTCAGTATTGATATTGTTGTTTGGGAACTATGATTCCAATACTGACGGTTTGACTTTAGCCTAAAGACGTAGCCTAGCGGTTAGGCAGACGTTCCGGCGCGAAGCGATAGGAATTGTGGAGACACCACTCGCGAGTCTCGGCTGACATGCACGTATATCAGGGACGCCCGAATATGTGCACGATCCGACTCGAGTGGTGATGGCGGATTCTCTATCATGAGGCTTGGCTGAAATACATTATTTTGGGGACGCCTAGAATATGTGCACGATCCAACTAAGTGATACGTTGAATCAAGTGAGACTTGAGATACGGGAAAGTGTCGAGGATTTTGAAATCGTAGGTTTTGAAGAAAAGATTGTGGGTAACACGAGCGTGGCTCGGATGTGAGGGAACGCATAGGCGTAGCGTGTGCGAGAGTTCTTGAATGTTGAGAAGAAATGATAAGTCAATAAGTAAGTACTCAGTTAGTTTCGAGGACGAAACTTTTTCTGAGTGGTGTATGATGTTGTACCCCGTCCCGCTCTGTCAATCAGAGGAATAGGAACGCCGACGGCGTTCGAACTTAGCCTTGTAACGGCTGCTCAGAGAAATCGCTCGGTCGAGACGACCGCTCGCTCAGGTGGGGTAGTTTCGGTGAACTTGCCTCATCTTAGCCTTCACATAATAAGTCGTGTGTTTTCAACTCGCACAAGTAGGCTTGATAATAAAAGAGACGAATCCACATAGCTAAAGAGAATAATCCCGACAGGTCGAATTGAGTTAGAATATGGAAAGGTCCAATAGTCGGCTTAGAATTAGTGCACGGCGTGCTTTGAAAATGACACTCGATCCTTCGTCCCATGGCTTGGGAGAAGGAAAGTTGGTTGAGTAGGCGAAGTATGAACGTAGCCTAAGTTATAGGCGTCGCCCGCATAAATGCTTCATAAAGCAAGCACGGTTCTATCGTCCAAGGCTTGGCATAGCCTTGGCTTGCCCCATGAGTTAAGTTGCGTTGCACGGCTTATGATATAAGTCTAGGCACCCAAATGACTTGGTCGTTCAGAATTCGAGCGCATGCGCGGCACGTTTCCGTAATGCGAGGCTTGACGCAGCCTTTGCTCGTCGAGTCGTTGTGCGTTTAAGTCAGGCAAGTTATGTTAGGCTATCGGAGTGGTAGCAAGCACGGTCCTACGAGTTCTACGGCTGGGTATAACCACAAAAGTCTTACGGTCTCAAGGCCCGTTATATAAAGTATGACTTGGACGATAGCGTCGCGTAGAACGTAAGTCGGTTTAAGGTACGATGCACGGACTTAGTGTTTAAGGCATGAACCACGGTTGATTTGATGAGTTTTGGAGAAAGGACTATCGAATAGGCATTGAGTTGAATGAAATTATATGGTAACATGGAAAGAATGCTCGCGACCGTGGGTCGTCGAGGGGTCTCAAATGATAGAAGTCTTGATATTGTTTGAAAGAGATGGTAACATTGGAAGAGGAATGACTGTGTGAGACGTCAGTTTGTGTCGAGTCTTGCATGGTCATTGGACAACTTGTCGACAAGGAGGAGTTTCCACGAGCGGTAACCCTGGGCGCCATGGGACCGCGTCGTTCCGGAGGGAAACAGGTATAGCCGTAGCTGGACGAACCGCTCGGGTCATTCGGAAACTTTCAGTGGGGCTAGCTACTTGCGTTGAAAGGGTCGCCGAATGGCAAGGCTATTGTCCAGAATAGCTTGTGATGTTAGTGACCAATTCATATAGATGGGTCGGCACGGGCGGCAATCCGCGTGTCTGCCTTTGGATTGAGTCAGTTGAATGTGTGTACAGTTAGAACACAAGGTTTGATCCTAAGATTTGGTTGCAACGTAGGCGACGTGCTTCGGCACGAGATGTGGCGTCGAGTCTTATGTTGTCGGCATATAAGTTGCATAAGTTGGTTTGAGTTGTCTTGAGTTTAAGTCAGAAGACGGCGCAATGCAAAGTTGGTCGAGTAACACTTAGCCCAGAAGTCTTGATTGGGTCAGTTGGTGATCAAACTAGCACGGGCCGCGAGGCAGCGATGTGGTTAGTCTTACTGAAATGCGAGGCACGACCTCAATATGGTTTTGTAGCACGGTCACGTCGAAATGGAGCCTCTTCGCGTAGTTGCGTCTCTGATTTTGGCTGAAAGACAAGCACGACTTGATGAGTTAACATTGATGTTGGGAGCACGGGATGGTCTAAATGCAAAAAATAGGCAAGGCGTCGGTCATAAAACTGATCCTAAGGCAAGACTAGAAAGACAATTGATAAGAAGGGACTATGTTGCACGAAGGAAATCAAACGTGTTAGTTTTGTATGGGTAGGAGAGGAGCTCATTTCACCAGTACAGTTGAGTACTGACACCCATATAGTTTTCATGTGCAGGCACAGGTAGAAGCTCGTGGCACGGAGCTCGCTTGGATGCGTCGAGGCATGGAGTTCCTTGGCGATTCGAAGCGTGCGGCCGCATGGAGTTAAGACTTATACGAGACATAATGTATGGACGTCGCCTTCCGAAGCATCCGCTGGCTCAAAAGTTGTAATTGAGAGATGAGAGAGAACTGAATGACTTGTAATGTGAGCTTGAGTGAGCTTAAGAGACTTGTAAACTTGGTCTTGCGCCCATTGTAATCTTTGTTTCAATATCAATAAAGAGCTTCTTTGAATAACTTTTATTTTGTTCTAATTTTCGCTGCTATTGATTATTTCGACACCATCTTCCCTATTAGCCTAGATTGCACAAGTCTTGCCATTCTATCGATGATCACTCTATCAGCTAGACATCAAGACACTCTATCAGCTAAACGTCATGAATGCATTTTACGTGGTGATCTAGAAAAAGAGGGATATATGGAACTATCTCCAACAGAGGGAGTAGGTTAAATAATTTCTTATATAGTCTGAAATAGTCTCCCAAAGCTTGGTTCAGTAGGTTCAGATGAGGTCTTCCGGAATTTCACATGTCCATGAGTGGGTCAGGTCACTCAGTCTTTTATCATGTCTACAAAAAATCCTAATAATTGTCTAGTCGATGACACTATCATCAAGGATGGGATGTTGAAGACTGAAGGAACGTCTCCATCAACTATTTGGGACAGCTGAAATACTTTCTTAGCATATGTCAAGTTAGCTCGATCAAATAAGGGTATTTACATTTCTTTGAGAAAGGTATATCATTAATATGTTGAAGGAGACCACGTCAAGTATTAATCCAGTAAATACACCTCTGGATCAGAAATGTCAAACTTCTGTCAAGTTAGCTCGATCAGATAAGGGTATTTACATTTCTTTGAGAAAAGTATATCATTAATATGTTGAAGGAGACGGGCACGTCAAGTATTAATCCAGTAAGTACACCTCTGGATCAGAAATGTCAAACTTCTGGCAAGTTAGGTGGCCTTTATCTATGATCCAGGTTGGTAATGCAAATTGATTGATGACCCAAATAGTTCTTTCGTTGTGAGTGTAGTCATTTTGTTCTTAATCACGGCCATTGTAGACAACTATGTGTATCTAACTTTAAATGAGGTACATGAAAAAGGTATATTTCAACATGATCGAAGTTCATCTAAGGCGGTTGAGTACACTAATGTTGATCGGACATTTTTTCACTTTAGCTATCATGTACTATATATTTACTGGCATGTTCGTACAAGTTTGTCAACCAGCAGACACAAACAGATTAAAGATTGTAACATGAATCCTCTTATTTTTATTTTATTTATCTAATAGTACTAATGTATTTTCTCTTGTTATGTACTTAACCAGCCCCTGAGAAGAGAGAACGTGTTCCTTCAACATATAACAGGTTTATCAAGTGTCCATATATACCTTGTCCTTTTGCAATTTTATCAGTCATATCTACACAGTCTAATTATGTATTTAATCCTCCATAAAAATATTACTGGAATATACCTTATGCTAACTGACACACATGCCTGTTCTCAACTTTTCTCTCTCATGAAAGAAATACAAAAGGATTAAAGCTAACCATCCTGAAATAAGCCACAGAGAAGCTTTCAGTTCTGCAGCAAAACCTTAAGTGCTAAGACACGATTTTGATTGTTTTTCCCTTCCACAATGGAAGTTATGTGATTTATGCAACTACAACATCAAGCAGCTATCACTTTATGTGCGAACTAGGAGTTCACCAAGTAGTCCTAGGCTGGTCATGGTTGTTAATTACCTATCAAGTAAAATAGACCTCTATGCCTTTTGCATGCGTTACCTCCTTTGTCCCACATGAACCACTTGCTATTTATCATGCATCAGACTTTTTTTTGTTTATCCATGCATTTCGTCATATTGGTTTCAAATACATTTTTGCTTGAGATTCAAACAGTTGATCCATTAGATATAAACAAAAACAAATGTTTTTTTATATTTTCTTATGAATTTGAGCAGTCATGGGATATGTAAAAGAAGTTGCAACGACATCTATGCTTTAGATATCTATAAACTGATTATTTTTTGTACACCGGTTAAAATGTTGAGATTGTTATTGCAGTTGGATTCTTAATTAATATGGCCCAAGCCATGGATCAAATGAACTCATTGTTTTAAACTGTTCAATTTCTAAAGTATGAGATTCAAAGACCATATGTCTGCTTTTAAAATAGTGGTGGCATTGATTTTTATTCAACGATTCAAAGAGCATATGTCTGCTTCACCAAACATAAACCTTTTTATCTCCATATTTCAAATCTCTAGATAAATTTGTCAGAGAAAAAAGGAGGTCCCTGTAGACTGTTATTTTGGATCCAAATCAATCGTTGGCGTCTTGAACTTGCGAACGACTTCTATGCTTTAGATATCTATAAACTGATTATTTTTACACCGGTTAAAATGTTGAGATTCTTATTGCAGTTGGATTCTTAATTAATATGGCCCAAGCCATGGATCTATTAAAATAATTGTTTTAAACTCTTCAGTTTCTAAAGTATGAGATTCAAAGACCTTATCTCTTCTTTTAAAATAGTGGTGGCATTGATTTTTATACAACGATTCAAAGACCATATGTCCGCTTCACCAAACATAATCTTTTTTATCTCCATATTTACTCATTAACATGTTTATCTTGTAATATCTTGTTCGCGACAAAGATATGTAATCAATGAGGATATACCAATATTGATGCCAAAAGGTGGTAATACTGGACAATTGTTTTGATGATATGCTTTCTTTGAAATTTGTCACTTCATAAATATCTTATTTGAGTTTATACCATGTGATCCATTCGTGAGAATAAACCATTCTTCTTAATTATTCCTCTCTTGTATATCTAATGATGCGTTGAGATTTGCTTGTTGATTAACTTAGGGTAAGCCATGTGCTTATAAGTTGGATTTTTGATGCATTTTAGTTTTATAGCACATTACACTATATGACTTCAACAAGAAATTGGCACCAATTCTTGATTCTGTTAGGTTTAACTAACACAAACCTTAGAACCTTTGCCATCAATCCTTTCATATAACATATTGGCATATTGCATAATTGTTTGAAACTAGGTTGGAGTTGGACAATGATATGATTGACAGATGACAAGTTACTTAGATCAATAGGTACGCACAAGCTTTCATCAGATAAAGAGTGTTTTTAAGGAATTTCTCAGAGAAAACAAGTTTGATATCATTTCTCATCCCTTGTAAAAGTAAAATTTCTGAAGCCAACCAACTTGTTTGCAATTTTTGTACTGGGGTAGAAGAGAAAAAGAATCTTATATCCCACATTTTTTCTCCAGACAAAGTAAATATTTTTTTTGGTCACTTTATCTTTATTGTATTGGCCCCTGTTTCAATTAGTGAATAGAATACAATTGAACTGAATAGAGGAGGAATGAGAGCATGAATAGCAAGGAAGCAAAAACCGGTACAAGGTTCAAGTAGTACTTATTTTGCATATAGGCCCATGTTTCATTTTTGTTGTTGTACATACATAATATAGCAAGAAGGAGAAGAACAGTACTGGGCATGGTCTGGACTTTGTTGCATGCAGTTGTGGCCCAAAGTCGTGCTCAGGAATTGGCACAACATCAGCTCCAGGGACTCTGACTTCAGCGCCGACGAGGGAGACACCACCGAGAGCGACTGCGACTTCGAAGATCAGCTATTGCTGCTCTTCCTCTAGCTTAATAATAATAATTAATATTATTTGATTCTGCAATAGTTCATCTCTGCAGAGATGTATCGATGGGAGCTTCAATAGTTCATCTCTGCTCTTCATCATGTGGTACACCTTTTGTTCGAGTTTAATCATTTCCATCTGAAGGATGATGAACATGGCACTTTGACCAGGCTGAAGCTTGGGTTTGTAACATTGTCGCTGCTAGAAATTTGTCAGTCCCCAGGTTGGAGGTGAACAGTTTAGCATGCAAGTTCCTAACAAGGTAGTGAACTCCTGAGATATGTTGCATTGGTGTTGTCCCTAATTCTCATATTCTTCAAAGATTTCATCTCGCTTCATCTCCCAGGTTGGACTGATTATTGGCAAAGGGGGAGGGGACTATTAAGAACATGCAAGCTGGCACAGGAGCTCGTATCCAGGTTAGTATCCTTTGTAAAGTGCGTGTTTCTTACCCATATGCATTACCCGTGTCATATAACAATATATCACGTGCTTATGATGCTTGTCATGTCTTCTATCTTTTTCGTAATTATAAGTTATTAATATCTTTTGATTTACTAAAACGAATTACATTTGGCTTATATGGTCTAATTAAAGACTAATCAGAGTATGGTATGCCTCAGTTCAAGACATGTTGGATTATATCTCGAGAAGAAATATGTTAAACATACAGTTGCATTTATCTATTATCATTGAATTAGAAGGCCACTTATCATGATATTGTCATTCTTTCTATGACCAAGCTCTTTTTAATGTAGTGTCTCTATTGGTTTTCAGGAAGTGGGCATTCATCCAATTTTTTTAGGCAAGTATAAATTTGTTCATCTGTTTTACTAGTTGTGGTTAATTTTAGATAGTCACTTGTCAAATGTCAGATAATTAGCTGTCTATAGATATAAATTTGTTCATCCGTTTTACTAGTTGTGTGTCCGACACGAACAAAATAGCATGAATTTTTGAATGTCCGTGCTTCTTAGAGTAATAGTTCACATATCATGTAATTCTCTAAGATCAACCTTAGACATCGAAACTTAATATTATTATATATGTAGCTAGCCAAAGTGAAATCCATACCCTTATTCTAATCTCTCAAATTTACATAGTTTTCCTCTCTTATTCTAATTCTCTCAAATTAACATCACATACAGTTTTGTGTTCAGCATTCATGGTTTCGTCCATGGGAGATTGAGTTGTGGGATTGACCCGTGAAGATGATGATAGCTCCACCTGTGGGATAGTGATAGCATGGACCTGCTTATTCAGCCTAAACTTGAAGGATTTGGATATGCTTTTTTGGTAATACTCGAATATTCCCTCTTAATGGTATCGATTTCTGATCTTTACTTTATCGTCTGTAACTTGAAAACCCCTAAGAATTGTCTCTAATTATGTCTGTCAAATTATACTTGTTCCTAGATCTCTTGGACGTGTGTGCTTTCGACTGATTCTCTCATTGTGTTTAAATTTCAACATCTTATTTTCATCGGATATCATATTCCTACTCACTAATGTTCTTTTTCAAAACTTAATCCTATAGCTTTTAGCGTTACGCACCATTTGTTATCCACTAAAATGCTGACCTTGGTTCCTATGTCTTCTTGTCATCCAAATTGAGAGTTCAGTATACCCCAACTATCATATTATGTTATTCTTGGTCATTTATATCATCGAATTGTTGCTTTGAGTATGGTCTGTAACTGGAAAACCCGTAAGATTTTCACCTCTTCTCTTTATAGAAAGTTATGTATAGTTAATTTCCATATCCATATTATGATTTATGTGTTCTTTCTTTCTTCTTTTCAGTTATACAATGGAGAGACTTATGTATAGTCTTTTTTCGACAAACAATGTTTTCCTTTATGTTCTTGTAAAAGCCACTCTTGCTCGTCTTGATTTATGGGTTATGTGTTGTTTGAGGTTGTTCGTGACTGATATTAAATATAGCATCCACTCTCCATTTTCAATGATGTAACATTATAACTGAATGGCTCATTACTTATCAAGAAAAAAAAAATCTATTTCAACCAAATACTTGTATCCTTCCGTTTACTATTTTTTTTTGGAAGATTTTCTTTAAACCAAATGCTTTTGTCTCTAGTTTGATGTTCTACACGGCTAGTCGTCCACTGACCAGTAGAGGTGAAGGAGTTGCTTCCCGTCGCCAGCGATCCCTCCGTCCCAGCATCAGGTGACGACCAGATCATCCTCGAAGGAGGTAGGAGGAGAAGGCCAAACTAAATGCAAGTAACCGTTGCTATTTTTCGAGATTTTTCTTTCTATATAGGTTTTTTTGATTGATTTGATTAACTGTGATGCTTACTCTCTCCGTGTACACCTACATAGATCTGAAGAAGAAGAAACATCGTTGGTCGCGCGGGGGAGACTTAGATGGCTAGGTGGACGGTGAATGCACTTCGGCTCTGGTGGTTGACAGATATTTTCTTGCAGGTATATAACCCGAATCCTTTTATTGGAATCGTATTTCTTGATTTTTTTAAATTATTATGTGTTTTATTTATCTAATTAATTTGTTTGGCGCAAATCTAGTTTCTCCATTTCTAAGCAGAAAGATTCCAATCAAGAAATACAAATTCCTGATTGTAGAATTTTCATTCAAGAAACATAAATGACTGATATAAAATGCTCATAGTCTGTTTGGTACAATGTTTACGACCAGTGGGCTAACGTGCACAGACGCTTCATGATGTGGCTGATTGGAAGATTTTATGGGTTATAGAAAGATTGAGTCAATTAGTCAGATCCATCTTTGTGGAATTAGAATTTAATTCATTCAATTCTTTCCACTATTTGCTCTTATCTTTTCGCAATCAGTTACGGCTATGATTTAAATTAGTGTTTCGGCCATTTTCTATAAATACTCTCTTCGTGCCTTCATTGAGGACTTACGCTGAAATTAAGAGACGAAGAGAGCTGCGTCGCCGCTGCCATTGGAGTCCGTTGGAGTTCTTCGTGTTCGATAAATGCGGTGACAGCGAGTGTTCCAGAAGTTCTTTCGAACTTGCTAGTTCTTGGGAGCAGATCGAAATAAGGCGAATCTTGCTTTTGCCAACGGTGATCTTAATCACCCCGGCAAAGTTGTCTTCATCAACTCCGGTTCTCACAAAGAGACCGTGACTTCCACTCGTGTTCTCACAAAGAGACCGAGTCATCAACCTCGTATCTCACAAAGAGAGCGAGTATTCATCTCTCTCTCTCTAAGAAATCGAGATTTCCATCTAACGATCTGTTTCGGAAATAACATTTCTATAGATAAAATAAATAATACGCTCCATCTTTCGTCACCGAGACATGGTCTTATGTCTCTTTTCGATAACTAGAAGGATCACTTGAGTTCGACGTAATTATTCGTTAAACATCTGTTTTTACAACGTTTGTTGGACAATGTAACCATTTGGGTCTCCAAATGAGTACTCGTGTATAGTTTGGATTGAATTAAGGGCTAACCATACAACTAGTCTATTAAATTGGATGCCAAAATAGAGCCATGAACAAAATGAAACTACAATCCAAACATCATTATTGTGGAAGACTTGTTCTTAGTGGAAGAATAAGCCGTGGAACATAAACAACCTTGAAAAAGATTTTGAAAGTTTATAGGACTGATATATCAACCTCAATATTAGTTGTTGTTTTTTTGCGATGCAATATTTGTTAATTGATGTCAAATTCCGATTTAGATAATTATTACAATGAAAACGTTTATATATAAAACTCCACAATTAGACCGATTATTTTGGTATGCACTCACGTTAACCCAAAAAAACACACTCCATATTATCCACTATTTAATTTAAAAATTACCAAATCCTTTTATATATATATATATATATATATATATATATATATATATATATATATATATATATATATATATAATATTATATATATTATATATATATAATAATAATAATAATAATAATAATAATTAAAATAATAATAATAATAATAATAATAATAATAATAATAATAATAATAATAATAATAATAATTAAAATATAAATAAATGTATTATGAATTTTAATTAAAATATAAACATATACATAACAAATCTTAATTCAAATATATTCAAAGTATTTTTCACACATAAAAATAGTTATTTTACAACCCACTTACATTTACTAGTTATCCTATAAGAACCCTCTGTATTATTTTAGACTATAAAAAATATTAAAAAAAGGTAACCTCGTACAAGTTTTCTACAATGTAATCTAAGCTTTGTTGATACTGGAAGTCCGATAGTTCAAGGTTTATTTCTGCAGTATGTAAAACCAGATGAATGGTTTGTTAATGGGCCTAGCTTTGAAAAGCATGTGAGCTGAAAGTGGAATAGTCAGCAGTTCCAAGCTAAAGTGCATTTATTAGTGTTTTTTTTTTTGCATAAGTTGGCCATACTTAGTTGAACATAGTCAAAGTTCTTTGGATCTATTTACTTCTAGTTTGACAAAATAAAATTAGTATAGATGTAGACAAATTATCGGTTTATAATAAAAGTTTTACAAATAATTGCTACAAATAATTTTTTTAGGGAAATGTGGTGGTTGAAGTCTGGTCGGTGGACGATCAATTTGCTTACTTTGACGACCCGAATCCAATACAAAGGGGTTCTTTCGATGGTGACGAATTATTTTCAGATGTTTCACAACTTCAAAATGACGTAAGGTTGTTGTCGAACTGAACCATGAACACTCTTTTGTTACAGTAAATTTTACCTAGAAGTTCATAGCTCAAGATTAATTGAGTTACTCGGAACCGATCTCTTGTTGCATTGCTTGATGGTTGTCACCCAATGAATTACCTTGTGGGTCACTCCTTTATAAAGATGGAATACATGGAGTGAACATGGAAGAAGACCCATTTCCTAGTCCAAATATGGACTGTTTATAGAGGAAATGCCTCTAACAACCTTCCACGATACTACTTCACATGTTTCATGTGGCTTAAGCGGATTGACCACTAGTAGTGGGAGTAACACCCATGTTCTCCTTATCTTTTGAAAAACATGACATCATGACCTCTTAATAACTGCTCGTTTAGCTAGCAACAATGCCATGTTGTTCTGCATACCTGTCTGTTCCGAGGGGTGTCGATTTCGAGATATTGTTTATTAATAAAAACTAATATTCCATAAGACTAGTTATTTCGTATATTTTGTCATTTTAAGTGCCAACAAACATCTTAATAATGTTTAATGAATACTAAGAGACTAAGTTATATTAATACTGTAGAATCCTAGAGGGGGGGGGAGGTGAATCGGGTAATAAAATGATTATCAATAATAATGAGCAATTTAAAGGATAATAAAGGAAGAGAGAATCAAACACTCGATGTATCATGGTATCCTTCCAAGGGGCACACCAGTCCCGGAACTCTCTCCGGCTTTAATCTACTATTTGAGTAAATAGTTACAACATGAGTTTGGATCCGAAGAACTTGTCAACTTCTAACACGATTTTGGATCGGAAGAGCTTGTCAACTTCTTACACACGAGTTTTCCTCCGAAGGCTTGTCAACTTCAATTTTAAGAGAAAGAAAGGCTTTCGATTTTCTTGAACACTTTGAAGATCTAGATTACAATTCTTGAATACTCTAGCACTTTTGTCGGATGACAAATTAAAGCTCGTAGAGTAATGGTGGAGATCTTTTGGTAGTTGGAAAATTTAAAGCTCAAATGGATAGCTATTTATGAAGAGGGGTGAAGTCTATGTATACAAATCTAAGGAGATAGAGCATTTACTACAGCCGAACGAATGATCCGCCGGCTGTCCGCGGACGTCCGGCGGATTATCCGCTCAAACAGTTACGACTAGAACCTTTGCCATCAATCCTTTCATATAACATATTGGCATATTGCATAATTGTTTGAAACTAGGTTGGAGTTGGACAATGATATGATTGATAGATGACAAGTTACTTAGATCAATAGGTACGTACAAATTTTCATGAGATAAAGAGTGTTTTTAAGGAATTACTCAAAGAAAACAAGTTAGATATCATTTCTCAGCCCTTGTAAATGTAAAAATTCTGAAGCAACCAACTTGTTTGCAATTTTTGTACTGGGATAGAAGAGAGAATCTTATATCCCACATTTTTTGTCCAGGCAAAGTAGATATATTTTTTTGTCACTTTATTTGTCGTGTATTGGCCCATGTTTCCATTAGTGAATAGAATATAATTGAACTGAATAGAGGAGGAATGAGAGCATGAATAGCAAGGAAGCAAAAACTGGTACAAGGTTCAAGTAGTACTTATTTTGCATACAGGCCCATGTTTCATTTTTGTTGTTGTACATACATCATATAGCAAGAAGGAGAAGAACAGTACTGGGCATGGTCTGGACTTTGTTGCATGTAGCTGTGGCCCAAAGTCGTGCTCAGGAATTGGCTCAACATCAGCTCCATGGACTCCGACTTCAGCGCCGACGAGGGAGACACTACCGAGAGCGACTGCGACTTCGAAGGTCAGCTATTGCTGCTCTTCCTCTAGCTTAATAATAATAATTGGTATTATTTGATTCTGCAATGGTTCATCTCTGCGGAGATGTATCGATGGGAGCGTCAGTACGAGGAAGAGGCCTGATTGAATGGATGTGGTGCCGAATCATCATTTGGTATTTTTTACTTCTATTGAATTTTTAAATTGTTTAAGCATTTCCGCATGTCTTAGATAAGTTTAGTGATCTAAAATCTGAACGGTTCATATGCTATTCCGAACCGAAGAACATAATGGATCCCGACTCTTTTATATATATATATATATATATTTATATATATATATATATATATATATATATATATATATATATATATATATATATATATAATATATATATATAAATATATATATATATTGGAAAAAGGGTAAATTTTATTCCAAATTCAGTTAATACTCATACAACATACAGAGAGGGTGGTCTCCCACCCGTCAATCGACCATTTCTTTTACATCAAACTCCAAATTATGGAGGATACCGACCGGAGAGGTAATAAGTCCCTCGAAGATGCGCCGATTCCTCTCCCGCCAAACATGCGAGACAGTGGTTGCTAGCCGAATCCTAGCAGTCTTGAACCAGACCACGCCGCACCCTCTGCAGTCTCGAATACCCGTGATGATGGTCCCAATCGACCTGCCAGAAATACCACCGCCCAACATGTAGTGCCCCATCCCGCTCAGTCAATCGGAGGAATCGGAACGCCAACGGCGTTCGGACTTAGCCTTGCAACGGCTGCTCGAAGACGTCGCTCGGTCGAGACGACCGCTCGCTCAGGTGGGATAGTTTCGGTGAACTTGCCTCATCTTAGCCTTCACATAATAAATCGCATGTTTTCAACTTGCACAAATAGGCTTGATAATAAAAGAGACGAATCCACATAACTAAAGGGAGTAATCCCGAAGGGTCGAATTTAGTTAGAATATGGAAAGGTCCAACAGTTGGCTTAGAGTTGGTGCATGGCGTGCTATGAAAATGACACTCGGTCCTTCGTCCCGTGGCTTGGGAGATGGAAAAGTTGGTCTTCGCCACAAGTAAGAGTTAGCCAAATTTATAGGCGTCGTCCGCATAAATGCTTTATAAAGTATGTACGGTCTCATCACCCAAGGCGTGGCATAGCCTCTGCTCGCCCGACGGGTTAAGTTGTATTGCATTGCTTGTGGCATAAGTCTAGGCAACCCAATAACTTGGTTGTTTAAAGAAAAACGCGTGCACGACACGTTCCCACGACGCAAGGCTTGACGCAGCCTTTGCTCGTCAAGTTGTTGCAAAGCAAGTTAGGCAAGTTATGTTATGCTATCAGGAGTAGTGGCAAGCACGGTCCTATGAGTTCTACGGCGGAGTATAACCACAGTCTTACAGTCACAAGGCCCGTCATATAGAGTATGACTTGGACGGTGGTGTCACATAGAGTTTCAAATTGGTTTAAGACACGATGTCACGGACTTAGTGTTTTAAGGCACGGGCCACGGTTGATTCATTGAGTTTGGAAAGTGCTTCAAATAGTTGATCTTGAGTTGAGTGAAATGATAGGACAAGAAAGAAGAATGCACGCGACTGGGTCGGCGAGGCAAGGAAGAAGAATGCTCGCGACTGGGTCATCGAGGCGAAATCTCAGATGTGAGAAGTATTGAACTTGGCCCTGAAAGAGATGGTAACACTAGAGGTAGAATGACTGTGTGAGACGTCAGTTTGAGTCGAGTCTTGCGTTGTCATAGACAACATGTCGACAAGGTAAATTTGTTTCCTCGAACGATAACCTGGGGCCACAGCAGGACCGTTCCGGCCTAGGAGGAAACCGTGGGTGAATGTGAGCGGGATAGCAGAGCCTGGGGCAAAGTATTCGGTGGTCGCTCATTGGGGCTAGCTACCCGCTTTGACCGGTCCATCCTATACGAGCTAAAAGGGAGTCCACAATGGCTCTGGGAGCCAGTTACCAATTCATATAGATGAGTTGGCATGGCGGCAATCCGCATGTGTGCCTTTAGACTGAGTTTAGTTGAATGTGTGTGTACAGTTAGAGCACAATGTTGGGCCTAAGATTTGGTTGCAACGTAGGCGACGTGCTTCGGCACGAGATGTGGCGTCGAGTCATATATTGTCGGCATATGAGTTGCATAGTTATGATTGAGTTGTCTTGAATGTAAGTCAGGGAACGCCGCAAGACAAAGTCGGTCGAGTGAAACTTAGCCCACAAGTCTTGATTTGGGTCAGTTGGTGATCAAAGTAGCAAGGGCCGCGAGGCGGCGATATGGTTAAGTCACACTGAGTTGCGAAGCACGGCACGATGGATTTGTAGCACGGTCACAAGGAATTGGGTACTATCGCGTAGTGCGTCTCTGATTATGTGCCGAAGGACAAGCACGACTTGATAAGTTAACGTTGTTGCTGCAAGCACGGGATGGTCTTGAGACCAAAATAGGCCAAGGCGTCTGTCCTAAAACTGATCCTAAGGCAAGACTATTACGACAATCATAAAGGGACTATGCTGCACAAATTAAATCAAACGTGTCGATTTTGTATGGGTGGACGAGGAGCTCATTCCACCAGTACAGTTGAGTACTGACACCCACATAGCTTTCATGTGCAGGCACAGGTAGAAGCTCGTGGCACGGAGCTTGCTTGGATGCGTCGAGGCATGGAGTTTCTTGGCGATTCGAAGCATGCGACCACATAGAGTCAAGACTTATACGGGACATAATGTATGGACGTCGCCTTCCGAAGCATCCGCTGGCTCAAGACTTGTATTTGAGAGATGAAAGAGAGCTGAGTGACTTGTAAATGTGAGATGAGTGAGCTTGAATGATTGTAATCTTAGCCTGACGCCCCATTATAACCTTTGTTTTAATATCAATAAAGATCATCTTTTGAGTTACTTGTGTTTCGTTCTAATTTTTTGCTGCTATTATTCAATATCTCTGCTTGGGACTTCTGTGCGACGATCCAGTCGCAGCCGCTGAAATCGGCCGTTATGGAACCCGCCTTGCACGAGCGCAATCTAGGCTCGTGCGGCATCACGCCTTAGCGAGGACGATCGCTCCTACGGGAGCGGGGCGTGACATAATGGTATCAGAGCACGGCTTTACGCCTTCGAACAACTTAGAATTGACGTGCACAACTTAGCGAATGGATGACTCGATCAGAGCACGGCTTAGCGAATGGATGACTCGATCAAAGAAATCGATAGATGGATCGTATAGAAAAAGTTAGCACGATGGGATGATATCGATGATTTGAGTTAGTATGAAAGTTACGCAAATGACTCTAAGGATTGGAAAGAATGTTGGTCGATGATTTGAGTTAGTATGAAAGTATATGATTTGAAGAAAAAAACGTTGGTCGATGACTTAAGACAGACGGATGAATAATACGTGAATTTCGGTTAGAGGAAAATTGATGTTGTGAATGATTCGAGGGATAATGATCGAACTTGAATTTGAATGTCGAAGAGATTATCCAGTCGGACGATAGCATCATTCACGCTACTCGAAATTTGTTGCAAAGGATGATCGTCAGGTTACGCATGTCATCGATGGTATTGAGGCGTATCAAAGATCGATATGCGATAACTCGGGGGTACTCTGACTCGGCGAGCGACGATCGTGCAAGTGTTATTGTTCGGTTGGATGCTATACTTAGGATTTTGATTGAGATAAATGTTGGATGAAAATGATCATGTTTTGATGGTTACGTTGATAACCACAACGTCAACGATCTTGTCTTGCGCAAGCGCAACTCTAGCCTCGTACATGCGTCGCGTTGGATTTGGGGCGATCGTTCCGCGTGAGCGCTGACATGGTGATTCATGTCGCGGGAATGATCGAACTCGAAAAATTAGGACGCGACAATTTTGATTGTTTCGACTTGTTGGTTTGATGCGAAGAAAAATTTGAGGATGTTTGGACTTGCAATTGAAGAATAAAATAAACTTGAGGATTGAGTAGGTCCAATCCGCGCATCGAGAATGAATTAGTCTAGACACAAAACAAGAGCTATGTCCCGATGAGAATGATTATTCCGCGGAAATGTTGCATGGTGATTTCATGTCCACCGTGGATAATCAGACTCGCGTGAGATCGGAGCGTGGCTATTGTTAAGTCAAACGACCTTGTGATCGATTACGTGAATTGGAATAGATGACTTAGGAAGTATGGAATGTGAAATTTTGGGAGTCTCGATAAGGAAGTTAAAGATGGAAGACTACTTAGTAGTCGTTCCCTAGATTTCAAAGGATAGAAGTCCACGCGACTGGTTGTCGCCGAGATCGGTCCCGCTACTTGGGAGTCTCGATAAGGAAGTTCACGAGATCGGTCCCGCTACTTGTGAGTCTCAATAAGGAGATACACGAGATCGGTCCCGCTACTTGGGAGTCTCGATAAGGAAGTTTACGAGATCGTTCCCGGTACTTGGGAGTCTCAATAAGAAGTTACCCGAAATCGGTCTCGCTACTTGGGAGTCTCGATAGAAAGTTGAAAAGCATGGTCATGATTAAGGAAGGACTTGGTAGATCGAGTTGAGTCTTGCATGGTCATTGGACAACTTGCGCGCAAGGTGAATTCCTCAAACGATTCCGGCCGGGGCGCTGGGTTCGCGTCGGCCTAGTAGGAATTGCAGATATTGTACGGCCTTCATCGACGGTACGATTCGATTGAAGTGAACCGTTACAATATAGGCTGTGGGTCATTCGGTGGGAGCCCGTACCTCGCACGCGAATGATCACCGTATGCAGAGATCCAGGATAGCTTGACATTACTAGCGACTACTCTTATAGATGTGTCGGCGTAAGAGCAGTTATCCGTGTGTATGCTTTTGGATTGCGTCGGGTACTAACAAGTTACGAGTTGGGTTAACAAGGTATAATTATAGCAAGCGCTAGATTGAATCGGCGCGGGGTAGGGTGTGCACGGTTGCAACACCATTCTGGAGCCTAAGATTTGGCTATAGTAAGGACGCGTGCTACGGCATGAATGGGGCGTTGTCATCGAGTCGTCTCGAGTTAAGTCAGGAAGGGTCGTAAGACAAGTTGGTTAAGTCTGGTTGATCCTTGGGAGGCACAGCCTCGATCTTAAGGCACGATTAAGTCTATTGGCACGACCAGCACGAGTCGTCCCCTTGACGTCATTGGCACGAGAATGGTCTAGAGGCACATAAAACAAGTGAAAATCTTAGCATGGCCGAGTTTGCATAAGTTTCTACTTGGCGAGGCACTGTCTCGAATACATTGAAGCCACGAATAGAGTATAGCATGACTCTGTCGTTGCGTTGCCAAGTATAGGCCAAGGCGTCTTTGTCCTAAAATTTATTCTAACGCAAGACTAGAAAGACAATCAAAAGGGATTAAGCTGCACAAAGTAAATGAGCGTGTCGGTTTGTATGGGTGGACGAGGAGCTCACTCCACCAGTACAGTTGAGTACTGACACCCACACAGTTTTCATGTGCAGGCACAGATAGAAGCCCGATGGCGCGGAACTCGCTTGGATGCGTGGAGGCACGGAGTTACGTGACGTTTCGAGGCACGCGGCCACATGGAGTCAGGACTTATATGGGAAATAATGTTTGGACATCGCCATTCTGCAGAATCTGCCACTCGTCGCCTTGAAGCTTGTATTAAGAAATGAGAGAGAGCAGAGTAACTTGTAATTTGAGAGAAGTGCGCTTGAGAGACTTATAAATTGGCCTCATGTCCACATTGTAATCTTTGATCAATATCAATAAAAGGGTATTTGTATGGCTTGTGTTTTGCTTCAAATTTTTGCTACTGAATATTCAATGTTTCTGCTTGGGACTTCTGTGCGACGACCCCGTCGCTTAGCCTGTAATCGGCCATTATGGACTTGTCTTGCGTGAGAGCAATCTAGACTCACGCGGCTTCACGCCTTTGCGAGGACGATCGTTCCTACGGGAGCGGGACGTGACATAATGGTATCAGAGCACGGCTTTACGTCCTTGGACTTTCGATTGAATTCTTTAACTCGGATGTTTCCGCAAACTCTGAAGTGTTGCTTCCGCAAATTGATATCGTTGATGCGCTCTCTCTCAAATGTCCCACGGCATGTCCATACAATAAGTATAATTATTTTGCCAAATCGTACGAAAGAAATTTGGTTGAACAAAAGTTCAAGTAAAAGAATGGTTGGCTAATTCGGACTGGGCATATACACCAAGAATCGTGTCGACCTTAGCAAAGTCACGTACGAGATACAAATTGTGTCGAACAAGAATGAGTTAGACTCGATTCATAGAATGTGGGATGACTATAGAAGTGCTATCAAACGATATTATCGTCGATGTGGCATGGGAAAATCGTGCATGGATTTTGAGGAATGGCTTGAACGAAAATTCGAAATAATCGGTTGTGATTCATAACTTGTTTCGAGGATTTGTTGAATGACTTCACCCATGAGTGGTGTATGGAATAGTCTTGGGGATGTTAGTCGATTGAGGATACGGGGTGCCAATGAGTTTATCAGCAAGCGTCACATATATGCAAAGCTTTAGATCGAGTATCATTGAGTGAGTTATAATCTTGAAGATTTTGACGAGTTGATTCGAACGGAATTAGAATCGACGTGCACGGGATTGGAATTTGCATTGAGCGCGAAATGCAAGTGATAAGAAAAAAGATAGATTGAATGGAGAAAAAGTCCCGCTCAGTCAATCGGAGGAATAGGAACGCCGACGGCGTTCGAACTTAGCCTTGCAACGGCTGCTCAGAGAAATCGCTCGGTCGAGACGACCGCTCGCTCAGGTGGGGTAGTTTCGGTGAACTTGCCTCATCTTAGCCTTCACATAATAAATCGTGTGTTTTCAACTCGCACAAGTATGCTTGATAATAAAAGAGACGAATCCACATAGCTAAAGGGAATAATCCCGACAGGTCGAATTGAGTTAGAATATGGAAAGGTCCAATGGTCGGCTTAGAATTGGTGCACAGTGTGCTTTGAAAATGATACTCGATCCTTCGTCCCGTGGCTTGGGAGAAGGAAAGTTGGTTGAGTAGGCGAAGTATGAACGTAGCCTAAGTCATAGGCGTCGCTCGCATAAATGATTAATAAAGCTAGCACGGTCCTATCGTCCAAGGCTTGGCATAGCCTTGGCTTGGCCCATGAGTTAAGTTGCATTGAACGGCTTATGATATAAGTCTAGGCACCCAAATGACTTGGTCGTTCAGAAGTCGAGCGCATGCGCGGCACGTTTCCGCAATGCGAGGCTTGACGCAACTTTTGCTCGTCGAGTCGTTGTGCGTTTAAGTCAGGCAAGTTATGTTAGGCTATCGGAGTGGTAGCAAGCACGGTCCTACGAGTTCTACGGCTGGGTATAACCACAAAAGTCTTACGGTCTCAAGGCCCGTTATATAAAGTATGACTTGGGCGATAGTGTCGCGTAGAACGTCAGTCGGTTTAAGGTACGATGCACGGACTTCGTGTTTAAGGCATGAACCACGGTTGATTTGATGGGTTTTGGAGAAAGGACTATCGAATAGGCATTGAGTTGAATGAAATGATATGGTAACATGGAAAGAATGCTCGCGACCGTGGGTCGTCGAGGGGTCTCAAATGATAGAAGTCTTGATATTGGTTTGAAAGAGATGGTAACATTGGAAGAGGAATGAATGTGTGAGACGTCAGTTTGTGTCGAGTCTTGCATGGTCATTGGACAACTTGTCGACAAGGAGGAGTTTCCACGAGCGGCAACCGTGGGTGCCATGGGACCGCGTCGTTCCGGAGGGAAACAGGTATAGTCGTAGCTGGACGAACCTCTCGGGTTATTCGAAAACTTTCAGCGGGGCTAGCTACTTGCGTTGAAAGGGTCGCCGAATGGCAAGGTTATAGTCCAGGATAGCTTGTGATGTTAGTGACCAATTCATATAGATGGGTCGGCACGGGTGGCAATCCGCGTGTGTGCCTTTGGATTGAGTCAATTGAATGTGTGTACAGTTAGAACACTAGGTTTGGTCCTAAGATTTGGTTGCAACGTAGGCGACGTGCTTCGGCACGAGATGTGGTGTCGAGTCTTATGTTATCGGCATATAAGTTGCATAAGTTGGTTTGTGTTGTCTTGAGTTTAAGTCAGGAGACGCCGCAAGGCAAAGTTGGTCGAGTAACACTTAGCCCAGAAGTCTTGATTGGGTCAGTTGGTGATCAAATTACCACGGGCCGCGAGGCGGCGATGTGGTTAGTCTTACAGAAATACAAGGCACGGCCTCAATATGGTTTTGTAGCACGGTCACGTCGAAATGCAACCTCTTCACGTAGTTACGTCTCTGATTTTGGCCGAAAGGCAAGCACGACTTGATGAGTTAACATTGATGTTGCGAGCACGGAATGGTCTAAAGGCACAAAATAGGCAAGGCGTCGGTCATAAAACTGATCCTAAGGCAAGACTAGAAAGACAAGTGATAAGAAGGGACTATGTTGCACGAAGTAAATCAAACGTGTTGGTTTTGTATGGGTGGGCGAGGAGCTCATTCCACCAGTACAGTTGAGTACTGACACCCACATAGTTTTCATGTGCAGGCACAGGTAGAAGCTCGTGGCACGGAGCTCGCTTGGATGCGTCGAGGCATGGAGTTCCTTGGCGATTCGAAGCGTGCGGCCGCATGGAGTTAAGACTTATACGGGACATAATGTATGGACGTCGCCTTCCGAAGCATCCGCTGGCTCAAAAGTTGTAATTGAGAGATGAGAGAGAGCTGAGTGACTTGTAATGTGAGCTCGAGTGAGCTTGAGAGACTTGTAAACTTGGCCTTGCGCCCATTGTAATCTTTGTTTCAATATCAATAAAGAGCTTCTTTGAATAACTTGTGTTTTGTTCTAATTTCAGCTGCTATTATTCAATGTCTCTTCATGGGATTTCTGTGCGACGATGCCGTCGCAGCCGCTGAAATCGGCCGTTATGGAACCCGCCTTGTACGAGCGCAATCTAGGCTCGTGCGGCATCACGCCTTAGCGAGGATGATCGCTCCTACGGGAGCGGGGCGTGACATAATGGTATCAGAGCACGGATTTACGTCCTTGGACTATCGATTGAATTCTTTAACTCCGTTATTTCCGCAAACTCTGAAGTATTGCTTCCGCAAAGTTGATATCGTTGGTGCGCTCTCTCTCAATTGTCCTACGGGATGTCCATACAATAAGTCTAACTATTTTGCAAAACATAGGAGAACAGTTTTTGATAAAACGAAAAGATGGTTTGCGTAAGCACGGTTGGCTAAGTCGGGCTGGGCATATACACCAAGGATTGTGTCGACCTTAGCAAAGTCGAGTGCGGGATTCGTAGTGTTCGAGATAGAATGAGTTGAACTCGATTGAGTAAATATGGGATGACTGTCGATAGGGGTGCTATCGAGCGACGGTATCGTCGATGCGATATAGATGAGCGTGCTTGGAATTAGAGGAATGGTTCGAACGGGATTCGAAGAAGTCGATTTTGATTCGAATGATAAGTTGAGGATTTGTCAAATGACTTCATCCCTGAGTGGTGTATGCGATGGCCTCAGTAGATAAATCAAATCGAGGAAAAAGTTAGGGTGTACGAATGGATGACTTGATCGAGGAAATTGATACGGATCGTATATGAAAAGTTAGCACGACAGATAGATAGCGTGCATGAAAAGTTGAATTTTGAAGTTACGCAATGACTCTGAGGATTGGATTGAATGTTGCTCGATGATTGAGTTAGCAAGGAATGTTGCGAATTGAGAAAACACGTTGGTCGATGACTTAAGATAAACGGATGAACAATACGCGAAATTGGTTTGAGGAAAATTGGTGTTGTGAATGATTCGAGGGATAATGATCGAACTTGAATTTAAAGGTCGAGGAGATTATCCAGTCGAAGGATAGCTTCATTCGCACGATTCGAAATTGGTTGCAAAGGAAGATCGTCAGGTTACGCATATCGTCGATGGTATTGAGACGTATCAAAAGATCGATATGCGATAACTCGGGGGTTCTCTGACTCGACGAATGACGATCGTGCAAGTGTTATTGTTCGATTGGATGTTATACTTAAAATTTTGATTGAGATGAATGTTGGGTGAAAATGATCGTATCTTGATGGTTACGTTGATAGCCACAACGTCGACGATCTTGTCTTGCGCGAGTGCAACTTTAGCCTCGCACATGCGTTGCATCGGATTTGGGATGATCGTTCCGCGTGAGCGCTGACATGGTGATTCATGTCGCGGGAATGATCAAACTCGAAAAATCAGGATGCGACAACTCTGATTGTCTCGACTTGTTGGCTTGATGCGAAGGTGAACTCGAGGATTGTAGGACTTATGATTGACAAATGAATGAAACTTGAGGATTGAGTAGGACAAATCCGTGCATCGAGAATGAATTAGTCTGGACACAAAACAAGAGTTACGTCCCGATGAGAATGATTATCTCGCGGGAGCGTGCATGGTGATTCGTTCCCACCGTAGATAATTTGACTCGCGTGAGAACGGGGCGCAACATATTGTTAAGTCGGACGACCTTGTGATCGACTACGTGAATTGGGATGAACGACTTAGGGAGTATAAAATGTGAATTATGGATTAGCAATGAATTGTGTCATAGCGTGCTTGATTTGAGAATAAATGATAGGCGAACTAATGTCGAACGTGTTCGAAGAGATAGACGATACGAAATGGCTTGATGAACGAGCGATATGTTCTTATCGAAGAAATCGGTTGAAACGTGATTTATCGTAGGATGGCTTTACTGAACGACTCGGACCCCGTGCGACGAATATTGGGATGTGCGTAGAAAATCGATGCTCGATGTTTAGAAATCGGAGTGATGCGAGCTTGGGTAGAAAATCCCGTACTATCAACTTGGTTTGACCTTAGGATGGGGTCAGTGTTGATATTGTTGTTTGGGAACTATGATTCCAATACTGACGGTTTGACTTTAGCCTAAAGACGTAGCCTAGCGGTTAGGCAGACGTTCCGGCACGAAGCGATAGGAATTGTGGAGACACCACTCGCGAGTCTCGGCTGACATGCACGTATATCAGGGACGCCCGAATATGTGCACGATCCGACTCGAGTGGTGATGGCGGATTCTCTGTCATCAGGCTTGGCTGAAATGCATTATTTTGGGGACGCCTAGAATATGTGCACGATCCAACTAAGTGATACGTTGAATCAAGTGAGACTTGAGGAACGGAAAAGTGTCGAAGATTTTGAAATCGTGGGTTTTGAAGAACAGATTGTGGGTAGCACGAGCGTGGCTCGGATGTGAGGGAACGCATAGGCGTAGCGTGTGCGAGAGTTCTTGAATGTTGAGTAGAAATGATAAGTCAATAAGTAAGTACTCAGTTAGTTTCGAGGACGAAACTTTTTCTGAGTGGTGTATGATGTAGTGTCCCGTCCCGCTCAGTTAATCGGAGGAATAGGAACGCCGACGGCGTTCGAACTTAGCCTTGTAACGGCTGCTCAGAGAAATCGCTCGGTCGAGACGACCGCTCGCTCAGGTGGGGTAGTTTCGGTGAACTTGCCTCATATTAGCCTTCACATAATAAATCGTGTGTTTTTAACTCGCACAAGTAGGCTTGATAATAAAAGAGACGAATCCACATAGCTAAAGGGAATAATCCCGACAGGTCGAATTGAGTTAGAATATGGAAAGGTCCAATGGTCGGCTAAGAATTGGTGCACGGCGTGCTTTGAAAATGACACTCGATCCTTCGTCCCGTGGCTTGGGAGAAGGAAAGTTGGTTGAGTAGGCGAAGTATGAACGTAGCCTAAGTCATAGGCGTCGCCCGCATAAATGCTTCATAAAGCAAGCACGGTCCTATCGTCCAAGGCTTGGCATAGCTTTGGCTTGTCCCATGAGTTAAGTTGCGTTGCACGGCTTATGATATAAGTCTAGGCACCTAAATGACTTGGTCGTTCAGAAGTCGAGCGCATGCGCGGCACGTTTCCGCAATGCGAGGCTTGACGCAGCCTTTGCTCGTCGAGACGTTGTGCGTTTAAGTCAGGCAAGTTATGGTAGGCTATCGGAGTGGTAGCAAGCACGGTTCTACGAGTTCTACGGCTGGGTATAACCACAAAAGTCTTACGGTCTCAAGGTCCGTTATATAAAGTATGACTTGGGCGATAGCGTCGCGTAGAACGTAAGTTGGTTTAATGTACGATGCACGGACTTAGTGTTTAAGGCATGAACCACGGTTGATTTGATGAGTTTTGGAGAAAGGACTATCGAATAGGCATTGAGTTGAATGAAATGATATGGTAACATGGAAAGAATGCTCGCGACCGTGGGTCGTCGAGGGATCTCAAATGATAGAAGTCTTGATATTGGTTTGAAAGAGATGGTAACATTGGAAGAGGAATGACTGTGTGAGACGTCAGTTTGTGTCGAGTCTTGCATGGTCATTGGACAACTTGTCGACAAGGAGGAGTTTCCACGAGTGGCAACCCTGGGCGCCATGGGACCGCGTCGTTCCGAAGGGAAACAGGTATAGCCGTAGCTGGACGAACCGCTCGGGTCATTCGGGAACTTTCAGCGGAGCTAGCTACTTGCGTTGAAAGGGTCGCCGAATGGCAAGGCTATAGTCCAGAATAGCTTGTGATGTTAGTGACCAATTCATATAGATGGGTCGGCACGGGCGGCAATCCGCGTGTGCCTTTGGACTGAGTCAGTTGAATGTGTGTACAGTTAGAACACAAGGTTTGATCCTAAGATTTGGTTGCAACGTAGGCGACGTGCTTCGGCACGAGATGTGGCGTCGAGTCTTATGTTGTCGGCATATAAGTTGCATAAGTTGGTTTGAGTTGTCTTGAGTTTAAGTTAGGAGACGCCGCAATGCAAAGTTGGTCGAGTAACACTTAGCCCAGAAATCTTGATTGGGTCAGTTGGTGATCAAAGTAGCACGGGCCGCGAGGCGGCGATGTGGTTAGTCTTACTGACATGCGAGGCACGGCCTCAATATGGTTTTGTAGCACGGTCACGTCGAAATGGAGCCTCTTCGCATAGTTGCATCTCTGATTTTGGCTGAAAGGCAAGCACGACTTGATGAGTTAACATTGATGTTGCGAGCACGAGATGGTCTAAAGGCACAAAATAGGCAAGACGTCGGTCATAAAACTGATCCTAAGACAAGACTAGAAAGACAATTGATAAGAAGGGACTATGTTACACGAAGTAAATCAAACGTGTTGGTTTTGTATGGGTAGGCGAGAAGCTCATTCCACCAGTACAGTTGAGTACTGACACCCATATAGTTTTCATGTGCAGGCACAGGTAGAAGCTCGTGGCACGGAGCTCGCTTGGATGCGTCGAGGCATGGAGTTCCTTGGCGATTCGAAGCGTGGGACCGCATGGAGTTAAGACTTATACGGGACATAATGTATGGACGTCGCCTTCTGAAGCATCCGCTGGCTCAAAAGTTGTAATTGAGAGATGAGAGAGAACTGAGTGACTTGTAATGTGAGCTTGAGTGAGCTTAAGAGACTTGTAAACTTGGCCTTGCGTCCATTGTAATCTTTGTTTCAATATCAATAAAGAGCTTTTTTGAATAACTTGTGTTTTGTTCTAATTTTCGCTGCTATTATTCAATGTCTCTGCATGGGACTTCTGTGCGACGACCCCGTCGCAGCCGCTGAAATCGGCCGTTATGGAACCCGCCTTGCACGAGCGCAATCTAGGCTCGTGTGGCATCACGCCTTAGCAAGGACGATCGCTCCTACGGGAGTGGGACATGACATAATGGTATCAGAGCACGGCTTTACGTCCTTGGACTATCGATTGAATTCTTTAACTCCGTTATTTCCGCAAACTCTGAAGTATTGCTCCCGCAAAGTTGATATCGTTGGTGCGCTATCTCTCAATTGTCCCACGGGATGTCCATACAATAAGTCTAACTATTTTGCAAAACATAGGAGAACATTTTTTGAAAAAACGAAAAGATGGTTTGCGTAAGCACGGTTGGCTAAGTCGGGCTGGGCATATACACCAAGGATTGTGTCGACCTTAGCAAAGTCGAGTGCGGGATTCGTAGTATTCGAGCTAGAATGAGTTGAACTCGATTGAGTAAATGTGGGATGACTGTCGATAGGGGTGCTATCGAGCGACGGTATCGTCGATGCGATATAGATGAGCGTGCTTAGAATTAGAGGAATGGTTCGAAAGGGATTCGAAGTCGAATGATAAGTTGAGAATTTGTCAAATGACTTCATCCCTGAGTGGTGTATGCGATGGCCTCAGGGATGTCGATCGATTGATTGAGGATTCGGGGTGTCGATGAGTCTAGCAGCAAGCATCGCACATATGCAAAGCCTTAGATCGTGTACGATGGAGTGAGTTGTTGTCTTGAAGTTTGATAAGTTGATTCGAACGACCTAGAAATTGACGTGCATGGAACGTGCACGGGATTGAGGATGGTGCGAATATGAAACACGAAGATGATTGAGTAGATAAATCAAATCGAGGAAAAAGTTAGGGTGTACGAATGGATGACTTGATCGAGGAAATTGATACGGATTGTATATGAAAAGTTAGCACGACAGATAGATAGCGTGCATGAAAAGTTGAATTTTGAAGTTACGCAATGACTCTGAGGATTGGATTGAATGTTGCTCGATGATTTGAGTTAGCAAGGAATGTTGCCAATTGAGAAAACACGTTGGTCGATGACTTAAGATAAACGGATGAACAATAAGCGAAATTGGTTTGAGGAAAATTGATGTTGTGAATGATTCGAGGGATAATGATCGAACTTGAATTTGAATGTCGAGGAGATTATCCAGTCGAAGGATAGCATCATTTACACGATTCGAAATTGGTTGCAAAGGAAGATCGTCAGGTTACGCATATCGTCGATGGTATTGAGGCGTATCAAAAGATCGATATGCGATAACTCGGGGGTACTCTGACTCGACGATTGGCGATCGTGCAAGAATTATTGTTCGGTTGGATGCTATACTTAGAATTTTGATTGAGATGAATGTTGGGTGAAAATGATCGTATCTTGATGGTTACGTTGATAGCCACAACGTCGACGATCTTGTCTTGCGCGAGTGCAACTCTAGCCTCGCACATGCGTTGCATCGGATTTGGGGCGATCGTTCCGCGTGAGCGCTGACATGGTGATTCATGTCGCGGGAATGATCAAACTCGAAAAATCAGGATGCGACAACTCTGATTGTCTCGACTTGTTGGCTTGATGCGAAGGTGAACTCGAGGATTGGAGGACTTATGATTGACGAATGAATGAAACTTGAGGATTGAGTAGGTCCAATCCGTGCATCGAGAATGAATTAGTCTGGACACAAACAAGAGTTACGTCCCGATGAGAATGATTATCTCGCGGGAGCGTGCATGGTGATTCGTGCCCACCGTGGATAATCTGACTCGCGTGAGATCGGGGCGCAACATATTGTTAAGTCGGACGACCTTGTAATCGATTACGTGAATTGGGATGAACGACTTAGGGAGTATGAAATGTGAATTATGGATTAGCAATGAATTGTGTCATAGCGTGCTTGATTTGAGAATAAATGATAGGCGAACTAATGTCGAACGTGTTCGAAGAGATAGACGATGCGAAATGGCTTGATGAACGAGCGATATGTTCTTATCGAAGAAATCGGTTGAAACGCGATTTATCGTAGGATGGCTTTACTGAATGACTCGGACCCGTGCGACGAATATTGGGATGTGCGTAGAAAATCGATGCTCGATATTTAGAAATCGGAGTGATGCGAGCTTGGGTAGAAAACCCCGTACTATCAACTTGGTTTGACCTTAGGATGGGGTCAGTGTTGATATTGTTGTTTAGGAACTATGATTCCAATACTGACGGTTTGACTTTAGCCTAAAGACGTAGCCTAGCGGTTAGGCAGACGTTCCGGCGCGAAGCGAAAGGAATTGTGGGGGAACCACTCGCGAGTCTCGGCTGACATGCACGTATTTCAGGGACGCCCGAATATGTGCACGATCCGACTCGAGTGGTGATGGCGGATTCTCTATCATGAGACTTGGCTGAAATGCATTATTTTAGAGACGCCTAGAGTATGTGCTCGATCCAACTAAGTGATACGTTGAATCCAGAGAGACTTGAGGAACGGGAAAGTGTCGAGGATTTGAAATCGTGGGTTTTGAAGAAAAGATTGTGGGTAGCACGAGCGTGGCTCGGATGTGAGGGAACGCATAGGCGTAGCGTGTGCGAGAGTTCTTGAATGTTGAGTAGAAATGATAAGTCAATAAGTTAGTACTCAGTTAGTTTCGAGGACGAAACTTTTTCTGAGTGGTGTATGATGTAGTGCCCCGTCCCGCTCAGTCAATCGGAGGAATAGGAACGCCGACGGCGTTCGAACTTTGCCTTGCAACGGCTGCTCAGAGACATCGCTCGGTCGAGACGACCGCTCGCTTAGGTGGGGTAGTTTCGGTGAACTTGCCTCATCTTAGCCTTCACATAATAAATCGTGTGTTTTCAACTCGCACATGTAGGCTTGATAATAAAAGAAACGAATCCACATAGCTAAAGGGAATAATTCCGACAGGTCGAATTGAGTTAGAATATGGAAAGGTCCAATGGTCGGCTTAGAATTGGTGCACGGCGTGCTTTGAAAATGACACTCGATCCTTCGTCCCGTGGCTTAGGAGAAGGAAAGTTGGTTGAGTAGGCGAAGTATGAACGTAGCCTAAGTCATAGACGTCCCCGTATAAATGCTTCATAAAGCAAGCACGGTCCTATCGTCCAAGGCTTGGCATAGACTTGGCTTGCCCCATGAGTTAAGTTGCGTTGCACGGCTTATGATATAAGTCTAGGCACCCAAATGACTTGGTCATTCAGAAGTCGAGCGCATGCGCGGCACGTTTCCACAATGCGAGGCTTGACGCAGCCTTTGCTCGTCGAGTCGTTGTGCGTTTAAGTCAGACAAGTTATGTTAGGCTATCGGAGTGGTAGCAAGTACGGTCCTACGAGTTCTACGGCTGGGTAAACCACAAAGTCTTACGGTCTCAAGGCCCGTTATATAAAGTATGACTTGGGCGATAGCGTTGCGTTAGAACGTAAGTCGGTTTAAGGTACGATGCACGGACTTAGTGTTTAAGGCATGAACCACGGTTGATTTGATGAGTTTTGGAGAAAGGACTATCGAATAGGCATTGAGTTGAATGAAATGATATGGTAACATGTAAAGAATGCTCGCGACCGTGGATCGTCGAGGGGTCTCAAATGATAGAAGTCTTGATATTGGTTTGAAAGAGATGGTAACATTGGAAGAGGAATGACTGTGTGAGACGTCAGTTTATGTCGAGTCTTGCATGGTCATTGGACAACTTGTCGACAAGGAGGAGTTTCCACGAGCGGCAACCCTGGGCGCCATGGGACCGCGTCGTTCCGGAGGGAAACATGTATAGCCGTAGGTGGACGAACCGCTCGGATCATTCGGGAAGTTTCGGCGGGGCTAGCTACTTGCGTTGAAAGGGTCGCCGAATGGCAAGGCTAT
The DNA here is from genome assembly GCA_029216955.1 of Iris pallida. Taxonomy (NCBI): domain Eukaryota; kingdom Viridiplantae; phylum Streptophyta; class Magnoliopsida; order Asparagales; family Iridaceae; genus Iris; species Iris pallida. The sequence continues at coordinate 55,944 of JANAVB010014307.1, forward strand.
AGTCCAGAATAGCTTGTGATGTTAGTGACCAATTCATATAGATGGGTCGGCACGGGCGGCAATCCGCGTGTGTGCCTTTGGATTGAGTCAGTTGAATGTGTCTACAGTTAGAACACAAGGTTTGATCCTAAGATTTGGTTGCATCGTAGGCGACGTGCTTCGGCACGAGATGTGGCGTCGAGTCTTATGTTGTCGGCATTTAAGTTGCATAAGTTGGTTTGAGTTGTCTTGATTTTAAGTCAGGAGACGGCGCAATGCAAAGTTGGTCGAGTAACACTTAGCCCAGAAGTCTTGATTGGGTCAGTTGGTGATCAAAGTAGCACGGGCCGCGAGGCGGGCGACATGGTTAGTCTTACTGAAATGCGAGGCACGACCTCAATATGGTTTTGTAGCACGGTCACGTCGAAATGGAGCCTCTTCGCGTAGTTGCGTCTCTTATTTTGGCTGAAAGGCAAGCACGACTTGATGAGTTAACATTGATGTTGCGAGCACGGGATGGTCTAAAGGCACAAAATAGGCAAGGGGTCGGTCATAAACTGATCCTAAGGCAAGACTAGAAAGACAATTGATAAGAAATGATTATGTTGCACGAAGTAAATCAAACGTGTTGGTTTTGTATGGGTAGGCGAGGAGCTCATTCCACCAGTACAGTTGAGTACTGACACCCACATAGTTTTCATGTGCAGGCACAGGTAGAAGCTCGTGGCACGGAGCTCGCTTGGATGCGTCGAGGCATGGAGTTCCTTGGCGATTCGAAGCGTACGGCCGCATGGAGTTAAGACTTATACGGGACATACTGTATGGACGTCGCCTTCCGAAGCATCCGCTGGCTCAAAATTGTAATTGAGAGATGAGAGAGAACTGAGTGACTTGTAATGTGAGCTTGAGTGAGCTTAAGAGACTTGTAAACTTGGCCTTGCGCCCATTGTAATCTTTGTTTCAATATCAATAAAGAGCTTCTTTGAATAACTTGTGTTTTGTTCTAATTTTCGCTGCTATTATTCAATGTCTCTGCATGGGACTTCTGTGCGACGACCCCGTCGCAGCCGTTGAAATCGACCGTTATGGAACCCGCCTTGCACGAGCGTAATCTAGGCTCGTGCGACATCACGCCTTAGCGAGTACGATCGCTCCTACGGGAGCGGGACGTGACATAATGGTATCAGAGCACGGCTTTACGTCCTTGGACTATCGATTGAATTCTTTAACTCCGTTATTTCCGCAAACTCTGAAGTATTGCTCCCGCAAAGTTGATATCGTTGGTGCGCTCTCTCTCAATTGTCCCACGGGATGTCCATACAATAAGTCTAACTATTTTGCAAAACGTAGGAGAACAGTTTTTGAAAAAAACGAAAAGATGGTTTGCGTAAGCACGGTTGGCTAAGTTGGGCTGGGCATATACACCAAGGATTGTGTCGACCTTAGCAAAGTCGAGCGGGATTCGTAGTGTTCGAGCTAGAATGAGTTGAACTCGATTGAGTAAATGTGGGATGACTGTCGATAGGGGTGCTATCGAGCAACGGTATCGTCGATGCGATATAGATGAGCGTGCTTGGAATTAGAGGAATGGTTCGAAGGATTGAAGAAGTCGATTTTGATTCGAATGATAAGTTGAGGATTTGTCAAATGACTTCATCCCTGAGTGGTGTATGCGATGGCCTCAGGGATGTCGATCGATCGATTGAGGATTCGGGGGTGTCGATGAGTCTAGCAGCAAGCGTCGCACATATGCAAAGCCTTAGATCGTGTACGATGGAGTGAGTTGTTGTCTTGAAGTTTGATAAGTTGATTCGAACGACCTAGAAATTGACGTGCACGGAACGTGCACGGGATTGAGGATGGTGCGAATATGAAACGCGAAGATGATTGAGTAGATAAATCAAATCGAGGAAAAAGTTAGGGTGTACGAATGGATGACTTGATCGAGGAAATTGATACGGATCGTATATGAAAAGTTAGTACGACAGATAATAGCGTGCATGAAAAGTTGAATTTTGAAGTTACGCAAGGATGGATTGAATGTTGCTCGATGATTTGAGTTAGCAAGGAATGTTGCGAATTGAGAAAACACGTTGGTCGATGACTTAAGATAAACGGATGAACAATACGCGAAATTGGTTTGAGGAAAATTGATGTTGTGAATGATTCGAGGGATTGATCGAACTTGAATTTGAATGTCGAGGAGATTATCCAGTCGAAGGATAGCATCATTCGCACGATTCGAAATTGGTTGCAAAGAAGATCGTCAGGTTACACATATCGTCGATGGTATTGAGGCGTATCAAAAGATCGATATGCGATAACTCGGGGGTACTCTGACTCGACGAATGACGATCGTGCAAGTGTTATTGTTCGGTTGGATGCTATACTTAGAATTTTGATTGAGATGAATGTTGGGTGAAATGATCGTATCTGATGGTTACGTTGATAGCCACAACGTCGACGATCTTGTCTTGCGCGAGTGCAACTCTAGCCTCGCACATGCGTTCCATCGGATTTGGGGCGATCGTTCGCCGCGTGAGCGCTGACATGGTGATTCATGTCGCGGGAATGATCAAACTCGAAAAATCAGGATGCGGCAACTCTGATTGTCTCGACTTGTTGGCTTGATGCGAAGGTGAACTGAGGATTGTAGGACTTATGATTGACGAATGAATGAAACTTGAGGATTGAGTAGGTCCAATCCGCGCATCGAGAATGAATTGTCTGGACACAAAACAAGAGTTACGTCCCGATGAGAATGATTATCTCGCGGGAGCGTGCATGGTGATTCGTGCCCACCGTGGATAATCTGACTCGCGTGAGATCGGGGTGCAACATATTGTTAAGTGGACGACCTTGTGATCGATTACGTGAATTGGGATGAACGACTTAGGGAGTATAAATGTGAATTATGGATTAGCAATGAATTGTGTCATAGTGCTTGATTTGAGAATAAATGATAGGCGAACTAATGTCGAACGTGTTCGAAGAGATAGACGATACAAAATGGCTTGATGAACGAGCGATATGTTCTTATCGAAAATCGGTTGAAACGTGATTTATCGTAGGATGGCTTTACTGAACGACTCGGACCCCATGCGACGAATATTGGGATGTGCGTAGGAAATCGATGCTCGATGTTTAGAAATCGGAGTGATGCGAGCTTGGGTAGAAAACCCGTACTATCAACTTGGTTTGACCTTAGGATGGGGTCAGTGTTGATATTGTTGTTTGGGAACTGTGATTCCATGCTGACGGTTTGACTTTAGCCTAAAGACGTAGCCTAGCGGTTAGGCAGACGTTCCGGCGCGAAGCGATAGGAATTGTGGAGCACCACTCGCGAGTCTCGGCTGACATGCACGTATATCAGGGACGCCCGAATATGTGCACGATCCGACTCGAGTGGTGATGGCGGATTCTCTATCATGAGGCTTGGCTGAAATGCATTATTTTGGGGACGCTAGAATATGTGCACGATCCAACTAAGTGATACGTTGAATCAAGTGAGACTTGAGGAAGGGAAAGTGTCGAGGATTTTGAAATCGTGAGTTTTGAAGAAAAGATTGTGGGTAGCACGAGCGTGGCTCGGATGTGAGGGAACGCATAGGCGTAGCGTGTGCGAGAGTTCTTGAATGTTGAGTAGAAATGATAAGTCATAAGTAAGTACTCAGTTAGTTTCGAGGACGAAACTTTTTCTGAGTGGTGTATGATGTAGTGTCCCGTCCCGCTCAGTCAATCGGAGGAATAGGAACGCCGACGGCATTCGAACTTAGCCTTGAACGGCTGCTCAGAGAATCGCTCGGTCGAGACGACCGCTCGCACAGGTGGGTAGTTTCGGTGAACTTGCCTCATCTTAGCCTTCACATAATAAATCGTGTGTTTTCAACTCGCACAAGTAGGCTTGATAATAAAAGAGACGAATCCACATAGCTAAAGGGAATAATCCCGACAGGTCGAATTGAGTTAGAATATGGAAAGGTCCAATGGTCGGCTTAGAATTGGTGCACGACGTGCTTTAAAAATGACACTCGATCCTTCGTCCCGTGGCTTGGAGAGAAGAAAGTTGGTTGAGTAGGCGAAGTATGAACGTAGCCTAAGTCATAGGCGTCGCCCGCATAAATGCTTATAAAGCAAGCACGGTCCTATCGTCCAAGGCTTGGCATAGTCTTGGCTTGCCCCATGAGTTAAGTTGCGTTGCACGGCTTATGATATAAGTCTAGGCACCCAAACGACTGGTCGTTCAGAAGTCGAGCGCATGCGCGACACGTTTCCGCAATGCGAGGCTTGACGCAGCCTTTGCTCGTCGAGTCGTTGTGCGTTTAAGTCAGGCAAGTTATGTTAGGCTATCGGAGTGGTAGCAAGCACGGTCCTTCGAGTTCGGCTGTATAACCACAAAAGTCTTACGGTCTCAAGGCCCGTTATATAAAGTATGACTTGGGCGATAGCGTCGCGTAGAACGTAAGTCGGTTTAAGGTACGATGCACGGACTTATTGTTTAAGGCATGAACCACGGTTGATTTGATGAGTTTTGGAGAAAGGACTATCGAATAGGCATTGAGTTGAATGAAATGATATGGTAACATGGAAAGAATGCTCGCGACCGTGGGTCGTCGAGGGGTCTCAAATGATAGAAGTCTTGATATTGGTTTGAAAGAGATGGTAACATTGGAAGAGGAATGACTGTGTGAGACGTCAGTTTGTGTCGAGTCTTTCATAGTCATTGGACAACTTGTCGACAAGGAGGAGTTTCCACGAGCGGCAACCCTGGGCGCCATGGGATCGCGTCGTTCCGGAGGGAAACAGGTATAGCCGTAGCTGGACGAACCGCTCGGGTCATTCGGGAACTTTGCGGGGCTAGCTACTTGCGTTGAAAGGGTCGCCGAATGGCACGGCTATAGTCCAGGATAGCTTGTGATGTTAGTGACCAATTCATATGATGGGTCGGCACGGGCGGCAATTCGCGTGTGTGCCTTTGGATTGAGTCAGTTGAATGTGTGTACAGTTAGAACACAAGGTTTGATCCTAAGATTTGGTTGTAACGTAGGCGACGTGCTTCGGCACGAGATGTGGCGTCGAGTCTTATGTTGTCGGCATATAAGTTGCATAAGTTGGTTTGAGTTGTCTTGAGTTTAAGTCAGGAGACGGCACAATGCAAAGTTGGTCGAGTAACACTTAGCCCAGAAGTCTTGATTGGGTCAGTTGGTGATCAAAGTAGCACGGGCCGCGAGGCGGCGATGTGGTTAGTCTTACTGAAATGAGGGACGACCTCAATATGGTTTTGTAGCACGGTCATGTCGAAATGGAGCCTCTTCGCGTAGTTGCGTCTCTGATTTTGGCTTAACGGCAAGCACGACTTGATGAGTTAACATTGATGTTGCGAGCACGGATGGTCTAAAGGCACAAAATAGGCAAGGCGTCGGTCATAAAACTGATCCTAAGGCAAGACTAGAAAGACAATTGATAAGAAGGGACTATGTTGCACGAAGTAAATCAAACGTGTTTTTTGTATGGGTAGGCGAGGAGCTCATTCCACCAGTACAGTTGAGTACTGACACCCACATAGTTTTCATGTACAGGCACAGGTAGAAGCTCGTGGCACGGAGCTCGCTTGGATGCGTCGAGGCATGGAGTTCCTTGGCGATTCGAAAATGCACGCATGGAGTTAAGACATATACGGGACATAATGTATGGACGTCGCCTTCCGAAGCATCCGCTGGCTCAAAGTTGTAATGAGAGATGAGAGAGAACTGAGTGACTTGTAATGTGAGCTTGAGTGAGCTTAAGAGACTTGTAAACTTGGCCTTGCGTCCATTGTAATCTTTGTTTCAATATCAATAAAGAGCTTCTTTGAATAACTTGTGTTTTGTTCTAATTTCGCTGCTATTTCAATGTCTCTGCATGGGACTTCTGTGCGACGACCCCGTCGCAGCCGCTGAAATCGGCCGTTATGGAACCCGCATTGCACGAGCGCAATCTAGGCTCGTGCGGCATCACGTCTTAGCGAGGACGATCGCTCCTACGGGAGGGGGCGTGACATAATGGTATCAGAGCACGGCTTTACGTCCTTGGACTATCGATTGAATTCTTTAACTTCGTTATTTCCGCAAACTCTGAAGTATTGCTCCCGCAAAGTTGATATCGTTGGTGCGCTCTCTCTCAATTGTCCCACGGGATGTCCATACAATAAGTCTAACTATTTTACAAAACGGGAGAACAGTTTTTGAAAAAAACGAAAAGTTGGTTTGCGTAAGCACGGTTGGCTAAGTCGGGCTGGGCATATACACCAAGGATTGTGTCGACCTTAGCAAGTCGAGGGGGTTCGTAGTGTTCGAGCTAGAATGAGTTGAACTCGATTGAGTAAATGTGGGATGACTGTCGATAGGGGTGCTATCGAGTGACGGTATCGTCGATGCGATATAGATGAGCGTGCTTGGAATTAGAGGAATGGTTCGAACGGGATTCGAAGAAGTCGATTTTGATTCGAATGATAAGTTGAGTATTTGTCAAATGACTTCATTGAGTGGTGTATGCGATGGCCTCAGGGATGTCGATCGATCGATTGAGGATTCGGGGTGTCGATGAGGGGTGAAGTCTATGTATACAAATCTAAGGAGATAGAGCATTTACTACAGCCGAACGGATGATCCGCCGGCTGTCCGCGGACGTCCGGCGGATCCGCTCAAACAGTTACGACTAGAACCTTTGCCATCAATCCTTTCATATAACATAATGGCATATTGCATAATTGTTTGAAACTAGGTTGGAGTTGGACAATGATATGATTGATAGATGACAAGTTACTTAGATCAATAGGTACGTACAAATTTTCATCAGATAAAGAGTGTTTTTAAGGAATTACTCAGAGAAAACAAGTTAGATATCATTTCTCATCCCTTGTAAATGTAAAAAATTCTGAAGCAACCAACTTGTTTGCAATTTTTGTACTGGGATAGAAGAGAGAGAATCTTATATCCTACATTTTTGTCCAGGCAAAGTAGATATATTTTTTGTCACTTTATTTTTAGTGTATTGGCCTATGTTTCCATTAGTGAATAGAATATAATGAACTGAATAGAGGAGGAATGAGAGCATGAATAGCAAGGAAGCAAAAACTGGTACAAGGTTCAAGTAGTACTTATTTTGCATACAGGCCCATGTTTCATTTTTGTTGTACATACATCATATAGAAAGAAGGATAAGAACAGTACTGGGCATGGTCTGGACTTTGTTGCATGTAGCTGTGGCCCAAAGTCGTGCTCAGGAATTGGCTCAACATCAGCTCCATGGACTCCGACGACTTCAGCGCCGACGAGGGAGACACCACCGAGAGCGACTGCAACTTCGAAGGTCAGCTATTGCTGCTCTTCCTCTAGCTTAATAATAATTGGTATTATTTGATTCTGCAATGGTTCATCTCTGCGGAGATGTATCGATGGGAGCGTCAGTACGAGGAAGAGGCCTGATTGAATGGATGTGGTGCCGAATCATCATTTGGTATTTTTTACTTCTATTGAATTTTTGAATTGTTTAAGCATTTCCGCATGTCTTAGATAAGTTTAGTGATCTAAAATATGAACGGTTCATATGCTATTCCGAACCGAAGAACATAATGGATCCCGACTCTATTATATATATATATATATTATATATTGGAAAAAGGGTAAATTTTATTCCATATTCAGTTAATACTCATACAATATACAGAGAGGTGGTCTCCCACCCGTCAATCGACCATTTCTTTTATATCAAACTCCAAATTATGGAGGATCCCGACCGGAGAGGTAATAAGTCCCTCGAAGATGCGCCGATTCCTCCCGCCAAACATGCGAGACAGTGGTTGCTAGCCGAATCCTAGCAGTCTTGAACCAGACCACGCCGCACCCTCTGCAGTCTCGAATACCCGTGATGATGGTCCCAATCGACCTGCCAGAAATACTACCGCCCAACATGTAGTGCCCCGTCCCGCTCAGTCAATCGGAGGAATCGGAACGCCAACGGCGTTCGGACTTAGCCTTGCAACGGCTGCTCGAAGACGTCGCTCGATCGAGGCGACCGCTCGCTCAGGTGGGGTAGTTTCGGTGAGCTTGCCTCATCTTAGCCTTCACATAAAAATCGTATGTTTTCAACTTGCAAATAGGCTTGATAATAAAAGAGACGAATCCACATAACTAAAGGGAGTAATTCCGAAGGGTCGAATTGAGTTAGAATATGGAAAGGTCCAACGGTTGGCTTAGAGTTGGTGCACGGCGTGCTTTGAAAATGACACTCGGTCCTTCGTCCCGTGGCTTGGAAAAAGGAAAAGTTGGTCTTCGCCACAAGCTAAGAGTTAGCCAAATTTATAGGCGTCGTCCTGATAAATGCTTTATAAAGTATGCACGGTCTCATCGCCCAAGGTATGGTATAGCCTCTGCTCGCCCGACGGGTTAAGTTGTATTGCATTGCTTGTGGCATAAGTCTAGGCAACCCAATAACTTGGTTGTTTAAAGAGAAACGCGTGCACGACACGTTCCCACGACGCAAGGCTTGACGCAGACTTTGCTCGTCAAGTTGTTGCAAAGCAAGTTAGGCAAGTTATGTTAAGCTATCAGGAGTAGTGGCAAGCACGGTCCTATGAGTTCTACGGCGGAGTATAACCACAGTCTTACAGTCACAAGGCCCGTCATATAGAGTATGACTTGGGCGGTGGTGTCACATAGAGTTTCAAGTTGGTTTAAGACACGATGTCACGGACTTAGTGTTTTAAGGCACGGGCCACGATTGATTCATTGAGTTTGGAAAGTGCTTCAAATAGTTGATCTTGAGTTGAGTGAAATGATAGGACAAGAAAGAAGAATGCTCGCGACTGGGTCGGCGAGGCAAGGAAGAAGAATGCTCGCGACTGGGTCATCGAGGCGAGATCTCAGATGTGAGAAGTATTGAACTTGGTCCTGAAAGAGATGGTAACACTAGAGGTAGAATGACTGTATGAGATGTCAATTTGAGTCGAGTCTTGCATGGTCATGGACAACATGTGGACAAGGTAAATTTGTTTTCTCGGACAATAACCTGGGGCCACAGCAGGACCGTTCCGGCCTAGGAGGAAACCGTGGGTGAATGTGAGCGGGATAGCTGAGCCTGGGGCAAAGTATTCGGTGGACGCTCATTGGGGCTAGCTACCCGCTTTGACTGGTCCATCCTATACCAGCTAAAAGGGAGTCCACAATGGCTCTGGGAGCCAGTTACCAATTCATATAGATGAGTCGGCATGGCGGCAATCCGCATGTGTGCCTTTAGACTGAGTTAAGTTGAATGTGTGTGTACAGTTAGAGCACAATGTTTGACCTAAGATTTGGTTGCAACGTAGGCGACGTGCTTCGGCACGAGATGTGACGTCGAGTCATATGTTGTCGGCATATGAGTTGCATAGTTATGATTGAGTTGTCTTGAGTGTAAGTCAGGGAACGCCGCAAGACAAAGTCGGTCGAGTGACACTTAGCCCACAAGTCTTGATTTGGGTCAGTTGGTGATCAAAGTAGCAAGGGTCGCGAGGTGGCGATATGGTTAAGTCACACTGAGTTGCGAAGCACGGCACGGTGGATCTGTAGCACGGTCACAAGGAATTGGGTACTATCGCGTAGTGCGTCTCTGATTATGTGCCGAAGGACAAGCACGACTTGATAAGTTAACGTTGTTGCTGCAAGCACGGGATGGTCTTGAGACCAAAATAGGCCAAGGCGTCTGTCCTAAAACTGATCCTAAGGCAAGACTATTAAGACAATTATAAAGGGACTATGCTGCACAAATTAAATCAAACGTGTCGGTTTTGTATGGGTGGACGAGGAGCTCATTCCACCAGTACAGTTGAGTACTGACACCCACATAGCTTTCATGTGCAGGCACAGGTAGAAGCTCGTGGCGCGGAGCTCGCTTAGATGCGTCGAGGCACGGAGTTTCTTGGCGATTCGAAGCATGCGGCCGCATGGAGTCAAGACTTATACGGGACATAATGTATGGACGCGCCTTCCAAAGCATTCGCTAGCTCAAGACTTGTATTTGAGAGATGAGGAGAGCTGAGTGACTTGTAAATGTGAGATGAGTGAGCTTGAATGATTGTAATCTTGGCCTGACGTCCCATTATAACCTTTGTTTAATATCAATAAAGATCATTTTGAGTTACTTGTGTTTCGTTCTAATTTTTTGCTGCTATTATTCAATGTCTCTGCTTGGGACTTCTGTGCGACGATCCAGTCGCAGCCGCTGAAATCGGCCGTTATGGAACCCGCCTTGCATGAGCGCAATCTAGGCTCGTGCGGCATCACGCCTTAGCGAGGACGATCGCTCCTACGGGAGCGGGGTGTGACATAATGGTATCAGAGCACGGCTTTACGTCCTTGGTCTATCGATTGAATTCTTTAACTCTGATGTTTTCGCAAACTCTGAAGTGTTGCTTCCGCAAAGTTGATATCGTTGGTGCGCTCTCTCAAATGTCCCACGGATGTCCATACAATAAGTCTATCTATATTGCAAAACATAGGAGAACAGTTTTTGACAAAACAAAAATGGTTCGTGTAAGCACGGTTGGCTAAGTCGGACTGGGCATATACACCAAGAATTTGTGTCGACCTTAGCAAAGTCGAGTGCGGGATTCGTAATGTTTCGAGCCAGAATGAGTTGAACTCGATTGAGTAAAGTGAGATGACTATCGATAGGGGTGTTATAGAGCGACGATAACGTCGGTGCGATATAGATGAGCGTGCTTGGAATTAGAGGAATGGTTTGAACGGAATTCGAAGAAGTCGATTTTGATTCGAATGATAGTTTTGAAGATTTGATGAATGACTTCATCCCTGAGTGGTGTATGCGATAGCTTCAGGGATGTCGATCAATTGATTGAGGATATGGGGTATCGATAAGTCTATCAGCAAGCGTCGAGTGTATGCAAAGCCGTAGATCGAGTATCGTTGAATAAGTTGTAGTCTTAAAAGATTTGATGAGCTGATTCGAACAACTTAGAATTGACGTGCACGGAACGTGCACGGGATTAAGATTGCGCAAGTATGAAATATGGAAATGATAGAGTAGGTAAATCAAATCGAGAAAAAAGTTAAGGTGTAGCGAATGGATGACTCGATCAAAGAAATCGATAGATGGATCGTATAGAAAAAGTTAGCACGATAGGATGATATCGTGCATGAAAAAGTTGAAATTTTAAAGTTACGCAAATGACTCTAAGGATTGGAAAGAATGTTGGTCGATGATTTGAGTTAGCATGAAAGGATATGATTTGAAGAAAAAAATATTGGTCGATGACTTAAGATAGACGGATGAATAATACGTGTATTTGGGTTAGAGGAAAATTGATGTTGTGAATGATTCGAGGGATAATGATCGAACTTGAATTTGAATGTCGAAGAGATTATCCAGTCGGACGATAGCATCATTCGCGCGACTCGAAATTTGTTGCAAAGGATGATCGTCATGTTACGCATGTCATCGATGGTATTGAGGCGTATCAAAGATCGATATGCGATAACTCGGGGGTACTCTGACTCGACGAACGACGATCGTGCAAGTGTTATTTTTCGGTTGGATGCTATACTTAGGATTTTGATTAAGATAAATGTTGGATGAAAATGATCATGTCTTGATAGTTACGTTAATAACCACAACGTCAACGATCTTGTCTTACGCGAGCGCAACTCTAGCCTCGCACATGCGTCGCATCGGATTTGGGGCGATCATTCCGCATGAGCGCTGACATGGTGATTCATGTCGCGGGAATGATCGAACTCCAAAAATTAGGACGCGACAACTTTGATTGTTTCGACTTGTTGGTTTGATGCGAAGAAAAATTCGAGGATGTTTGGACTTGCAATTGATGAATGAAATAAACTTGAGGATTGAGTAGGTCCAATCCGTGCATCGAGAATGAATTAGTCTAGACACAATACAAGAGCTATGTCCCGATGAGAATGATTATTCCGCGGGAATGTTGCATGGTGATTTCATGTCCACTGTGGATAATCAGACTCGCGTGAGATCGGAGCGTGGCTATTGTTAAGTCAGACGACCTTGTGATCGATTACGTGAATTGGAATAGATGACTTAGGAAGTGTGGAATGTAAAATTTTGGGAGTCTCGATAAGAAAGTTAAAGATGGAAGACTACTTAGTAGTCGTTCCCTAGATTTCAAAGGATAGAAGTCCACGCGACTGGTTGTCGCCGAGATCGGTCCGCTACTTGGGAGTCCGACTCGATAAGGAAGTTTACGAGATCGGTACCGCTACTTGTGAGTCTCAATAAGGAGGTACACGAGATCGGTCCCGCTACTTGGGAGTCTCGATAAGAAAGTTTACGAGATCGGTCCCGCTACTTGGGAGTCTCAATAAGAAGTTACCCGAAATCGGTCTCGCTACTTGGGAGTCTCGATAGAAAGTTGAAAAGCATGGTCATGATTAAGGAAGGACTTGGTAGATCGAGTTGAGTCTTGCATGGTCATTGGACAACTTGCGCGTAAGGTGAATTCCTCAAACGATTCCGGCCGGGGCGCCGGGTTCGCGTCGGCCTAGGAGGAATTGCAGATATTGTACGGCCTTCATCGACGGTACGATTCGATTGAAGTGAACCGTTACAATATAGGCTGTGGATCATTCGGTGGGAGCCCGTACCTCGCACGCGAATGATCACCGTATGCAGAGATCCAGGATATCTTGACATTACTAGCGACTACTCATATAGATGTGTCGGCGTAAGAGCAGCTATCCGCGTTTATGCTTTTGGATTGCGTCGAGTACTAGCAAGTTACGAGTTGGGTTAACAAGGTATAATTATAGCAAGCGTTAGATTGAATCGGCGCGGGGTAGGGTGTGCACGGTTGCAACACCATTCTGGAGCCTAAGATTTGGCTATAGTAAGGACGCGTGCTACGGCATGAATGGGGCGTTGTCATCGAGTCGTCTCGAGTTAAGTCAGGAAGGGTCGTAAGACAAGTTGGTTAAGTCTGGTTGATCCTTGGGAGGCACGGCCTCGATCTTAAGGCACGATTAAGTCTATTGGCACGACCAGCACGAGTCGTCCCCTTGACGTCATTGGCACGAGAATGGTCTAGAGGCACATAAAACAAGTGAAAATCTTGGCATGGCCGAGTTTGCCTAAGTTTCTACTTGGCGAGACACTGCCTCGAATACATTGAAGCCACGAATAGACTATAGCATGTCTCTGTCGTTGCGTTGCCAAGTATAGGCCAAGGCGTCTTTGTCCTAAATTGATTCTAACGCAAGACTAGAAAGACAATCAAAAGGGATTAAGCTGCACAAAGTAAATGAGCGTGTCGGTTTGTATGGGTGGACAAGGAGCTCACTCCACCAGTACAGTTGAGTACTGACACCCACACAGTTTTCATGTGCAGGCACAGATAGAAGCCCGATGGCACGGAACTCGCTTGGATGCGTGGAGGCACGGAGTTACGTGACGTTTCGAGGCACGCGACCACATGGAGTCAGGACTTATATGGGACATAATGTATGGACATCACCATTCTGCAGAATCTGCCACTCGTAGCCTTGAAGCTTGTATTAAGAAATGAGAGAGAGCAGAGTGACTTGTAATTTGAGAGAAGTGCGCGTGAGAGACTTATAATTGGCCTCATGTCCACATTGTAATCTTTGATCAATATCAATAAAAGAGTATTTGTATGGCTTGTGTTTTGCTTCAAATTTTCGCTGCTGAATATTCAATTCTGTTTTGGGATTCTGTGCGACGACCCGTCGCTTAGCCTGTAATCGGCCATTATGGACCTGCCTTGCGTGAGAGCAATCTAGACTCACGCGGCATCACGCCTTTGCGAGGACGATCGTTCTACGGGAGCGGGACGTGACATAATGGTATCAGAGCACGGCTTTACGTTCTTGGACTTTCGATTGAATTCTTTAACTCGGATGTTTCCGCAAACTCTGAAGTGTTGCTTCCGCAAATTGATATCGTTGATGCGCTCTCTCTCAAATGTCCCACGGCATGTCCATACAATAAGTATAATTATTTTGCAAAATCGTACCAAAGAAATTTGGTTGAATAAAAGTTCAAGTAAAAGAACGGTTGGCTAATTCGGGCTGGACATATACACCAAGAATCGTGTCGACCTTAGCAAAGTCGCGTACGAGATACAAATTGTGTCGAACAAGAATGAGTTAGACTCGATTCATAGAATGTGGGATGACTATAGAAGTGCTATCAAACGATATTATCGTCGATGTGGCATGGGAAAATCGTGCATGGATTTTGAGGAATGGCTTGAACGAAAATTCGAAATAATCGGTTGTGATTCATAACTTGTTTCGAGGATTTGTTGAATGACTTCACCCATGAGTGGTGTATGGAATAGTCTTGGAGATGTTAGTCGATTGAGGATACGGGGTGCCAATGAGTCTATCAGCAAGCGTCACATATATGCAAAGCCTTAGATCGAGTATCATTGAGTGAGTTATAATCTTGAAGATTTTGACGAGTTGATTCGAACGGAATTAGAATCGACGTGCACGGGATTGGAATTTGCATTGAGCGCGAAATGCAAGTGATAAGGAAAAAGATAGATTGAATGTAGAAAAAGTCCCGCTCAGTCAATCGGAGGAATAGGAACGCCGACGGCGTTCGAACTTAGTCTTGCAACGGCTGCTCAGAAAAATCGCTCGGTCGAGACGACCGCTCGCTCAGGTGGGGTAGTTTCGGTGAACTTGCCTCATCTTAGCCTTCACATAATAAATCGTGTGTTTTCAACTCGCACAAGTAGGCTTGATAATAAAAGAGACGAATCCACATAGCTAAAGGGAATAATCCCGACAGGTCGAAATGAGTTAGAATATGGAAAGATCCAATGGTCGGCTTAGAATTGGTGCTCGGCGTGCTTTGAAAATGACACTCGATCCTTCGTCCCGTGGCTTGGGAGAAGGAAAGTTGGTTGAGTAGGCGAAGTATGAACGTAGCCTAAGTCATAGGCGTCGCCTGCATAAATGTTTCATAAAGCAAGCACGGTCCTATCGTCCAAGGCTTGGCATAGCCTTGGCTTGTCCCATGAGTTAAGTTGCGTTTCACGGCTTATGATATAAGTCTAGGCACCCAAATGACTTGGTCGTTCAAAAGTCGAGCGCATGCGCGGCACGTTTCCGCAATACGAGGCTTGACGCAGCCTTTGCTCGTCGAGTCGTTGTGCGTTTAAGTCATGCAAGTTATGTTAGGCTATCGGAGTGGTAGCAAGCACGGTCCTACGAGTTCTACAGCGGGGCTAGCTACTTGCGTTGAAAGGATCGTCGAATGGCAAGGCTATAGTCCAGGATAGCTTGTGATGTTAGTGACCAATTCATATAGATGGGTCGACACGGGTGGCAATCCGCGTGTGTGCCTTTGGATTGAGTCAGTTGAATGTGTGTAAAGTTAGAACACAAGGTTTGGTCTTAAGATTTGGTTGCAACGTAGGCGACGTGCTTCGGCACGAGATGTGGCGTCGAGTCTTATGTTGTCGGCATATAAGTTGCATAAGTTGGTTTGAGTTGTCTTGAGTTTAAGTCAGGAGACTCCGCAAGGCAAAGTTGGTCGAGTAACACTTACCCCAGAAGTCTTGATTGGGTCAGTTGGTGATCAAAGTAGCACGGGCCGCGAGGCGGCGATGTGGTTAGTCTTACTGAAATACGAGGCACGGCCTCAATATGGTTTTGTAGCTCGGTCACGTCGAAATGGAACCTCTTCGCGTAGTTGCGTCTCTGATTTTGGCCGAAAGGCAAGCACGACTTGATGAGTTAACATTGATGTTGCGAGCACGGGATGGTCTAAAGGCACAAAATAGGCAAGGCGTCGGTCATAAAACTGATCCTAAGGCAAGACTAGAAAGACAATTGATAAGAAGGGACTATGTTGCACGAAGTAAATCAAACGTGTTGGTTTTGTATGGGTGGGCAAGGAGCTCATTCTACCAGTACTGTTGAGTACTGACACCCACATAGTTTTCATGTGCAGGCACAGGTAGAAGCTCGTGGCACGGAGCTCGCTTGGATGCGTCGAGGCATGGAGTTCCTTGGCGATTCGAAGCGTGCGGCCGCATGGAGTTAAGACTTATACGGGACATAATGTATGGACGTCGCCTTCCGAAGCATCCGCTGGCTCAAAAGTTGTAATTGAGAGATGAGAGAGAGCTGAGTGACTTGTAATGTGAGTTTGAGTGAGCTTGAGAGACTTGTAAACTTGGCCTTGCGCCCATTGTAACCTTTGTTTCAATATCAATAAAGAGCTTCTTTGAATAACTTGTGTTTGTTCTAATTTTTGCTGCTATTATTCAATGTCTCTGCATGGGACTTCTGTGCGACGACCCCGTCGCAGCCGCTGAAATTGGCCGTTATGGAACCCGCCCACGAGCGCAATCTAGGCTCGTGCGGCATCACGCCTTAGCGAGGACGATCGCTCCTACGGGAGCGGGGCGTGACATAATGGTATCAAAGCACGGCTTTACGTCCTTGGACTATCGATTGAATTCTTTAACTCTGTTATTTCCGCAAACTCTGAAGTATTGCTCCCGCAAAGTTGATATCGTTAGTGCGCTCTCTCTCAATTGTCCCATGGGATGTCCATACAATAAGTCTAACTATTTTGCAAAACATAGGAGAACAGTTTTTGATAAAACGAAAAGATGGTTTGCGTAAGCACGGTTGGCTAAGTCGGGCTGGGCATATACACCAAGTTCAATACTTCTCACATCTGAGACCTTGCCTCGACGACCCAGTCGCGAGCATGCTTCTTTCTTGCCCTATCATTTCACTCAACTTAAGAACAACTATTGAAACACTTTCCAAACTCAATGAATCAACCGTGGCTCGTGCCTTTAAACACAAAGTCCGTGACATCGTGTCTTAAAACAACTTGAAACACTATGTGACACCACCGCCCAAGTCATACTCTATATGACAGACCTTACAATCGTGAGACTATGTGGTTATACCCAGCCGTAGTACTCATAGGGCCGTGCTTACCACTCTCCTGATGGCTTAACATAACTTGCCTAACTTACTTTGCAACAACTTGACGAGCAAAGGCTGCGTCAAGCCTTGCGTCGGGGGAACGTGCCGTGTACGTGTTCGACTTTGAACAACCAAGTTATTTGAGGTGCCTAGACTTATGCCACAAGCCGTGCAATACAACTTAACCCGTTGGCGAGCAGAGGCTATGCCACGCCTTGGGCGAAGAGACCGTGCATGCTTTATGAAGCATTTATGCGGGCGACCCTATGAATTTGGCTAACTCTTAGTTTGTGGCGAATACCAACTTTTCCTTCTCCCAAGCCACGGGGCGAAGGACCGAGTGTCATTTTCAAAGCATGTGCCACAACTCCAAGCCGACCGTTGGACCTTTCCATATTCTAACTCAATTCGACCTGTCGGGATTATTTCCTTTAGCTATGTGGATTCGTCTCTATTATTATCAAGCCTATTTGTGCGAGTTAAAAACATGCGATTTATTAGGTGAAGGCTAAGATGAGGCAAGTTCACCGAAACTACCCCACCTGAGCGCGAGCGGTCACTTTGACCGAGCGATGTCTTCGAGCAGTCGTTGCAAGCCTAAGTCCGAACGTCGTTAGCGTTCCGATTCCTCCGATTGACTGAGCGGGACGGGGCACTATACCTGCCCCTCCCCCCGAGCCCCCGCACCCCACCAACCACCAACAACCAAAATCGAGAGAGAGAGAGAGAGAGAGGGGGAGAGTCACGTACCGGAGAGGGAGGAGAGTCGTCGGAGAGAGAGTGAGAGTCACCGGAGAGAGTGAGAGCGCCGGAGAGAGTGAGAACGCCGAAGGGGGGAGGAGAGAGAGTGAGAGAGTAAAATGGAGGAAAATGAATCGGTGGGGGGAATATAATTAGAATTTAGGGACGTTCATACTAACGTCGCTAAATTAGTCGCTATTAGCGACGTCATAGCGACGTTTCACGACGACTAGCTCATGTAAGTAATATACGTCGTTATCATGTCGCTATTTTCGTCGCTAGTAGCGACTGTTAGCGACGTTTCAAATATACGTCGCTAATGTCAACAATTTAGCGACGTTTTACGAACGTCGCTAAATTTAAGTCGCCAATTGAGTAGATTTTAGTAGTGTCGGCGGCCGGAGGCGCGACCTGGACGGGGTCGGGAGGCGATCGATGGACGACGGCGCGTCTCGGAAACACGCCGAGAGGGATGTCGGAATGTCCGGGGCGTCGCGAGGATCACCTGGGCGGCTTCGGTCTCGGAAATGGAAATACAAGAAGGGAGGTGAGGTGAGTTTGGGAAGGGGTGAGGGAGGAGGCTTCTGTGAGTCTGTGATGGGGGAGAGGAGTTTCTGAGGAGTTATTATGTGAGAGAGAGGAAGAGGGGTTCGTGGGTGTGATCCGACTGGTAATGCGCATCGGGGAGAGACTGGGTAGTTAAGTCTAACGGGTTTTGGTTATGTTATTGGGTTTTAATTCATTGGGCTTAAGTTATGGGTTAAAGTAATGGGCTCGAAAAAAAAAAGGCCTATTAAAATCAATAGAACAATGCAATTAATTTATTTAATTAACAAACTAAAATGTGGGTTTTACACATGGTTCCTATCATTGTCTTCATGTCATCTAAATTGAGAAGTCAGTGTACCCCAACTCTCATGTTATGTTATTCTTGGTCATTTATATCATCCAATTGTTGCTTTGAGTATTGTATGTTAACTTGAAAATCCGTAAGATTTTCACCTCTTCTCTTTATAGAAATCTATTGATAGTTAATTTCCATATCCATATATAAATAATGATTTATGTGTCATTTCTTCTTTTCTTTATTCTATGGAGACTTATGGATAGCATCTTTGGACAAACAATATTTTCCTTTATGTTCTCATAAAAGCACTCTTGCTGGTCTTGATTTATGGGTTATGTGCTGTTTAAGGTTGTTCGTGATTTATATTAAATATAACATCCACTCCCATTTTCAATGATGTAACATTGCTGACTTACTCTTTACTTATCAAGAAAAAAAATCTATTCCAACCAAATACTTGTATCCTTCCGTTCACTCTTCTTTTGAAGATTTTCTTTAAACCAAATACTTTTGTCTCTAGTTTGATGTTTTCCACGACTAGTTGTCCACGACCAATAGAGGTGAAGGAGTTGCTTTGCGTCGCCAGCAATCCCTCCGTCACAGCGTCATGTGACGACCAGATCATCCTCGAGGAGGAAGGAGCAGAAGGCCGAACTAAATGAAAGTAACGTGTTGCTATTTTTAGTATTTTTGGTGATTTTTCTTTCTAATATAGGTTTTTTTATTGATTTGATTAACTGTGATGCTTACTCTCTTCGTGTACACCTACATAGATCTGAAGAAGAAGAAACGTCGTCGGTCACGCGGGGGAGACTTAAATAGCTAGGTGGACGTTGTGTCACGTCCCGCTCCCGTAGGAGCGATCATGCAAGGCGGATTCCATAACAGCCGATTTCAGCGACTGCGACGGGGTCGTCGCACAGAAGTCCCAAGCATAGACATTGAAACAAGGATTACAATGGGGTGCAAGGCCAAGATTACAATCACTCAAGCCAACTCTTCTCACATTACAAGTCACTCAGCTCTCTCATCTCTCATTTCAAGTCTTGAACCAGCGGATGTTTTGGAAGGCGACGTCCATACATTATGTCCCATATAAGTCTTGACTCCATGCGGCCGCACGCTTCGAATCGCCAAGGAACTCCGTGCCTCGACGCATCCAAGCGAGCTCCGCACCACGAGCTTCTACCTGTTCCTGCACGTGAAAACTATGTGGGTGTCAGTACTCAACTGTACTGGTGGAATGAGCTCATCGTCCACCCATACAAAACTTACACGTTCATTTACTTTGTGCAACATAACCCTTTTGATTGTCTTTCTACTCTTGTCTTAGGATTATTTTAGGACCGATGCCTTGGCCTATTTTGTGCCTCTAGACCATCTCGTGCTTGCAACAACAACGTTAACCTATCGAGTCGTATTTGCCTTACCGCTTGAAATCAGAGACGCAACTATACGACGAGACTCCATTTCCATGTGATCATGCTACAAATCCATAGTGCCGTGCCTCGCAACTTAGTGTGACTTAACCATATCGCCGCCTCGCGGCCCTTGCTACTTTGATCATCAACTGACCCAATCAAGACTTATGGGCTAAGTTTCACTCGACCGACTTTGCCTTGCGG
This sequence comes from Iris pallida, assembly GCA_029216955.1. Classification (NCBI taxonomy): domain Eukaryota; kingdom Viridiplantae; phylum Streptophyta; class Magnoliopsida; order Asparagales; family Iridaceae; genus Iris; species Iris pallida. The sequence goes on from JANAVB010014307.1 coordinate 76,118, forward strand.
CATTTCCTGACTTAAACTCAATACCACTCAAATCCATCTATGCAACTTATATGCCGACAACTTAAGACTCGACGTCATATCTCGTGCCGAAGTACGTTGCCTACGTTGCAACCAAATCTTAGGCCCAACATTGTGTTCTAACTGTACACACACATTCAACTTAACTCAATCCAAAGGTACACATGCAGATTGCCGCCATGCCGACTCATCTATATGAGGTCACTAGCACCACAAGCTATTTTGGACACATAGCTGGTATAGAATGGACCGGTCAAAGAAAGTAGCTAGCCCAATGAGCGTCCACCGAATACTTGCCTTTCGGCTCAGCTATCCCGCTCACATTCACCCACGGTTTCCTCCTAGGCCGGAACGGTCCTGCTGTGGCCCCAGGTTATCGTCCGAGAAAACAAATCGCCTTGTCGACAAGTTGTCCATGACCCTGCAAGACTCGACTCAAACTGACGTCTCACACAGTCATTCTACCTCTAGTGTTACCATCTCTTTCAGGGCCAAGTTCAATACTTATCAAATCTGAGACCGTCTCAACGACCCATAGTCGCGAGCATTCCTCTTTCTTGCCCTATCAATTCCTTCAACTCAGGAACACAACTATTTGAAGCCCTTCTTCCAAACTCAATGAATCAACCTTGGCTCGTGCCTTAAACCAACTTGAACTCTATGCGACACCACCGCCCAAGTCATACTCTATATGACAGGCCTTGAGATCGTAAGACTATGTTGTTATACCCAGCCGTAGAACTCGTAAGACCGTGCTTGCTACTACTCTGATAGCCTAACATAACATGCCTAACTTAACATTGCAACAACTTAACGAGCAAGGGCTGCGTCAAGCTTTGCCTTGATGGAAGCGTGCATGCCTTCTCGAGCATTTGCGCGGACGACGCCTATGACTTAAGGCTAATTCATTGTTTGTGTCGAAGACCAACTTTTCCTTCTCCCAAGCCACGGGACGAAGGACCGAGTGTCATTTTCAAAGCACGCCGTGCACCGACTCTAAGCCGACCGTTGGACATTTCCATATTCTAACTCAATTCGACCTGTCGGAATTATTTCCTTAGCTATGTGGATTCGTCTCTTTTATATCAAGCCTACTTTTGTAAGTTGAAAACATGCGATTTATGTGAAGGCTAAGATGAGGCGAGTTCACCGAAACTACCCCACCTGAATGAGGAGTCGCCTCGACCGAGCGGGCCTTCGAGTAGCCGTTGAATGGCTAAGTCCAAACACCGTTGGCGTTTCGATTCTTTCGATTGACTGAGCGGGACGGTGCACTACATCATACACCACTCAGAAAAAGTTTCGTCCTCGAAACTAACTGAGTACTTACTCATTGACTTATCACTCGAATGTTCAACGATTCTCGCGCACATTACTCCTATGCATTTCTTAAATCTGAGCCATGCTCATGCTACCCTCAATCTTTTCTTCAAAACTCACGATCTCAAAATTCTCGACACTTTCTCATTCCTCAAGTCTTACTTGAATTCAACGTATCACTTATTTTGGATCGTGCACACATTCCAGGCGTCCCCGAAATACATGCATTTCAACCAAGCCTTGTGATAGTGAATCCAATCTCACCTCTCGATTCATCCACTCAATCCCCAAAAATCAATCGTACCGATGCTAACTCTCGCAACATGGACATCTCGACTAGCCGCTAAGCCATCTCTCCAGGCTAAAATCAATTGTCAGTATTGGAATCATAGTTCCCAAACAATGATATCAACACTGACCCTATCCTAAGGTCAAACCAAGTTGATAGTATGGGGTTTTCTATCCAAGCTCGCATCACTCCGATTTCTAAACTTCGAGCATAGATTTCCTATTCACATTTGACATTCGTCGCACGGGGTCCGAGTCATTCAGCAAAGCCATCCTACGATAACTCATGTTTCAACCAATTTCTTGACATATCAATATCACTCATTCATCAAGCCATTTCGCATAGTCTATCTCTTCGAACACGTTCGACATAATCCGCCTATCAATCCTTCCAAGTCAAACACGCTACGACACAATTTATCGCTAACCCATAATTCACATTTCATATTCCCTAAGTGATTCATCCCAATTCACGTATTCGATCATGAGGTCGTCTAGCTTAAGAATATGTTGCGCCCTGATCTCACGTGATTCAGATTATCCACGGTGGGCATGAAATCACAATGCAACGGTCCCGTGGAATAATCATTCTCATCGGGACGTAACTCTTGTTTTGAGTCTAGACTAATTCATTCTCGATACGCGAATTGGACCTACTCAATTCTCAAGTTTACTCAATCATCAATCGCAAGTCCAACATCCTCGAATTTTCCTTCTCATCAAACCAACAAGTCGAGACAATCAAAGTTGTCGCGTCCTAATTTTCCGAGTTCGATCATTCCCGCGACATGAATTATCATGTCAGCGCTCACGCGAAACGATCACCCCAAACCCGACGCGACGCATGTGCGAGGCTAGAGTTGCGCTCGCGCAAGATAAGAATGTCGACGTTGTGGTTATCCGCGTAACCACCAAGACACTTCTGTATTAATCAAACATTCATCTCAATCAAAATTCTAAGTATGGCATCCAACCGAACAATAACACATGCACGATCGTCATTCGCCGAGTTAGAGTACCCTCGAGTTATCACATATCATCTTTGATACGCCTCAATACCATCGATGACATGCGTAACCTGACGATCTTCCTTTGCAACAAATTCTGAGTCGTGCGAATGATGCTATCGTCCGACTGGATAATCTCCTCGACATTCAAATTCAAGTTCGATCATTTTCCTTCGTATCATTTACAACATCAATTTCCTCAAACCCAAATTCGCGTATTGTTCATCCGTCTATCTTAAGTCATCGAGCATGATTTTTCTTTAAATCATATCATTCCTTGCTAACTCAAATTATCGGGCAACATTCAATCCAATCCTTAGAGTCATTTACGTAACTTCAAAATTCAACTTTTTCATGCACGCTATCTTCTCATCGTACTAACTTTTTTCATACGATCCACCTATCGATTTCCTTTATCAAGTCATTCGTTCGCTACACCTTAACTTTTTCTCGATTTCATTTTACCTACTCAATCGTTTTGCATTTCATACTCGCGCAATCCTCGATCCCGTGCACGTTCCGTCCGCGTCAATTTCTAGGTTGTTCGAATCAACTCGTCAAATCTCAAGACTATAACTTATTCAACGATACTGA